>CM055200.1:16729582-17144582 GCA_029224185.1 Karalla daura | reverse complement strand
CCGATCAAGCCCCTAATTAAGGAGACATTTTCTCCCCGTGATGCCTATCGATGCACATGCAGTGAAGAAAAACAACAAACCGAGCCACTTTCCTACTGTGCTGCAGGAAAATAGAATACAACTCTCTCCAACCTCTGCCTGCTGTTACTTGTCTCTTCAACTTACCTCTGCAGGCCGCTCTGCTCTTTGGTTATTATATAAGTTCCTCTGTTGACAACTCTCTTTTGTATTTTCCTGCTTCCGTGGCCGACCCCTGCTCCTGTTTTTATTTTGCTTTACGACTCTACTCCTGCTATTTACTGCCGCCTCTATCCCTCTCAGGTTCTTCTTTCGTCTTTCTCCTACTACCTGTCCACACCTCTGTCACCCGCTCAGCCCCTGCCACCTCCCCACTTCTCTTTGCCAGCTGCCTGTCTGGGGCTGTCTGGGCTGAGGCGAGTGGTCTTGGTGGGGTGGGGCACGGCATTAGTGTTTCTGCTTGCCTGTGCAATAGAAGGCGACGCGTGTCAGGGCCTCTGTCAGCAGATCAGCACCGATGCAGATGGGAGGTGAAAAGCTCCCGGTGACGGGGGCTCGGAGGCGGCGGCCGATGGTGGAGGCAGGTGTGCCCTCCCCCTTTTCCCCTCCTCCGAATCCGTGGCTTGCTTTATTACGCACACCTCTATGTATGTCTCGCATGCACACGCTCGCACACTCGCTCTCCCCTAGCGCTCTCCCCCCTTTGTTATTGCCGCGGTAAGGATGGAGTGGGCTCTGACAAAGTGCTGGGATTGATAGATGGACAGAGCTGGAGACTGGATGAGAGGATGGATGAGGGCAGGGGAGGGAGTTTAACACAGGCAAACACAGAGAGACAGAGAGGAACGACCTGCTCGACTATGCAGCCACTCACAGCCCCACAGCAATTTAGCCCTCCACTAACCCAGTGCCAGTGGACTCAGAGCCTCGCTACCTGTTTGTCCACAGTACATATGAACAACTGTGACAGCATGCAGGGGCTGCAGGAATCTAGCGCCCCCAAAGAAGCAGACACACATTCCAGTTTTAATCCTTAGACTATAAAAACACAGCATACTTGTGAGTTTACAGTCAAGACTTTCTTCACCTACTGTTTCTGAAAGCACAGAAAATAAAGTAGTTTGGATGTGTCCCTTTTTATTCCAAGCATACTTCACTACTGCAGTTTTTATTACCAGGCAAAAAGGAAAAAAAAAATTGGATCGGCTTTTCATCTATGTATGCCAACAGTCCCAAATCCCGGTGCAGTAGTGTGTACTGGTGCTGTGTAGGAGACTTCAGCCATTTTTCACAGCCCCTGCATACCTAACCAGCCCTGGAGGAGAAAGATGGGAGAGAGGTTCTAGTAACTGTGTCCTTATTACAAAAGCCTTCCTCTGCATCTTGGGTGGGGTAACCTGTGTATATATGCGTGTGTGTGTATGTGTGTGTGTGTGTGTGTGTGTGTGTGTGTGTGTGTGTGTGTGTGTGTGTGTGTGCGCGTCTTCTCATTACGCCCCTACCTGCTCTGCATTACTTGTCAGTGGTGTTGGAGCGCCCTGCTCAGATTAAGACTAATGTCGATGGCCCCAGGAACTGCGATTAGAATCACACTCATTACTCAGGGCCCGGTGACGGAAGCAATTTAAAGCCTTCGTCTTTACAGTACAAGAGGCAGGGCAAGCCCCCACTGTCAGAGGAGGGGAGACTCTGCCCTCCACACACGCGCACCACCACGTGCACCCACCCACCCACGCACACACACACACACACACACATCGTCACACAGCAATGCAACTGCGCTACTCCCTCTTCCTGTCGTCCAAGGACACCTGAAGGCCAGGCCCTCAGTGACTTAATTGACTGGCTTGCTTTCCTTGTGGCTTTTAATTCGTGTAACCTGTGAGGAAAAGAGAACGAGGCGGGCTGCCTCAGTTAGCATGCTGCCGCAAAACACTGAAGGCCAGTATTGGTTGGTCTGTCATGGAGATGTGTTGTACAGTTGAGGAAAGAGATGTGCGTGTGCGTGTGTGTGTGCGTGCACGCGAGGTGTGCTTTCACGCTACCACAGAGCCCGACAAAGATTAGATGGTCAATATGTGTCGGTCACATGTCATTGAGACTGATTGAGTGAGTATGCACTGTGTGAGTGTGTGTCTGAGGCTGCCGAGGCTGTGTGTGTGTGTGTGTGTGTGTGCGTGTTTGTGTGTAGCTCTGACTGTGAAGGTTTTGTCCGCTGTACATGTGCACACTTTAGCTGTGCAAGTCTGTGGGTGTGCCTGTGCAAGTCTGTACATGCTTGGCTTTGTTCCTATATCTGTGTGTGTGTGTGTGTGTGTGTGTGTGTGTGTGTGTGTGTTTGTGACTCACCTCTGCAGTAAGGTTACAGCTGCTTCGTGTCCCTCTGTGACAGCCGTCCAGAAGAATGCCAGTCAGGGTCAACACTGGGTTGGCTGCCACTCAATACTGAATGATAGGCCCATCAATTAGCAGCTGTCACCATGGCAACTCTATCGTCGTAATGGCAGCATTTCAAAGGCTGAAGGTGAGCGTGGAGGGTTGCATCTGTGTAACAAATGGCGACTCTAGTGTACAGCTTATTGACAAAATGCTGTGACTGTTACTTTGTATTTTCTATGAACTAATGTTCAGAGCCACTTGTGAAATACTACAGACCTTAGGCTATTGCTATTATCTGACAGATAGACAGATAGATAGGTCATTTCTTTGATAAAGAAACAAGGATGCCCAAATCAATTGAGACAAATGCACAGATAGTTGATTCTTAATTAACAGGTAATTATTTAAATTAGTATGTGGATAAGAGTCTGTTGTTGAGAACGTGTAAAAGACACTTTTGAAGAATTGATAATTGAATGTGGTCGGTCAGACTAGATTCAGTATGTACCATGTGTAAGCCTGGCTGTCTTTCAACCAAGTGGGGCATGGTTAGTGTGATTTGTGAATGTTTTTCCATTTTCCTCTCATGAGTGAGACGCCTGCTGTCAGGTCTAACTGGACCTGTTCAAAGCAGCGCATGATTCGCACACAATGTTGTGACTTTTCGGGATAAAAAAACTAAATGTTTTGCGTGTTCAGTTTGAAGGCATTTGATTTGAGTAAAAGTAAATAGATGGCCCCAGTTTTTGTTTTGCTCCGTCTATTCAACGTAAATGACAGTCTGAAGAAGTGTGGCTTGTAATGAGGCTTGTTTAACACTGTTAAAATATTACAAGTTTGACACCAGCAGCACAGCGCCCCCACCCCCCACAGCCACTGCCTTTTAGTAACCGAGTGAGACTTTCCTATCATCTAGCTTAGTGAACACGAATGACACCCACATGCTTTCTCCCTGTTTGAATAGAGAATGGCATTGACTGATTGATATTGTAATTCTCACTGTGAAGTAATGTTTTACAGCATGTGTTAAGACAGATCTGTATGGCCCTCCCTACCGAGCACCTTTCTTCTGTATGGATCTGCCAAGTGCTGAGGACTGGTTAAATGCTGTCAATCATTGATTTTTCCCTCCGACAGCAGACTGATGGCTGTGGTGATTGAAGGAGTCAGGGTTTTGTCTTTCTCCCCTGTGTTGCGAGGATTCAAGCGAGAAATCCTCACACCTTCAGAGACAGCCCATCACTTCCCTCCTCCTCTTTTCTTTACTTCCCCACTCCCTCTCTCTCTCTCTTAACAAATGGCATCAACAGGCCATGAAATAATCAATGCTGATGATCCATCTTGGAGCCTGTCGATATGTTAATGAGCACGCCTCATCGTTATTGCTGCCGGGTCATAAATCACTGCCTCTTACCAGAATGCACAGCAGCTGGTGCAGCAAACCCCAGGCCAGGAATAAAACACTGTCTTTTAACGATTAATGTCCAAACATTCTGCTGCCCTGTGCCTTGATTGTTTTCAGATGCCAAAAAAGTAGGACGGATTGTAAATCAATAAAACAATAAGACAAAGTGTTTTAATAAAAGGAGAGGTTGGGAGTAAATCATTGCAGTGCTCCATTTAGCACTGCTTCCTGGGTAAAGAATAATTGGATACCTGGTACCCAGAAGTCATTTTTAAGATTATAAATGCCCGTGTCAGCTAGTTGTGAAAAGCAGGCTAGCTTGCAGCCACACGATTTTCAATTCTACCTTTTTTTTTTTTTTAAGGGACTTGAGCAATGCAATGGGAGGGTTTGCTGGCTATTTGTTTCACTGTGAGGGATGAAAAGATAACATGTTTGCATAGAGTGCGCTCTAAATCATTTTGACGAGATGTTGAGAAGAAACGATTTAGGGATGCCTCATTTCCGTTACTTGAAATCTCCTATTTTGTTCTAAAATGTTGACTTCAGCTCCCATATGTAAGCCGGACGTCCGTTTTGTGTGTCACTTGTGAGGTCTTGTCCATCATCCTGAAGCACCTACTGTAACACACCATTTTCTCCTTAGTCTGATGGTCTTTCCTGTAACTAGCTGTATGAAAGCACCATTTGATTGCTTGGTGCGCTTCCACAGTGAACAGGTAACGGCTCCACTGTGGGACACGGGCTCTCCTCGTGGAGCTTAGATGTGCTATTCAATGGTCAGTGGACAAATAAATCTAATCATGAGAAAATATCAATATGACAGCGTTTTACCAGAGGCAGCCCCCTGGCTACTGTAAGCTCTGTCTGTGTTCAAATTAGAGAGTAGCACTTTGGAATAACACCCCTGTTTGGTTTTAATATTGCTATTAACTGTGGTATCAGTCTCGTGACCTTGTGCTCAATGATTCAGTCAAGCTTGTAGATTGCGGTGTAACCTCTATGTACGTCTCTACCGGGCCTCTCAGAGCTGAACAGTTTTATGTTCTAGCCCTTGGACTCCCCGCAGATGATGAATCATAAACCCAGCCTTTATAGCAATGTTAGCAAGTGGAATAGTGTCGACACCAGTGCTTCCTCGTGCATGTGTCCTCACAATGTTAATATTGGCAGTTAACTAGTGTGCCACCTTGGTTACAGAAACATTGCATTTTGAAAGCCCGCCACCTATACTCAGCGGAGCACACACAATGGCTGCCACGTTCCCTCGTTGCATAGCAATGTCAATATTTGTGGAGTGAGATGCGTCTAAATAAGTTGTGTGTCACTGGGGCGACGACGTGGCATGTTTCAAGAAGACTTACTGCGTTCTGGCACGGCAGGTATTTGGTTTTGTCCATTTGGGTGTCGACTGCAGTGGCCCTCTACACATTTAGCCTCACTGCGATCTGGATCAGAGGGAGAACTTGGCCATATTTTCACATTCTACTTTTATTCTGCTTCAGGCACTCACTAATGCTCCAGAACACCGCTGTAGTCAAGGAATCCTCCCTTTGGTTTATAGAAGCAAATATCATGTGCAAGCGTTGGACACCCCAATTTATTTACAGGAACTGAATTTACTTCAGACTCTGACAGCTCGAATTCCTGTGGCCCCTGTAGAGCCTAAATCATGCTTGCGATATAGTGCAGCTCTGCATTTTTTCTCCCTCAGTGCTAAGTATTATAATGATGAATCTGCTACTCTGCCTTATGCCAGCTCTAGGCGGACATAACAGCAGTTGTTTAAGTTTTCCAAAATAAATAGAGAATATTTCAAAGGAGACAGATAGCAGAGAGGAGCCTGGGAAATGACTTGGTTTGACTTGTGGAAGTTGCCTTTCTAAATTGTTTTTGTTACCAAGATAAGGAACATTAACTCCAGATGTCAAAGAAAGTAAATAATATATCAGTCGGCTGCAATAAATGCCATGTGCTGAAGAACCAAATGGAGATTTTTATTTCTTAGGACTGTCATCTATCAATATCTGCATTCATGCACGAGTCTTTATCTTCCATATCCACACATATGCAAGCAGCCATCCATATCAAATATTATCTATATTCTCCATGGTATTCAGATCACATCTGTGTTTCTTACCAGTTCAAAACAGATGGGCCTTGTGCATCTGGTTATTAGAGTGGATTTATTGCCTTACAACACACAGTTCAATTAGTGAGGGTTGTCATTTAACATAGGTTAAAGGGAGGAAGGTTTACAGTTCTTTCCTGTAAAAAAATAATCATGATTTATTGCACCCTGTATTGGATTGTTGTCATTGTTTTAGGGAGATGTATGAGACCAAGTTTGGGAGGACAGGTCCATCACTTTTTCTGGGGACTGACTTGCCCATAGAAAGAAACTACTTAGTGGAACACCAGTGTAATTATTTTGCTAGTTTGCTATTATTTCAATGGTCCTAACTGCATTTCTATTGTCAAACAATGTTTCCCGTTGCTACAGAAAATGTTGACAGTACAACTGCAATGACTACAAGCCTAGCTGATAAGTCGTGTTTTACCCATGTAAAACTTAAGCTGTTCAACAATGGCAAACATTTGCAAACAAAAAAGGAGCATAACTCCCCCAATAGGGTCCAATTATAGGGCTCCTGGCTCAGTGTAGTGGTTGCACACCGAGCAGTGTACTGGGTATGTATGTATGTTAGCAGACTGTACGACACATTTGACAAAGAAAGCCACGAAATTGCCCTTTTTTCTTAAGTTGATAGGATAAGATAGGGCTTTTATAGTAGCCTCGACTGCAAAAATCCTCAATGTGTCACCATTACGGCCCACCAGTATATCCTGTCCCACGTGCAAAAACACCCCGCCAGTATTCAGGGGGTCAGTGGTCTCATAATTTGCTGGAGAGTGTTGTGAGATTGCAGATCATTTAGGCTTTATGATATTAATATGGATATGTGCTTATTAGGATCCCTGGGAATAGCTGTTGATGGGAACGATCCGGAGGGAGTGAGAAATGATTTAACACGCTCAGCAGGAGTGCGGGACGGGCCCATTGTGGTGTGCTGCCATCAGTTCCTGCTGTACAGTGCAGCAGCTTGATGGTGTTGCATATGGCCATGGCTGCAGTGCAGAGTGAGTGTGATTTTGCAGCATTTGTTGTGGTGTTATATTAAATGCTAATGAGGCTCTACAATGGTAATTAGAACCTTTTGCTAGACATACCAATTTAACTAGTAGCATAGGAAGAGCATCAGGAAGATTAACATGCACGTACACATGCTAACACACCAACACGCACGTGTTATCACACATGCATACACAAACATCTCACGTTATAATTACACTCTTACTAACTAGCAGACACGGCTAGAGCAGGGGGGTGCTGGGGCTCCTGTCCTCGTACGCTTTAATCATTCCTTTGTTCTTTCACAGTGTGCATGCGTGTGCGTGTGTGGTTTTATTGTATGTTTAACTGACTTCGAAAAATGTGTTCAACACGTGTAAATACAGGTGGGAGCTGCCGCGACACTGAACACTTTGTTCACTGATAGTTGGCAGGACTACAGTTGTGAAAAGCCCTTGTTTGACCCATAATGCCCCCCCCCCCCTCCCACACACACACACACACACACCAGCCCGACAAAGTCAGGCCCTCGCATGCAAAGACGGGCACGTAGCTGCGCCACTCTGGCTGAATGTACTTGCCTCATGTTCATCTCTGCTGCTGTGTCAGATAATACGGAGGATCAGAGCGTAGCTCATCATTCTGCAGAGCCGTCTGCCAGTCAGGCCTGCGCCGTGCCCCGCCGTCAGCGCCGTGGCATCCTCCTTTGGCTCGCACTTGAAACCGCCGGCCGCGGGCCGCGTTCTTGCCTCTCGCAGCAGCAGACATACTTCTCAATCATCCACCAGCACCCGGCTGGACGGCGTTGAAACGCATAGCGCAGCGCGCCGACCCCGGCGGGTGTTCACTGCGCCCGCTCGCAGCAGAGACGGCCTTCTGACGGCGTTTGTAGAACACAGCAAACGCAGTGAAACGCTCAGAGTTTTCCTGGAAGAGCGTCTGTGAGATGAGGTCTCACGTGAGCACAAACGGTCCAGGGAGAGCGAGCTGAGTGTTTGGCGCTTGCTTTAGTTACAGTTGAAAGTGCTGCATCAGTGTCATCAGCAAAATGTACTTAGAAAGCATTACAAATGAAAATAATACTCATTCTGCAGACTGACTACTTCAAGAGGACCACTGCGTGAATGCCTTAGCCGCATTTTAATGTTGCAGCTGTTTGAGGTGGAGTTGGGAGAAACTCATTTACATTCCGCTTGGCGCTTTCATCTGTAAAAGTAAAAAAAAAAACGTACATAAATATTTAATTGGCGTTATTATTATTTATTTCAGTGCATGTAAAGTCTGAGTCTGCAGCTAGCATCCGTAGCTCTCTGAGAAAACTACAATATCTGCTGCAGAACACGTGAAGAAACAGAGTGAACACCCGGTGTTCAGCTTCCTGTCTGTCTGGCGTGGGCGGTGCTTGAACGGTGCACAACGAGACACGAGGGGACTCGGTAAGAACAGCACAATATGGACCACAGCATGAACATAGTCAAAATTCACATTGACCATGACTGATGCATCGCAATTCATGATGTCCTGTGACTCATCACAGCCTTTGTGTCTTAAACTAACATTCACTGTCCATGAGCCAAGAGGGGAACACAGAGAGAGGCGGGGGTTGACCTAACACACACACAAATATATGTGAATACATGTATTATTGATATCTGCATCAGGAACTGCTATTGTTGTCTTGGAACACATTGAGCTCCTGGCTAAAGCCTTGGGGCCTTTTGTAAATCACTTTATCATGTTTTTAGTCCTTATGAATAATTAAAAACTTAAATTACTTGCCATGTACAAAATTCATATGCTGGCGGTTGAGGTGGGGGGGGGGTGTACATGAAAATTAATTTTCTTTTCTCTGAGAGTGTGACGGGAAATCAATTAATCTTGATGTATTATTTCGTGCAGGGCAGGGCGGCAGCAGCAGCACAGAGAGCGGCTACAGCTGTTCTCATTGGAGGGGCCATATATTATACTTGGCGGCTTTGACAGCTTCTGAAGGAAAGGGCTGAGGGATATCAAGCAGGTGAAGCAACTGTAAAAAAAACCAAAACTTAATATATGGAAAAAATGAGGCAACACAAACTGTTTCCAGGGAGTGTTACAAGCAGTGCAGCAGGAGCAAAAAGTGTTATTGAATTCCGTCTTAAACCCTTGTTTCGATTCCCCGAAACTGCTGTCACTCTGAGCTGGCGTTATGAACGACGCTCCCCTCTCAAACATCATGTTCATTTGATTAACTAGTCATCTGTTTTTGTCCCTCTATCTGCAGTTTGTTTGCCCGTGTGTCCTCTTGCTTTTTTTGGGTGGCTAAGGGGAATTGAGATTTACCACCCGTCAGATAAATGTGTCCAGGTAATATAACACCGGGGATCGAGTGACAGAGCTATTTACTGCCTGCTTTAAAGTTTTATAACTTGTCACAGTTTGCAAGTTGTTGTCTGTAGCCGCACAATTTCTCCGCAGTGTCTGCAAATAGAAAATTGTGCAGAGAGATGATTACTCTTTTAAGAGGAGAAGCAGAGAAATCAGGACACCACACAGTTAGCTGAGGTGTAATGAACTCGCCGAATGGGGCTTTCTGCAGAAACAGCTTTTTGTTTCTCAAAAAGAGACGTGTTGCCGTGTATGAAACCGAACAAATGCGTGGAGATCATTTTCGTTCACTGAATAGGAATACATGAGACGGGGTAAGGTGATTGGCCAGCCATTTGTTCCACCTTTACCTTGGTGGCATTTAATCACAGTTGTATGGGAACTTTCTTCCCCAAAGTGATGTGCAAACTGTTAGAAGTCAGTCATGTCACCTGCTTACTGAAAGATTGATCACCAGCCTGCCAGCTGTGACTGCTGAGCAGTGACAAGTGAAATGTGTCATGTTGCTTTGCAGCGATGTGTTTGTCAGGAAAGTCTTTTTTCTTTTTTCTTTTTTCTTCTCCTCCCATGGCCTTAGAGTTTCTCTCCAGCTGCACTGTGATTATTAGTATAATGGATGAAAAATTAGATGGTAAAAGAGAAAACTAATCTCTCCAGGTTATCTGCATGCCCTTTAAGTGTTCAAATATCAGAATTTATTACCTTACTCAACTTATTACCTCAACCCTATGAATCCTAATAGCAATGGCTATCTAGCTGGGTTTGTTTTTGCTAGACATGGAGCAGGAAATAGAAAGGGGGAGATCATAAGATCTGATTGTTGTCTCCTTAAAAGAACTTGGCATTGTTTCTCCATGTTCCCAGGGTGCGGTACATACTCTGCTCCGCTATAAATTCCAGTCCATTTATGAACAGATTTCACTGGTCAACAAGACTGGTAATCAACAATCAGTAAACATCTGTTACTATCTATTAATAACCCGGCATTACAGATTTACGGCTGTCCCGGCTGCTGCTGAAAATGTATTCCTGCCGCTGACGAGGGGCAGCTTGGAACGGGCGGCCGATGCCATTTGTAAATGTGAGACAAATTAGAGAGCGGGAGACAACTAAATTAAAAAGCCAAATGACCGAGGCCAGATGGAGCCCAATATAACAAATGGAACAAGTTGTGAAGGTGCCAGTTGTACAGACGCTGAGGGACACTGAGGGGGAATTGATTCAGGAGAGCCATTGGGTGAGCAGATGAAAAGGTTATATTAACACTTACAGGAGGCAGAAAGTAGGCCTCTGTGCCCTCCAGCTTTATGTTGCAGTCATTCACGCATATGGACGCTGCTGTCCACATCACCTTATAAATGGAGCTGTGTGAATGTCGGTGTGGGGAGTAAACACAGTTAGTGTTGCTCTTGGTTCATGTGACATGGGCCATATTGGCAGCACATGGCTCTCAGATGCTTTTATTTAGAAGTTCCCTTTGCTTAATTTGTCTTTGATCATATCATATTCATGAACTGAAGTACTCTAGGCGGCACCCTATGCAGCACATAAAGTCCTCCCATTGTAAACCTGCGCAAATGACTTAATATAGACCTCTTATTTTAATGTATTAAAGGAGTTGTTGTGTGGCACCATGTCGCCCTGAAACAAAGTGCATTATTTTAATGTGATGTTCAGCAAGACAGTGCACAGTATGGGAAATGCTGCTTCACTCTGGTTGTTGGCTGGTGATACATCACACCTGCAGCTCTCCAGGTTAAGACACATGAGCACATTTGTATCGTGCAAATGGGTACGCAACACTGGGGTGAGGAACACATTTGTTTGGGTTAAAGACTGCATGTTAATGAAATAGATCATGAACATTGCCATTATGATAATGGATTACAGCACTTTCCTTGTGGCGTAATATTTTATTTATGACCTTTTTGGATTACTTGGATGAAAAAGAAAAGAAAAAAGAAAGTGCAGACGTTTTATCCGAACGCAAAACAACCAGTATTTACTGAACACAGTTTTTGGCTTCGGCACATGCAGATCAGGGAGTTGGAGTGGGAGATTAGCTCTGGGTTAATGAAGTCTGGAGTCAGGAGAGAGACGGTTATTATTCTGTAATGCAGAGTCTTTTAATTTCCACTGTGGCAGTCAGGCCTAATGTGTTATTTTACATTCTGTTTTAGATTGCACAAAGTGGTCACTGCTATTTGTCTTCCTCATTTAAATCACCATTATTCAGACGTATTAGGGGATGATACATTAGGCTGCACTCAGTGCTGCTCGCCCCGCTGGTAACTGAATTCTAAAATATTCCTCACCAGAGACAGTAACACAGCAGTGATATTCTCCTGAAAGTCTACCACCGTCTCTGTCTTCCTCCATGACATCCATAAGCTGTTAACACATAATATGCCACCATTTGTTTCTTTAATCTCTGCCTTTTATCCTTATTTCTGCTCTTGAGGCATCATTATGGGAATCTCTGTTTTCATCACTCACTCCAAATCCCATTTTTGTTTTTCTGCAGGAGATTTCCTCCTGTGCAGTTCCTTACAGTGGCCCTCTCCTTACCTCTTGTTCCTGATAAAGGGAGCAGGAACTGACAGGGGCTATTTGTTATGGGGATGAGACGGGGCTGACACACACTAGATTATAAAATGCAGAGACGTGCAGAGGTCAGATAAACAATTTGCCACCAAACTTGGCTACCCATGATGCTCCCTGCTCCCCGTCTGCTCAATATCAGGAGGGAGGGAAGAGGAGGAGGAACCCGGGAGTTTGGGTGGAGGGAAGGTGGGGAGGATCATGTGAGGAAGAGAGAGGGGTCGGGGGCTGGGGGGGGGGCAGAGGAGCACAAAGGAGCAGTGAGAGAGCCCCCCTGGCTGATGGCAGTCAGGTTTGAATTTTTTTTCCTCCCTCTCTGGGTTAATTCACAGGATGAAAAGCTGCTCTGTGTGATGTGTCATATATCAAAGACAGGGCATCAGTAATCTTTGCTCAAGGGCACAGATAACAGACAGATAGACATGTGAATGAGATGAAAAAAAAGCAACTCATCCTTTCTGCTACCACCACGGAAGAGATAAAACAAGATTTATGACTCATCTCAGACCACATACCGGCTGTGCCGACCATTTTTCACATGCTCCAAAAATTGGTACTGGAAAGCAATCTGCTTGTCAGTGTGTCCATCAGGTGCTTCAGGAGGAAATTGGGTCCTTCGGGCTTTTTGCTCTGCAGTCAGCTATTTTCTTTATAGCAGTTTTGTTTTTAATGGTATCCATAAATATATGTAGGGTTATAAGTACCTTTATCACCCAAGGAGCTTTTTCACATGCTGTGGCCCGCTGAGCTCTGGTGGTAGTTTCTCAGCTCAGGGCTCCTCGCTGTTGCCCACAGAGCCACAGAGTCGTCACTGTGTGGAGCGACAGTGACGAGGCGGCGTGACAACTCCCCTGCTGAGCTTGATTGACAGAAATTTGCTTTGATAGACAACCAAATCACTTTTGTCCACCCCGTCGCCGACAACTCAGATCGAGTGGAGTGAAAGTACAACTTTCAGTGGCGAGAAGTGACAGTTTTTCTTTTCTTGTGTGTGTGTGTGTGTGTGTGTGTGTGTGTGTGTGTGTGTGTGTTCTGGAGTTGGCGCAACGTTTTTGAGATCGTGAAGATGGTCATAATGACTGAAGCACGTAAGTCCCAGTGTCTGTGCAGCAATGCAGTGGGTCAAAAAGCAGGAATGGCTGCATGCACAGCTCAGGTGGCTAGCTTCCTGGCTAGCGTGCCTAGCTTATTTGATGCTAGCCATGTATGCAACTTATGGCTCACATCAAATAAACATCCAGTCCGAAGAAGTCAGTGGATTTGATAAAGTAGAAGATCAACTGTATTGTCTTTGGAGTAATTTTCTGCACATCTGGCACATGGTCATATTCTGCCCGTAAATAATCTGCAGCAGTGTCACTTTTTATCTGAAGTTCTCAAGCTCATACAACTAAACAACTCTTATTTTATGAGATGTTTACTTTGAGTATTCAGTGCAGTTTTAACTGGCGCTGAACAGGTGGTAATACCGCCACATTCAGCAGATGTGTAGCATTGGCTTTTACTGCTTGACTGCGTGATTCTTCAAGTGCTTCCTGGCTGCCATGTTGGAATGGGGTATTAGAGTGGCCCTGCTGTGCTTGGAGTGTTGATGGGACTGGGAGCTGCATGACTCTGCCTGTTATGGATCAGGTTGCACTCGGGGAAACATTTGAAGGATCCTCTGGGCTTTCTCAGGGCAGAAGTTTTCCTGGGGACAGAAGGATCAGCTTAAAGCAACAGGCTTGTTGACTTTGATATCCTATCTGATACTGACACTTCCACAAGTTTACACCCCTGCAAACAGCCCTGACATTAGAATATACTCATTTGTGCGAGCACAGGGATTTGGCCCTACCGCAGGGGTTTGAGGTTTGTGTTTCTGCCTGTCATAGATGAGCGAAGGCTTCCATAATTTGGCCTCTCACACCAGAGCAGCCCGTGAGAATGAGAAACAGGCCAAGGAGAGGGGAGGGCATAAATACCTGCCCGGCACAGCGGGCAGATGTTCTATGAGGGTCATTGTGAGTTGCAGCAAGGGAAAAAGGACAGACCTGATGTAAAACATGGACTTGTTTTGCACGTTGTCACGTTCGTCTCTTGTCTCCTGTTGCCCCTTGAGCTCTGTCCTACCTGCTGTTCCTGTCTAGACTACTTGCCAAGTGTGACATCTGTTCTAAGATGAAAGCATGGGCGAAATCTGAATGTCAATATCCTCGCTGTGGACAGACAAAATGAACAAACGGAGCTGTGTCTGTCACTGTGCTGCAATCATCCTTCAAATGAAAGGTTACCGCACCACATTGTGTGCTGGAGAAATGACCATTTTTAATCAGACAGCGGGGGACACATCTGTCACAGGCTCAGTAAAGCTGCAGTTAGGAGACCAGGAGAGCAGAGACTGATCAGTACAAATCATTTCCCCTTTTCCCCTGCTGACAAAACAGGCCTAAATGTGAAAAGGCCGGTAGGGAATTAAATATGACTTTTCTAAGGTTATTGTCTGGATGCTGGGATGATTAAGTGAGGAGGATTACATGACCCTGGTGGGAGATTACATTAGGCTTTTGTTGATGTTACTTGTAAGTTTTTGGAAGACACATATCAGCTGGAGAAACAGGATCTAAGGAGCGCATATTAAAGAAGAGCACAAGTTAGTAAATGACACTCCTCAGTCTGCTATTTCATTCCCTATTCTTTTTCCCCTTTGCTGTTCATCTGTGTGTCTGACATTAAGAAAGCTGATCCTCGTGGAGAAATGCAGAAGTGCACCTACTACCCTAACAGCGGAAGAGCAACAATTAGTTTTTCATGCGAACATCACCGTTACACTTGACAACATCTGTAAAAAGAGATTAGAGAGTGGTTTGTGATGCATTTTCTTTACATATAGGATCTAATTTGGGTTTTTCATCCAGCATTATGTTGGTTGTGAGCTGAGGAGCACTTTATGCCACATCTAACCTAGAGTTATTCCTTAAATGGGTCTCTCTGCATTTCTGGTGTTTTCCATGTTTTGTCTGATCAGAGCCCTTGTAAAAGAGTAAGTTAAGACCTTGGGGTTTGCCCTATCCAGAGGCCTTAGCCTGAAGATTACATCTACAGAGGGGTTGAAAATGTTCAGAGCTGGAAAAGTAATTGCAAAGCTAAGGTTAGTAATTTTGTGGTATTAAATTGCCTGTCAGAGCTAAATGAAGTAGGGCTTCTGCACTGCCAAAAGCCATACGTGCCTTTGTGGAGAATGGTGTAGCTTTACCCGAAGAAGGTAGTATTTTCCTCCACCACATCATTTTATCATTCAGCTGAGTTCATGGTGTTGTTTTAAGAGATTTAAGTCTCATTACCCCAACCTAGGCCCTTTGTGATTTATACCGTTATTACAGCACTCTCTCTCACAATAGAAATGATGCATGAATCACATTTGTACTGTAAGACAAATGTTTCTCCAAGGGAAAGAGAGACATTGTAGCTAGTTAAAGGGACCCTCATTAAGCTCTCGTTATTGGATAAGTGGCTCTCATTTTCTCTGTGAGATTCCAGGCCTGACTAACTGGTCTTTATACCTCTCTGAAGATTACAGTGTTGCCATGCCGCAGTGTTCATTTGTTCTTTGTGATGTGACCAGCGTTTTTACATTTATTTCCAGTGTCCGGATCCGTGTCATTGACCTTCAGATCCTGCTGAGTGCGGCACCTGCTGACCCCGGCCCTAAATTTGCCAGAGATAAATATGGGCTGGTCGAGCGGCTGCTGTCCAGCCCAGCTCAGGGCTCAGAGCTGTGGTACTTTTGTTTTATGCACTCTGCCAGTAATGTGCCTTGACCTTTGCTTTTAAAGACAACGCTGGAAACAGAGGTGATGGTGAGCTGAAGCCACTGCATCGACCAGCCCAGAGCAGCAATTAATTCACTGTCAGTTCATCTGCTGATAAATGCAGTGATTTATCAGTTACACCTTCAGATGCCTTATTTGTCTGACCGACGGTACAAAACACTTACATATTCTGCAATGCAAGCAATTGTTTTATCATCCAAATAATTGCAGTTTTACTTTCAATGATGGAGAAAAAACATCCGAAGATAGCGATGATAAGATATTATTCGGGTTATTTAAGTGTTTCTCACGTTCTCACATTTCCTCGAGTGTGAGTGAGTGTATTTATTCAAATGTAAAACTAAAACAAGAACAACATTGGTAAATGAAGACGACTTGGTAGAAAACTGTTTTATATTGCCACGGCATCGACGGAATTATTGGCTGACTAACCATAAATGATAGTGCTGCCGATTTTCTTTTTCTTAAAACATCGGTGAGTGTTAACATGAATAAAAAGTTGGAATGGGAGAGAAAAAGACGGTGCAAGAAGATTGCCTTTAAATGTCACACATTCCCTCCACCGTGGTCTGTTTGAAAGCTATCATTTCCATGAATTCATAGCTGGAAATTGTCATTGATTTGAAGGATGACAGATGCTAAGAGCCCCTCCATTGATGTTACCATTGACAGTTTCAGTAAATTCCACATCTAATTATCATTCCTGGCCAAATGATACACCTTTGTATTCTGTGAGAGGATGTCGATGGCACAGGGTGCATAGTTCCAGAAAGACTTATTGAGCCAGGTGTCACTGCACTGTGATTTAAGACATAACAGAGAGCTTTCTTTTGTTTGTGTGTGCACGGGTGTGTGTGTGTGTGTGTGTGTGTGTGTGTGTGTGTGTGGCATAATTAAAGCGGGTATGGACTAGTCCCAGACTGCTAAAGATATCACCAAAGAAAAGATGTGATGTCCTTGCTCTGAGGAGCTCTTTCACTGCTTTTTCAGTTGAATAACCATCCTTTTACCCTTCTTTTACCCTTTGCGTCTCCCCCTCTCATTCCCTCTATTAAGTTACGCTCTGTACGAGTTTTATTTTTCTGCCGCAGAAGCGATTTCATGGAAAGCAAATTGAGATAACACAGCGACATGGTATAGACCTCTTGCTCACATGATTGATAATATCATTGAATCTATGGTGCCACTATTAAAAGGGACTTTGGATAAGAAATTATTAGAAATAAATCATTACTTTCACCTCTCTGCTCGGGTCGATGGTTTGCTAGTTTTAGCAGCGTGTTATTATTCCAGAATATTCGTTTCAAATATCACTAATGAGCGAGTGAACTACGTCTTGTGAACCGTCTGCTTTCCATGGCAGAAATGAGGTACTGCAGTTTGCCCCTGTTGACCACGGAGGCAGTGACAGCAGACTTCTTGCTGGAGTGACATCTGAACCTGCCAGGGCCATGAACCTGCCAGGGCCTCCAGCAGGTGCCAGAACCCGACACCTCCCGGAGGCACCGGGAGCAAAGTGTTGGGTGCTGGTGCTGATGGTGGGGGCTTCTTGGCCTTTATGTTGGACGAGTAGTAACACGATGCTGGAGTCCCCTGCCTTTTCCCACAGTGGCCCTGAACCACCACTCTGCGGCTCCACTGGCTAACTAACGGCTCACTTGACTGTGGTTACAGGAAGGCCATTGTTGGGACGGGCAGAATTCAGGGGGGAAGTGGTGTAATCCTGGCTCTGTCCTGGATCAGTCAGTTTGGATTTCACACAGGCCCCGCGATCAGGCCCTGTGCAGCCAAAGGCCCCTGGACACTGTGTTCTTCAGGAAACAAACACCTCTTTCCTGAAGATCTAAAGATCCTTCAACTAGCCTTATCCCTCTGCAAAACATCCATGGTTGCTACAGTGTGTATACATATATATATATATTTGCTGTTGTTCACAGTTTACTATCAAACTGTATGGTTTTTATTGGCTGTACTTATCTAACATAATGTGGTTATTAATTCAGCACAGGAATGCACTCAAATACAAGCACCAAGACACATTTTTTTTTTATTTCACTGTGTTACAACCGTCTCAACTGAACACAACCTGCCACGATGGAACTCAAACACGCAGTGTGTCAAACGGCGTTGGAGAGAGTTTGTCACCGTCTTCGCCTGCCATGCCTCTGTAGGCTGCTGAGGTCACGCTCTGGGGAAGGGAAAGGTTAACCACCCCTGTGACAAAATGCAAGTGCTCTTTTGCAAATCTGATTTCTGAGCTCCTCTCAGCAGTGTATGACAGTCCATGTGCTGCCTCAGTTGTTCCTCCAATCTTCCAACTGATTTCAGCTCTCGGATTATCTGCGATGGGAACTATCTGTGCTCGAAACTCTGCTATTTTTCTACGGTACAGTAGGTGGCTTGGAAAGGGTAACAAAGTCATGTCCAATGTGAGTCATGTTGCCTTTCATTCAATTAGACAAACTCTAGCCCACGCAAATGACATTGAAATAAATTGATGTAATGACAAGAATTCATGCCTCGCAACAGTGAGAGGTGAAAATCCACCCCTGCAATTTGAGGCTTTGCACTTGGCATGGCATGTAATGTGATCTCTGTTGAGACTGAGGAAAACAAATCCCTTTCCCCCTCTGTTTTATATACAAGTGTAAGAGTATGTGCGGGATTTGTGGTTATTTCAAAAGACAGAGAGAGAGAGCTGTAGGGGTTGCTGGTCCTTTCTCCACCTATGCTATGAAGAGCAGATAATTGCTCCATGGCCAGGAGGCTTGGGATGGCTGGCTAGTTAGTGATCAGAGCAGTGAGATGTCTGCTTCTCGGTGGACACCAGGAACTCTCTAGCATATGGCAGAGAGGTGGGCGGAAAGTTTTTTTTTTTGTTTTTTTTTTCATATTACTCTAATACGCATTTTCTTTATGACCCCTTACAAGGGTCACAAAGTCATGTAATTGCATACGATTTTGAAGTTAGCCATGGGTGTTTCTAGCTCTTGAGAATTGAAAATGCAAGTATAGATTTGACCACAAGCGTGCACTGCATGTCAGGCATCCCCAAACTGGTTCAGATGGATTCAAGTTCTGAAAACTTCACAACATGAAAACAACGAATGATGTGCTTCTAGGTATTATTGAAGCTTTTTTGGACTCAAAGTTTTGCCAGAACACTTCTTGAAAAGTGGACGGGTTTCTGATATTTTATATGAATAAAGAACAATGCTGGAAAGATTATAAATGGCACTCTCGTGCAATGACTCCTTTTCAATAAATTAGGGAATTTAGTGCAAACACTTGAGATGAAAACATGGTATTTCGTAACCACTCTGGTTGAAATAGTGGTAATAGCACAAAGCTGTAGCCCCTGTTGACTATGGCTTTCCAGCATTTCACCTCAAGCTACCTCAAACTGTCCATCTGACTGCACAGCAGTCCATGTGCCACAAGTCTATAAACATTTGAACTAGTGGAGAAAAGGCACATTGTGGCTAGTCTGCATGTGACCTTAACCAGCTGAGCTAGGATTCATTTTGAGATGAAGTATTTCAAGGTGAAGTGCCCTTTGTGCATCTGGGTGTTAAAAAGGTGTTTACGAGCGATTTCATCCCTCTGCCCAGATTCAGCTTTTTGCCTGGAAGAAAATCCTTCCAAAAAACCCCAGTGCGTCGTCTGTGGTTAGTGAGCTTGAGGCTGCGAAGGAGGCCTCTTTAACATTTATAAGCATGCACTCACGTACATTTTTAAAACGGTATCATGTTGTTGAGGACCCCCTCCTTTATCCCCTCTTTGCCCCGTCTCCGAAGAAATTCGGGTTGATGTTTGTGATGGCGGGGATCCTCTCTCCACAAACAATGTCAAGACTGAAAGGAGGATTCTTCCTCTTTTCACTCTGGAGCCTTCTCTTCCCCTGCAAGTTTACATGACCCTTCAACTCCTCTCCACACAAGCTGCTGAGTTTTGTTCTGCAGCTTCTGTTTGGACACATAAGGAGGGATTGTTGCCCGGGTCACAGCAGAGGGATGTTAAGTTTAGGAGTTTATGTAAGAAGGCCTTTCTAACTGGCTCAGCCTCACAGTCTCTTGACAGATCATGTGGAAGACACCAGGGCACGACAACAACAACACTTTAAGTGGCAACATGCAGGGATATATTTTTGCCTGTCATTTGAACAAACACAGAATACCTAAAATATGTCCTTGATGTTGGTACAAATGCACACCGCCTTGTCATAAACAAAAAAAAAGGCAAAAAAAAATCTACTTTTTTTTCAAAACTTGTTTTTGAATGTTTGTAGGTAATTTATATCATCTAAATTGTCAGCACACGGCGTCCTGTCTGTCACTTTTTTGCTAGAGTGATGTTGAGTTGTTTACTCAAGCACATCAACTCACTTTTCACTCTCACTTAAACTGAATGAGCTCTCTGCATCCCCAATATTTCACTAAGCATGTTTGGCAATGTTGGATGTGTCCATCACCACATTCCTTGTTCAAGGAAGACAAGACAATGGATTTATTAGGGAGACAGATGAACTTCTTTTCAAATCCCATCATTCTGCTGAATGTCTAAAACCTAGACAGTTGACGCGCATATGACAGCTGTCACATTCATCACAGTCGAGTCACAAACAGGCAGGCTGTTGTGTCTGGAAATTCACAGTGAAACATAACTTTCAATAAAGTGTAGCCTGCCATCAGGGCTCTGTGCAGGATCATGAAACGCTTGGCATTCTGACTTGTGCCTTGTGATTTATCTTGCCTTGAGACATAATTTGGTCTGAGCCCGCAGCGAAATATATACTTGGATAAATGCTATGGCTTTGAGTTGAAATAAACAAATCCCTAATGCCCTATCAATGTCCTTCCTGTTGGAAACAGAATAACTTCTTTCACTTACCAAAAGAAATATATATCATCAGATAAATGCTCCCTTGAAATAAGAAACCAGGGACAGGCTTAACCACTTCTAAGCCTTGCTTCCCTGTAGACTTGTGTTTATGATAAAGGGTAATGAATGGAAAGTGGGTTTTATCAGTGAAAGATGGAGGAATGGTTAGCTTGAGTGATGCTTTTTGTCCCACATGGCACAATCAAGGCCTATTTTTGACGTATAGTCCCTCGTGTCTTTGTAGACCAATTTTAGTGGATATTGGCTGTGGGACTTTGCCGGCCCTGCTGTACGGTACAATATGAAGGGTAGTCCAATTATCTGAAGATACAGCAGCACTGCTTGTCATGCAAATCACAAGACAACTACTTTTTTGTAGTTCAACATTCCAGAAAACTTTAAATTTACCACTTTGGGCCGAGCCCTAATTATATCCCCCATTTGTGTTCATTTGATTTGGTTAACTCTCGCATCTCACAATGAGGCCCTGGTTGTCTAGTTGTGTTATTGTCATCTGGGTGGTGAAGGTGTTGTTGCACATGCATTCATAGCAAAGCCTAACCTTTGACAACAGTCAACTCAGGAATCAGCTTTTTATGTCTATAATAAAGACCCAATATGCTACAAATGTGCATAGTAAAAAGCAGCTTGAGAATTGTGGATATATGTACGTAGTTGTGACTTTCATAAAGGCTGTTGGTTCGAACCGGCTTCCAACTGTCGTCTCATTACATGCCACTGCTGCTTGCCTTCCTCTCCATCCTGCCCTCCTGCCTGTCTTCTTCTCTTAGCCCAGCCCTGCTCTCCTTGCTCCTGATCACACTTGGCATTGAGTTGATTCAAATAAGACATGGACACTCCCACCGTCTAGATTGGATCACCATGGAGAGAGTGCTCCCCCGGTGGGCTGACAAATTAGCGTGTGCAGGCTCGAGCATCTCTGCGACGATGTCTTCTGCACGAGCACGGGGCAAAACATTTTGTCCTCCAGAGTGAAACAAGTGCCCCGCAAAGCTGGGTGTTAGTGAGAGGAGCAGCTCTCATCTGTTTTCATCTGGGCCTCTAATGGAGAAAACAAATAATAAAGGGTTGCTGGTAATCGATAGTGTACACAAACACAAGCCATCTATGTGAAAGATTAATAAATTATGGTTTTATTCAAAGAGAAGGGAAACACTGGTTTTTGGTCCAGGTTTCCAGTTTTCTGCTTTTGCTTAATAATCCCTTTTGTGGAACCTGCACCGAACTGGTTTTTCATCAAACCCTAATTGACTTTAGGATTTTGCTGAAGTGTATTATCAATCTCTATCTGTTTTGTGTGGAAGAGCATTGATCAATGGAAATAGCTTTCCTTTGTTGACTGAATTCGACAATGTTGCCGGCCGCAGCTCAGGCCATGTAATGGAGCTCATGAGAAGCAGGCCACCAGATCAATAAAGCACTGAAATAAGAAGATGAAATTCCCTTTTTCTCAATGATTACAGGCTCAATGGCTGAATTTGTTAGATTTCAAAAACTTTTCATTTTCCTTTTGGTGTGGAAGTGATTTGCTAAAGAAAAAAAAGGCCAAACAACCCTCTCACAGATTTTGCTATCTCCTCTCAGCCTTAAACCCATTAAAATTCCTCTGAAGTTTTTTTTTCTCCTCTTTTTTTTTTTACATATCACTACATCAAGTGCTCATAAATTATGAATGTCTCATATAGCAGTCTTGCACTTGTAGCCCCCGGGTTCCCTTGAAACTGATCTGGTGTCTATGAACTTTGTTGTTACAAGGCCCAGAGAAAATTGGAGTAATATGCTCTCTACGTAATTCATCATTCACTGCTCATAATGCACAACATGCCATAATAAACATCCCCACCTTCATGTTTTACTTTGAGACTGTGATTGTTTTGCCGTGAATGAATATACTACAGTTTGAATATTTATACACGAGTATGACGCTGTCAAAACGGGGCTTCACATTTCGATATCAAACAGGGATGACATGCTTCTTTTAGATGCTACCGGCAGACGGGGGTTTCTTCACACTACTAAAGGATCTGGAGGTCAGTTGAGTGCACTTTATCCCCCCACAACAGTAATTCCTCTTAACATCATTCCTTTAAATAGGGAGAGACCTTTCATTGGCTCTGACGTACTTGGGGAATTGCACAAACCATTGTCTGCCATCTTTGTTGTGCTATGGAAAAGGGAATAGATGAGAGCGAGAGAGAGCGAGAGGAAGAAAACTTGATCACAAGTTTGCAGTTGTGAAAGTTGCTGCGCTGTTCCAGTTGGGCTGTTAGGGGGAACTACCATTAAAAACGTCTATGCATAAGGAACGGTTTTCTGTTTGCATGTCACTACGTCATCCAATGGCACACACACAGCGAGCCAGTCCACATCCAGCCAGTAAATGTGAAGTTACAGCCTCCATTCTATACAGATAGCGTGCGAGTGATAGTGATACTGTTATTGTTGGTTAGCCTGCATTTGCACTGGCAAGCTTGCCAATTCCTCTTTTCAGTAAAACATGCTGCATATTGTTCACACACTCACATCCATAACAGCGAAGTAAATAGATTTGACATCAATTGACTACCTCCGGTTTTGAAAATGGGACAGAGCGAGCAGGATCCCGGAGTAACGGGTGGTAGCAGCTGACAATTACTAGCTCGTCTGCATTTACTGTACATTTGTCAAGAGTTTTAGCCTAGGGCTCAGCATCAAGCTGTGTCTGTTTTGGCTTCCTGGATATGATTTATCCCCATCAGTCCAGCTGAGGTTCTCCAGCTGTTTGTGTGACGGATACTTTTACACTGGCTTATGTCGAATATGCTTTGCTGTTTGAGAGTATTCATCTGCACTGCTGCAGGATTCTCTGGCTTATCGTGATCTGCAGAACATGCACTAATGCTTATGTTTCCAGTCCCCTCTAGTATGCTACATGCACACACCTCATTTGTAGACATATAGACATATAGTATATTCTTGACTGTTTACATGGAAGCATTAAAAGCCCAAATGTTAGGTTTAGATCTTTTCTTTTTTTTTTGGATAAGGTTGTTGAAGTGAACCATAGAGTAGGGGTTTAGCCATTGCAAATCCGTTCTCTTCAAGTACATTTTATAAAACTCTAATCGTGCAATATTATTATGTCCAGTAATAAGTTGCACAGCCGTCACTTCACTTATCTGATTTTGTCTCTTTTCTCTTGCGTACTACAACTGCATCCGAAGACACCTGACAAGTCTGTTTTCACTTATGACCTTATTTATAACTTATTTACTGCGCTCACATGTCCCTAGAGCTTCTCCAAACTTGCATTCCCAGGCTTGGAGAAAAGCAGGCGGCATGTCCTGGTGCCTGACTCACGTCTGTTCTAACCATCCCCCCCTTTCTAAACTTGTAACCAGCTGCACATCAAAAGGAATATGATTTATTAGGGGTGCAACTCCCCAGGTCTTTGAACGACCATCGACTTGTTTATCCAAGTTAACATTCCTGGCCACATCCATATATTTTCTGTTTGCCCTTTCATGTGGTTCTGCAGGGATACATCCACTGGCTTCTGGGGTTATAGTCCACCTACAGTAAAAGTATGTCGACTGCTAATGTCACTCATGAAGGATTCGGGTTTGGGCCACAGCAGTGACATGGATCAGTTCTGTAACTGTTCCTTGAAGGCGTTACATAATTGATGTATTTTCATGGTGCTGCGGTTAGTTGATGGCACATGGGGGGTGATTCTGTTAAGAGCAGGCATCATTGACTCTTTTCCCTTGAAGCTGCCCATCTTTTAGCCCACAGAATCCCTCAGCCCTTTTTTTCCCCTGCCTCTCCCCGTATCTCCCAAATGGAAAACATGTGGCAGGAGTTGTCATTTGTTAACGTATGGTAGAAAGAGTGAAACAGGCCAGGGGATGGCTCATCAGGAACACTCATTCAGGATGATGAATGTGGCCAAATACACATTTGTCCGTAAAACTTGCAGTGTGGATCAGCATCATTAGGCATGAGGAATAGGTGGAGCCTGCTGAGAAGTGAATGCAGCAAACAGATGTTGCAGATTTTCACTAGCATCTTTCATCCAGAGTACCATCATTAATAAAGTTGAAGGTGATCCTCATGTTTTCATCTAATAAGACCAAATAATGTATGGTGGGATTCTCAGGAAATTGCTGAATAAACTGAATTCCGCCATGGCTTCTTAAACAAGTACCCAGGGTCCTCTGTCTGACTCTGAATTAAGACCTGGCTCCATGACACTGTAGTTAAGATACCTTGTTTACTGAATGGAAAATGTATGAGTCAGCACATGTTTATGAAGTCTTCAGAGGAGTAGGTTTGAGGAGAAAAAAACAGTGGCTCACACGATGATTTAAGATGGGCAATGTAAGCAAAAATACTGTCTGATGATCGAACGATCGCCCCTTCCCACTGCACGCATGTTTGCTGTCTCACACGCAGATCCATTCAGTTTTGTGGTTAATAGATTTTTCTGATTGAACTGCAAACTCAGGTTTAACTGGCTCAGTGCCATCGTAAGCCAGAAAGACCGTGGACTTTAGAAAGCCAATTGGAAATAAATTGCCATTTTTGAAACCTGAGCTGATTGTTTTGTTGACACAGATGCTTGGTGGACAGTGCTGTTGCACTGACAAACCAGTTCCCTGGTTTGAATTCCCAAAGGGCCGTTCTGTCTGTTCTGCATGGGTCTTTTCCAGGTTCTCTGATCCTCCTCCTGTCCAAAATATGCATATTAAGGTCAATTAGAGACCCTACATTGCCCCGTTGAGGGCGTGTGGGAGTATATGGTCCGTGTGTCCTGTGACAGACTGGTGACCTGTCACGGGTGTATTTCTTGCCTTTGCTCAATGTGCAACCAAAATAAACAGTGACATTTTGCAATTCAATTGTTCGACTGAAAATAAAAACAAAACCGTGATCCTTCTGTGACTATGACCTGCTTGGAAGGAAAAGAAATCCAAGGTTTTTCAAGTGTATTTTGGAATAAGAAATAAGAAATGGTGCACATATGTTTTCCATTGAATGCAAATGTACCTGCGGAGACACATTATTCAGTTCTAAACAGCACCGGGAACATGCAACTGGATCTGTGATAGGACCTGACAGTCATGCTTGGTGTTGTACAATACTGTGTCAGTCTCTAGATGGACTTGGAGTTTTTGTGAGAGGTGCTGAATGGCTGCAGCTGATGCCATGGGTATGTCAGGTGACTGAGCCCCATGTTCAAGCAGCTTGGCCCTGTTGTAGAGGGCCTCCATCTTTGTCAGCCTTGTCTCATCTTATAAACAGGCCCGGACAGAGAAGCTTTACCATGAATAATGCCTTAGGCCCGTAGAATCCCAACACCTATAAATCTTAATAGAGGTTCCTAGATTCCGATGGGCGGCCACATCTCTTTCCCACCCTGCCCAGCTCTATTCCACCTCCCATGTGGAGTCTCCAATTTTCTCTCCCCAAAGTAAAGCCACGCTGACTTGGATTTGCCAATGCCATGATTTACCTACAAACAGGATTACATGCATATAGCTCATGCAAATCAATAAAAGATGTCAAGAACGCTTAGTCCTCCGCAGTCTGCTAAATGCAATTTATCACTCTGGGAATTGCGAGAAAGGAATGGGCTAACAAATGGAGTCTGATCATTTGTGTAGGATCTGTTGTCAAATACTTGAAGAGTGCATTTTTCATCTTGTGTACAGTAAATTGCACTTGCTTGTGTGTTTGTTTCTAAGGGACTAGCAGAGTCCCCGCTCATTGCCGTGAGCATATCAACCAGTGCCTTTATGAACCGCCTCTTGGTGTTTGCTGCAATTCCCAAATTAATAAACAGATTGTCATGCAACGGGGTATCTTGACTTCTCCATTTCTTTTTTTTTTTTTTTTTTTAATATGTGAAATTGAAACAATTTGATTGCATTAGATATTTTCGTTCCTGTATTTTGGATGAAAAGCATAAAGGAGTTACACCGTTAAAGTATTCCCTCTGTGTAGTTGCTTGACCCTCAAGCTTGAGCTGCAGAAGTCAGCCTGACATGAATCATATGTTGCATTTTTCATGCTCTCCAACCGAATTATGTTAACTGGCTTTGAAGTGAAGGAAAATATACTCGTAAATCAACCGATCTCATGTATATCAAGTTTCTCCAGTCAGTGGACAGTCATCAAGAATGCTGTGCATCATCTAAGCCAAGACTGGGTGTGCGCTGGTATGATGAGCACAGATATTGACACTTTGAGAGACCTCTCGCTTTGATATGTCCATTTGTGCCTTTAGGCTGAGGCTGGTCAACATGATGCCCGCTGATTCGCCAAATTGAGCCTGCTTTGGATTCATCATTCATAAATTGGGAATATGTCACCTTTGAAGTGCAATTACAGTTCATACAGAGGAGGTGGATTTTTCGATTCACTGTTTCACTACTCCTCCCCAGTTTACTTTTGAGTATGTAGATGAGTCAAGTCTGATAGAGAACGAGCAGACTGACCAGCTGTTTTGCAAGGGCTCTGTGTTGTTAGCAGGCCAGGTTCTCCGGAGGCAGCGCTGTTAACAGCCTGTTTTGACGTTTTTTTCCCGTGTTAAAGCACTTTGTAAACACAGTCATTTCCTTCAACTTAATGAATGGATGAGAAATGGTGGCTTCGCTCAGATCCTCCACACACGCGTTACGCTTTCATTTGATTCCAGCCATCCTGTTTTGATCTGTATCAAGAGTGCATTTATTTTTAAATCCAGATCTCATAAATTCATGTAATGAATATGCCGTTCCTCGGATCCTGCTTCCCTGGCTCTGGTCCAGGAAATCCCTTCAACAAACTGCCCCGGACTGCATTCCCATATGGCCGTGAACACAGCCATTCACAACGCAATGATCTCAGAACGTGTCTTCAGAATGACTGTGCTGTGGTGCCCCCACAACTATTCCTCTTGCCAGGTTCAAAGATAAATTAGTAGCTTCTAAATAATGCAGTGAACCCTAATTCTCTTTGATTAGTGGCGAGTTAGATGATAGCGACCCATTGAAATTGATCATCAGCATAAATAATGACTGAATGAACTGATAAAATGCAAAGTTGCCGGCCATCATAAATCAAATGAAAACCACTTGGTGTGGAAGTCATTGGAATTAGAAGTCCATGCTCCTATTAATTATGTTGCCTTGCCAAGGCGACAGTGTTATAAATCAGTTGTGAAAGGTACTCCTGCCGGCTGGCCTGCCCAGCAAGGCTCGCTGCCTGCAAATGGCTCTGTATACCCCCCTAATTGTTTCTTAAACAAGCCACCTCCAGAGTCTGCTGCTGATGGACAGAGTTTAAGAGCAGAATAGAAAACGCAGGAGGAGGTCTCTTCGCATATGGCCTGGACAGTTACATTAGAGTGAGCAGCAAGCAGAAATTGAATAAAAACTATCTAAAAGTTATTTTGAGTTTCTCAGACTAACATATCCTTTCTGCAATGTGGCTTCACATAACTTTGTTCAAGTGTTTTGAGTTTCTTGCTACTTTAATCATGACTTGTATTCCGTGTGACAAAATACTGCAAGTTCTTGAAGTATCTGGGTGTCGAATTATTCTAGCACAGTTAAAGAGCATCCAAAATACTGTCTCATGATACTGCCATATTTTTTCTTCTAGACTAGATGTTTTCAAAGGTTTCAAAACATGTTCAGCGGAGTGTATGTCAGCCCCTCTTTTTCTGCTTCAAGTATGGGTAGTAGCAATGACAACAGGTACAGCAGATGTTACTCTAGTACTTAATGTTGGTCCGCAACAGTGTAAACAACCCATTCCATGCATGAGAAGGAACGCACTAAAGATGAGTGAGGCTACGGGTGTTTTGAAAGAGAGTTTCAGAGACATTTTAAAGGGAAATGAGTGGGTAATCTGCAAATGCAATAAGGTATGACTGTTTATTACGCAATCCAGAGAGTCAAAAGTCAGAGGACTACTGTATGAGACTTATTTGTATGGCCCAAGGTCCCTTAAAGTTGCCTGTTTCTCTGATTTTTAGCCCTCTGGAGTCATGTTTTCTCAGGTCTGCATTTACAATTTGGTAAAATCTGTCTTGGATTTTGATAAAGCGTGACAACTGTTTGATTGATCTGGTACTGTCATGGATATGTACTATGCACAACAATTTTGACAGATTTTGAGAGCCAGATCTGCCATCTTCATATATGTGTTTTGTCCCTTAATCGACGGGTGCAGCTTGGTGTTGGTGTTACCCTTCATGTTCAGCCCGGTCCTCAAACTCATCACACATCTCGCAGCTGTGAGGGTGGAGTAGCGCTCCTTCCCAGTGGAAACAGCCATGGCCATGTGTGCATGCTCCACTACAAAGCCTCCATGATCCCACCATCAATCACACACTCCTTATTGGGTTGTCTATAACTGACTGGACTTATTTTGCAGGGGCTGCTATTAGAATAGTTGCATTCCTGTGCAGTTTGCTGTTCCGCTGGATTTATTTGTTTTCACAACACGCTGCTCTTATGAGGTCAGACAACAACTTGTGATGCGGCCTATAAATGTCTGTGTGGAGATGTCAGTGATGTAATGGAGCAGAGCTACCAAAAGACATCCTGTAGTGTTCCCAGCGTCACCAGGCCGGGCTGCCAGACACACTGCAGCTCACCGTGTCCATGTGAAGTTTTAAAGAGCGGACAGGGTAAATAACAGAGTTCTTCAGTTTGAAGTTCCTCTCCCCTGGTGTAATGGGTCTTTAACCCCGCCGCCTCTATGAATACTCCTCTCCTGGCGTGTGGGTTATCTGAAATGGGCTTGTAATCTCAATCATCTCATTTTCCCCTGGATTTTCCCACTCTCTTTACATCCTGAGTGAATTAGTTCCTGCACTGGTGACACCGGACGACTCTGGAACTCACAATCTATTACATGGCAAGGACAAAATAGCCCTCTCTTTTTAAATCAGGCCCTCTCTGTCAATCCATTAACCATCTGTGTGTTTCTCTCCCCCACTCTATCTCTCTCTCTCGGCTCTGTACGCTGGGCTCCGTATGTGTGTTTGTGTGTGTGCTCGTGTGTAGGAAAGTCCCCAAGAAACCATTTAGGCGGCAGAAATGGAGCGGGCCCAGGCCTCAGGTGTCCGTGTCACGGTGATGAATCACATAGAACACATATTAAACCTTCCTCATGTAAGAGGGACCTGTGTTGAGCTGCACCCTCTCCCTCGCTGCCCTCTCTCCAAAACATGAGATCCATTGACAAAAAAAAAAAAAAGAATTATAAATATGACTGCGTGCTCTGCACATAAAGGCCGGCCTGTCCCTGAAAAATTGATTTATTGGATTCCCTGACATTTTAGTTGTGGTCGTTATGTTATATTTATGGGGGAATTGCTGGAGCCTCTCATTATGCTCTCCTAATTTATTTTACATACTTTTATGGCCGCTTGTGCTCAGCAGGCCTTTACGGCAGCTGTTATTGAAAAAGAGAAAAAGGCAAGTACATATCGATCAAGATTTACATGTTTATTGCCCAGATTGTGATTTATTTGACTGTTTTTCCGTGTTTGGGCAGACCAGCTTTTCACTCACTTGTCAAAAGCACCAAGAAACCTGATACAAACATTTTCATAGCCACTATAATTTTACTTGGTGCATTAGCTTACACTGTCTGTTCACGTTGTACGTTGTGTAAGCAAAAACGTGAATTTATGATATACCAGGACTGGCTTATGTATAATCCTTACATTTGTTTTATATGTACGGACCAGTCCATGCTCCATGGGAAGTAACGAGATGAGCCTACGCTTTTGTAATTCTTATGTATTTATTGTTACCTACCATAAACTGTTTGAGTCTCATTTGCTGTGCTGTGTTTTACACCAAAAACAAATCACTAAGCTTTCATAGTTTTAATTTTCTTTTTCCCATTCCATAGCTTTCAGATTTGTCTTCTCATTCCAAAATGAGACTCTGAGATACCTTGCTCAGGTTGTTTCTCCATCAAGTGATGTGGCCTTGGACATGATTAAGTAATAAAAACAATTAAATTAAATTACTTAAACTTTTGATGCATTAAATAGTGTCCCAAGATCATTCCTCAGCATAAAGGATGAGTAATTAACAGCTGAGATGAAACGGTTATGAGCTGCCTCTTATTAAATTAAATTCTTCAACAAAAAAAAAGAAAGAGTCTTTCAGCGAAGCCCAGGAACTTGATATATGCTTATGCGGCTCTGAGCATCACCTACCATGAAATTTAGTGTTTCCAGGATATTTAACATTAAGACGTAGTTAAAATTAATTCTATGTGCAATTTCTCAAAAAGAAAGCTGACAACTAATGTCAATAAATCGTGCTCGGCCTGAAATGAGGGCATCGTAAATCTGTTGCTCAGTGCCGCCCCTCAATGTGGTAGTCAGGGGTCGAATGGGGGTGTGAAGCGGGCTACAGAAATGAAGAAGATGGATTTGTCGGTGAGGGAAGGAGAAAGGGTGATTTGAAACCCTGGACACTGATTGGTGGAGATGAGGCCCTGGTGTCCTTGTGGTGACATTCAGCCCCTGATATTTGTTTGGCTTTAAATAATACCCCGGACAGGGCCTGAGACTGATGGCCACCAGGTCGGCTGACATTGCAGCCTGTGCCAAGGTGAGCGACTTCAGGACACTTCCTCTCTCTCTCTCCCACTCTCTCTCTCTCTCTCTCTCCATCTCCCCCTTCATCTCTCCATGTCTCTCTTTTTCTGTGTCTGGCCTGTCAATACGCATCCACTTGTCTGATGGGTCCTTCTGAGGAGCTTACAGCTGACATGCTGGTGTCTTTATTTCCACCAGCAATCCTTTTAGAGTTGGCCTCGGTGATCAGTCATGCCACTGACAAGCAGCTCAGGCCTCAGCACCTCAGCAGCCTCCATCCACTCCTCCTCATGACTCTATGTCATTACAAAGGAGGAGCAGGGAGAGGCTCCGGTCTGCACTAAGAATTTAGGTTGACTCCATTTTTCAGATGCAGCCAGACGAGTTATTTATCGCCCCGTCTGGCAGGTTTCAGTCTGCAGGACAATTAACAAACAGCAACGTAGAGGGGAGAGAAGTGTGCTTTTGATACTGTTCCAAAAGAACTGCTCCTGGCAGATCTCTCCCTATAATTTGTTGATGCTTTTTGCCCTCATTGTTTCATTCAAGGAGCTTTGTGTGCCAGTTTGCGAGTGAGGTAAAAATGATACTGTATCTTCCTACACTCATGTTTCTGTTTTACACTCTTGCATACAACATTCATATACAAGCAATATAATACCAGGGAAAAAACAGACCCTCTGCTCATCTGCATAACCTGCGATATGTAGTAGGAGTGAAGTCAACTAGTCAATACAAGTCTGCACATCTGCCATGTCCTTGTGGGTTTTCTCCTGTTTTTTCAGCCAAAGGAAACAAATTGGTCTCCACGTATGAGTGAGAATGACTTGTGTGTGTGCCCTGCAATGGACTGGTGACCTGTCCAGGGTGTTTTCCCTGTCTGCCCCATAGAGGCAAGCTCCAGCAGACCCCACGACACCATTGGGTGCACAGCAGGTAAGATAATAGACGAAAAAGGGCGTCAATGCAGGCTATTCAACAGTTTGCTCTAAATACACAGAAATAACAAATGTTCAGCCCGAACGCTTTCTGTTAATATTGTTATCATGAGTGCTAGCATAGTTTTTAGCGACTGTCTAATTATACCCCTTCAGTTCTGAAATGAACACATTAATATATTTGCTGTACTTGCACACTGGGTGGCTGTGTCTTTGGATGGGTGAGGCAGTGTTGTGTTGCAGGGTGGAGTAAGGGTGAGTAGTTTTCCGGCTTGTAGCGGATGATGTGCTGTTGATTACGCTGGACCGCAGCAATTATGGGTGAGGGCTGGTCCTGGGTTATGGCCTCTGTGATTACCCGCTCACTGTAAATGACTTATTTACAGTGTTGTTGATGCCTCTTTAGAGAAATGACTAAGTTTGTGCACAAACGGGCTCTTTCACCGTTTTGGTCCTCTTTAATTAGGGCGACTTTGGTGACACTCAGATTTACAGTGGACTACAGTGTGGAATTTGGATTTAGGCACCCGGCAAGAACAGATGACAGATCATACAGGGTTGCCACACAATGTGGAGGTTGTTTTCCTGTTAGCTCAAGAAGTAGGCTTTCTTACCGTTCAGGCTTGTTATCGGCAAGCAGTGTAATGTTTGTAGAGAAAAACACGTCGACAGCTTATTGTCCACACAAAGCCCAACAAAGCCTAACAGAGTCAGAATTACCTCCCAGATCAACTTAACCCTCATATCTTCTCATTATTATCCCTCATTTAGGGTAAATGTTTTGTTAGTGTAGATAATACCTAATGAGCATGTTTAGCTTTGATTGAATCTTTGGAATATTAGCTTAGCTTGGATAGTTGTTTAAGATACTTTTGTTTGTTTAAAATACTTTTAAAATACACATAGTTGAAGCAAACTTCATAATTCATTGACTTTAGATCATATTGTTTACACATTTGTAATGTTAGTAAACTTGCATTGGTTCTATTCTGTAATTTACCCACTTATGATTCTATCTGAGCATATTTACTCCTTTCCTGACATACTGTGGAAGTACATATATCAATCTAGTGCTAGCCCACGGAGAAAAACAATCACTGCTGCATAGGAAGAGGAAGAAAAGATGAAAACCCATTCCTCCATCAGGCAAATAATAACAGGAATGTCATATCCTGTCTTCATAAAGGATTTTATCCAATATTGAATTACATGGCTCTGTCCAATAGTATCATAGCAGGCTGTGTCTGCTCTCCTTCTCAACCTCTTTTTGAATAACAACCATGTTGGAGCTCCCTTATTATATTGAGTTCAATGAAGCTGCCATGGCAACAAAGCCTCAGCCATACAGACCCAACACTTAATGCACTGTGAACTTATAATAGCTATTACTGACCTTTTTATTTCAAGTGTATTTCAGTTGGTGCATTAATTAGACTGATATTGTATTAATTAATAAACTTGAAATTCTGCCACACTACTGCAACCTTAAAGTGATAGTCCATGCAGAACTTCATTCAGTGCCTGGATTGTGCTAATACAACCTGTTTTTCATTCACGCAGCTTGCCATATGAGCCGCAGAAACTTTAAGGACAAACTGAGCAGTCACCCATAACGTCACAGCAACTGAGAAGTCTGGTCAAAGACAACACAGTGAAACACCAGTATTGCATTTGAGTCTCATTACTGCATGTCTGAGCTGAGCTCATCTCTCACGACACAGAACTGCAGCAGTGACACCAGTTGCTGTGGCTGTCTGCCAAAAGCTGCCTTCTACCTCCTTGTTCTTCATTGTTCTCCTCTCTCTCCAACCCCCCTCAAACTTATTCTCTCACTGCTCTCCTCCTCGGAGGCTTTCATCCCGTTTGCTCGCCCCTCCTCTTCCATAAACCGCATCTCTTCTGTGATCTCCACTAAACAAATTTACAGCTTTAATTTCCCGGTAAACGCGCATCGCTTCCAGGTGTGTACGAGCAGCAGCGTCGCAGGGACCCCTGGGTTTTGGGTCATGGGGTCACTCTGATTAACAGCCATCCTCTCCCAGGAATGACAAACTTCCCTGGTGCTGTCACCAAGAAGTATGACGCTCCCTTTGTTCCCCCCTCAGGCAGCTGTGACAGCCCGGACAATCACAGGGCTGCAGGTTTAAATCTGCCAAATTTTTTGACAAAACAAAAGGCTCTTCAGTCTTGCAAACAGACACAGCCCTGCTGCTTGACTGGCAGAGATTACACTGAAGTGCTTAGTGCATATAATTACAAGTAATTGGCAAATAGTGGGCTCTGGCTAAACAGAAATTGTTTCATTATGTCTAATTAACACCTACTTGATTATGGTTAATTACCAGTGTTTGATAATGGAGGAGCAAAGTTGTCAGTCTAGAGACAAGCAGGAGCCATCTGGATCATTGATAACCATATGCTGGAGCCTTGCTTCGCTTTGCTGGGACCAAAGCTGTCAGGGCCACGACGGTGGCAGGTGCCTGCAGTGCATTAGACTCGGCATCTGCCCAAGGTGTAAACACAACAGAGCTCAAATAAACATGTCACTATACACAAACACACACACACACTCACACAAGCTGGTGCACCGCTACATGTCCTCGCTCAATCAAACGCACGCCTACACTGCTGAAAACATGTCATTAATTGTTTTCAGATTTTGTTTGAAAGAGTACACACATAATTTCATCACTGTTAAAAGAGCAAATCTCTATTACCAATATTAGGCTGAGTTTGCGTAAGCGGTCTTGAATGAAAAAACAAACAAACTTGTGCTATTCATGAGTACTGCACAGTTTTGAAGTTGCTTATGATTATGAAGAGAAAACTGACAGCATGGAAAATATCAGGCCCAATGTTTGTGGGAGGGGTGGATGGCAGGGAATAGATGCCATTAGAAGCAAAGTAGAGTTCCCTGAGAGCTTTGGAAATTATTCAAAGCAGAAGGCTCCCCGCTGTAAGCAAAAGAAATTACCTAGCACTAAAATTGTCTGTCTGTCGCTGCTAATTAGCAGCACACACAATGTGAAATTAGCTATGACGCACTTGGAAAAGAGAAAGATAAATGTTCCCTTATAGGGAAAGAATAAAGTCAAGACTTGCCTTATGTAGCATTTGTCATGTTTAATTGTAGGATCAATTAAGATTTGGGGGATAATGATGATTTATAAGTGTTTGGGTATAATTTGATATTCATTAAGGCAGCCAGACTCACGCTGGTATCAGCTTGTTAATTGCGTTTCCTTTTTGTTGAAGGGTGGCTTTTGAATGCAATTGGCCTAAACTTTACAAACTCGCTCAGCCGAGCCACTTTGTAATGTGGCAGTCAAGCTCCACTGTGGCGCCATAGCATTGTTGTCACTTTTTATTTGCCTGTATACTTTATGAATTGACCCAGGTATTGTGCGGCCTTCTGGGCCTAATCCACGCAACCATGTCACAGGGGTCTCTCTCTCACACATACACACACACACACACACACACACACACACACACACACTCCGCTTAACCCACTTAACTTTAACTTGGGCAGGACAATCTGTGCTGTGGTCTAACAAGTGGTCCTACAGATTTCGCAAGCTAGCATATTGCTAAATGGATTACTCTTCATTGGGATGAGTATGTTAATGTGTGTCGCCCTTTACAGCATTATTATCAACAACATGACTCTGCTTATTAGTGGATTATAGAAAGCACACTTCATGTGTTGAAATATTTATAGCACTGAGTGTGTTTTTAATTGTGCTGCTGGGGCTCCAACAATCATTTTCAGTGCCTAGTCGGAGCAATGTATTCCTCAAATGGAGGCATCGGTCAGATGAAGGGAGCAGTCATTTGAGCGGCGCATAATGTAGTCAATTCATCATGCACATGTAATGTGTGCTGTTTGAGCGCACCAGACAGCAGTGATGGGAGAGCACTTTGTTGTCATGCCCCCCTCCCCTCTTTTTTTCTGCTGCGAGGCTAAGATGTAGGCCAAGTGGAAGAGCGCCAAATGATTCAACGCAGGACAAGATTCACATTCAAAACAGCACAGAGCTTTTCCTCCTTATTCATTTTCTTAGATTACCATCAAATTTGTGTCACCAGCATGCCGCCGTTATTGACTCGCAGTGATGCGCTCCCTTTGCTTGCGTTGTTATTAGTTGACATGCTGACATTTTCATATGTGTCTTTGCTAATGCCTGCAAATTGCGCTGACCGAAGAACGTGAGAATTGAGCAGATAATTTTAATAAGATTCAACTGCAGATGATGCCTTGCACATATAGAATACCAATTGTAACCTGTTTTTCAGGGGAGACTAGGGGAGCAAACTCTAATGGGTTTTGACAACATTGTATTAGGCACAACAACTACGCATAATGTACCGAAAAATTGGACGTGAAATTGGAAACATAGCCGAGAACAAAGTAAATTTACATGGTTTGGTAGGTTTGGTGATGTCTGATATCATACTCTCTCATGCAAGCTCTATCTGGAGGGAGAAGGCAGGAGCTGCAAAGGGGGGCTTAACAATGGATATCAGTGGAGAGTGCTTTTAAAGTTAAGGCTGATGGATGGCTTGTCAAAAAAATAATTGCACTGGTATGGAAGTGGGTTCACGCGAGCTTGCCGAGGAGGGGTTGGGTGGGTATGGGGGGTGTCAGAGCGGCGGAGGAGGGAGGCGCGATCAGCAGAGAGCATGATGGGAAGTGACAGTGGTCTGTCAAGAGGCAGTGGCTGCCCAGAGAAGTGTGAAGCCAGAGCTATGAGGTGGCAGGAGAGAGCAGGCTGTCAGAGCAAGAAAGTGGCTTTAATACGGCGAAAAGCAAAGGAATCCGCCTGTCAGGCCTGCTCAGTCGAGCCGAGGCACAGCAGGAACGGGAGAAAGGAGAGGAGATGGAGAACGGATCCGGGTGAAAACAAAGGTAGACGCAGGAGGAGTGAGGGAAAGACTAGACGAGGAGGGAGGAGGAGAGCCGGGGTACGAGCAGTGAGAGCTGTGTGGCAGCAGGAGAGGCATGACGGGAAATTGTGTGGGACAGAGGAACAGGCCCAGACGTCAATTAGAAGTTCCTGCGGAAGGCTTTGGCGAGGTGATAAAACTCATCAGCTCTCCTACTCACTCTCCAGGTGGCACCAGACTGGATCTGCACCGCTGTTAACAATCTGCAGAGCTGCTTCCCGCGTGTAACTGCGCTCAGTGTGACTCTGTATCTCCTGCTGCGTCCTAGACTCCCCGTATCGCCGCTTCTATCGCCAAGTGCATTTACAAATTGTTCGACATGCAAAAACGTATGTTGCTGTGTGATTTGTAGGCAGGACAAAGGCAGGGCGATCATTACTGTAGTTGTTTGTCCTCTGCCACTGACCTGCGGTGGTGGAATATATTTAATAAGGCTCGTCTGCTCTGTCTCGACCTTGTGTGAAAGGCACTTTAATTCCGTGACCCACGAGGAGAAGCTGAGGGGCCCGTGTGTTGATTACTGACATGCATATATGCTCGACGGCTTTCCACACTGCAGCGATTGCTTTTGTTGTGCAGGCTGACTGTGACGGGGCTCCGTCTATGCTCGGCTGATACAGCGCATGATTGATGAAGCGCGTCACCATTTAATAATGACAGTGTCACTTCTCCAACACGGTCTTCGTGTTACATTATGGTCTGGGGCTCATTTTACGGACACCAGTTTTAATGACATATTCATGATGTGCCTGTATTCACATGTTGACGGGGGATTGTATTTTATATCCATGCATAATGTTTGTAATAGTCCACTGGACAACAAAGCGGCGCGCCTGCTCCTGCACTAGAGACGGTTCTAACAGTCATAATCAGCTCTTGGTTTCGCCGTAGCCCCAGTTAGTGTGGTTCAGCACAAGCCGTGATCTGTGTCCACACGTTCATAAGTAATTAGTCCTGCCATAATTTATTCGTCATTAAGGGGCACGTAATTAAAGTTCTCTGTAGCTTCTTTGAACATTAAATTACACTCTCATTTTCTACAAATATAAACTGTGATGTTTAAAGGGCCACTAACCACTGATTCACATCATCAAAAAAGAGTTATTCTGAGACCTTATCATTACAGATCACGATAATGATATGTTCACTTGTGAACCTAATACTGTCAACTCAGTGCTACGTGCCAAAGTAGAAATTGATTGAGAGTGTGTATAGGTTTTAATGAGAATGTGAGAAGCTTTTCTTGCTTATACGGCTTAAAAGATTTTGAAGTCACCACCAGGGGCGTATGACGTTCATGCAGTCTTTGACCCAAGCTACAGCAGTGTTGAGTTTATGAAACACAGAAGACACAGTTAAAGCGGTAGTCAGTGCTTAGACCAGGATTCAAACCAGCAGCCTTTTTTGCTGTGAGGTGAAAGTGCTGTTCACTCATCTACTGTGCTGCCCCATGTCTTTTTAGAGATGCAAAAACACGGGACTGCAATATTTTCCTTGGTTTTGAAAGATAATCTTCCATTTACTCCAACTAAATGCAGAACATTGTCTCATTATTAACATGGAAAAAGACATCGATGACTATTTTAAATCATTGCTTACATTGTTAAGTTGAGAAAGGGCAAGAAAGCTCCTTTTCAAATCAAGGATGGATAGTGGTGACGCCACAGCTTGGTAATTTCAGTCCCTGAAAGAGGGGGCACTATGTCAGTTCTGATTGGGAAAAAAAAGATATATAGACTACCAAATTGATGAACTGACCGAGAGAAAGACTTTGGGAGAAAGGAAGCTGTATGGATAGAATGGATGGATGGATAGAGGGAAAGCCTCATTTAGTGAAGAAAAGCCTGTTTGGCCTGCCCATACAACAGAGGGAGAGTCCAAAGCCATTGATCTCTTGCAGCCAATGACAGCCCAGAACTCAGCAATAATCATGACAAATGAGGGGAGCCTCTACCAGATGAGAAACTGCCGATAATCACACAAACCCCCCCAAAAAAGAAACTAGCAGTGTTGCAGCAGAGAGCAGTGGAGCTCAGATACCTCTCAATACCCTTCAGGTAGTTGTTCTGGAAAAAGAGGCAGATACAACTGAGATGGAGACTTTAATATCATTGTATTGGAGAGTGACATAAATAGAGAGTCCTGGGGTTTACAGTACCTTTAATGAATGCAACAAAACATGGAGGGTTTTAAGATATTATCTGAACATTTATACTCTCAATTATGGGTGTACCACTTGGAAATATAAGTAGCGATTTTCCTGCATTACAAGGTCAGTGACTAAAAGTTAAAACCCATCTGTGTAACGTGTTGTTTGAAGCCTCGGAATAATGGCAAGTGAAAATGAATGAGGCCGATGACACGCTCCTATAAAGACATTCATGCCTGGAGTGTTCCTCTTTGTAGATTAGAGCAAAACAATAATGATTAAATTGCCGCAGCCAATCAATCTGAGTTCTGATAAGTATGACTGGTAGCACATTATCCCTTTTCTTCCCCTCTGGAGGTCCCCTTGTCTCCACCAGCAGCCCTGACTAGCAGGCATCCCCGCCTCCCAGGACGAAACTCTTTCTAATCAGCTTTATCTCTCACATCTGAATTTATCTTATTCATGGAAAATGCCAATATATTAACTGGCTTGTATGATACACAAGGTGACCCTACTGACTTAATGACATAATACATTATCCTTAATGAAGTCAATATCTCGTCTTTTAGCTGTCTGTCTATTGGGCCGATTAATTGCGGTGTCATTAAAGTTAGCTCTCTTTTCATTTGAGCTTGGCAAGTGGCATAAAACTAATGTTCTTAGTTATCAACCACTGGAATAGGATGGAGGGGGGAGGAAATTAGAGGGAGGACGGGGGGGTTTCCCACAGCCCACCTCAGCGTTGTCTCTCTCAGTGACACCACACACGCAGATGCATGTAACTGAAGAGCAGATGGAGCAGCAACATTTGTAGACGTCAGATGTTATTCCAGCGCTTACATAATGAACCGCACCTCAACAATAATGTTTCCTTGTGATCAGAGATGATCTCATCCTGGTTTTAATGTAAATAGATATCATAATTTCTCCGGAAATAATTGCTGCCGTAATTTGAAGTAAATTGCAGACTATTAGCAAATGATGTCTGTTTTCTTAAAATGATAGATGATTCCAAAGTGTATGATGCTGCAGTTTTTCACACACTCCAGTGTGATCGACAGGCTGCATGTCTTTGGAAGATATTGCGCTTTTCGGGTGGTGGGGGGGCTTTGAGGTCAGCGTTATGGTCCCCTCTAAATCCACACAGTAGTGTAAGAAGTAGCCAGAAGAGTCTTAGTGACTTGCAAGCCTGTGCCAATGGCCTGGGGGCTAGAAATGACACCTGCTCTCCAAAACAATGGTTTTGTGATGGTTGCTGTCACAATAATACTGTCCCCATTTTTTTCACAAACAGCCAGCAAATGTCACTCAAATGTTCCAACTATTCTATATTGAAATCTACAAAAGTCAGCAGCCCTGCATTACCACATATTTGGTATGTGTTTCTATAATGTAATTCTTTGGATGCTAATCCTCAACTTGTCCTCCAAGCATGGCTTTCATCGTTTCGGTTATGGATATTGATCAGTCCGACAAGGACAAAACAATTTTCGGTGACAGAGATGCATCTCTGTCAGTGCACATGCAGTCACACCTGAGCCCCCTTTCCGCTGCCACGACCCCCTCCCACCCCCCCCCCCCCCCCCCCCCACCCCCCGTCTGTTTTCCCTCTACCCCCCACCTCCCCCCAGTGCTGAAACAAGCAGACACGATAGGGGTAATTTACAATGTGTTATCTTTGTCTATAGCTGTGAAATGATATGAGGTAAATCAAGGTGGGCGTAATGAAAGACTGAGAATTCATTCGTGTGAGCACATTTTAAGTGTAGTATCCGTTATGGTGGCAGCGCCTGAAGAGGCTGGAATGAGACGGGCTGAGGGGCCATAAACCAGCGGCGGGGCCCATGTTAATGCTGTCTGTCTGGGGTTAGTAATTGGGTTGCACTGATGAGTTGTTTCGAAGACAAAGTGTAAATCCCCCACGCCTGCCGTAAATCTTACATTGTTGGAACAAGGTGCAATCCCAACAAATATTGATCCTGCCTTGGGGCCTGCTGCGCGTGAGTGTGTGTGTGTAGACCTCCAATTACTATAGCCAAACCAGTACGCCCTGGTCGGTTTGTTCCGCGGTGCAGTTGTATCTTTGTCGTTACCTGAGATTTGGCCCCTGTTGTTCAACTGCTGAGCTCGTTGCTGGCCAGCCGGCTGCGTTTCTGCGCTCCCACTCGGTCTGCAGCTGCTTGTGATGTTCGGCCTGAAGAGTAACGGCAGGTAACTCGATGAACTGTGATGGATTTAGTTGTTGCATTATTCATACATATTGTCACAACAAGATGAATATCTTGCCCGCGCATTGATTAGTTCTCACAGTGAGATGTTTACATTATGACGTGTCATTTTGTAAATGCATTTCACATTGTCACACTGCTGCTCCTGCTGGCAATGATAGGAAGCTGTTCTTAGCTAAGAAGATATCACTGCACTGCTGCAAGTTTAATTAAATGTTGCAGTGTAATTTATCAGTGTATAATTCAAAATATGAAGTCTGCATCTACTCTTTTTTTATCTCTATACATAGTATATGATGGCATGGGGGTTTGAACCACTCTGGAACCCTGTGATTATCTTTCCCACTTTTAACCCAACAGTCTTTGTGAGTTTGGGGTCAAGTTGCCAGTCCATTGTAGGGCATACACACCATTCACTGAAACACCCAGAGGCCATTTAGAGTTCAGCTGAGCTAAACATGAATGTTTTTGGACTGTGGGAGTACCTGGATAAAACCCATGTACATATTAGACAACATGTAAACTCACAGAAAGTTTCCTGACTGGTATTCAAACTACAAACCTTATTTATGTGAGATGACAGTGCTATTCACCAAGATACCCTGTCTCCTCAGCTCTGCACTGAATGGCCCTCAGTCTGAAATATTTTGAACAATGAAAATGACGTTTTTAATGATGAACCATTTCCAGTTTCATTGCCAGCGATTGAATAATCAGGTATCATCATAGCTATTGTGCTGTTATTACTGATCAAATTACGTCCTACAGGTAATGCTGGTTGGTATTTAGAAAACAGATCATACCACCTTTGCTCCGCTTCTTACGTCTAACCTTTGAGATTCTGAAATGCCATTGAGCTCTCCTTATGCAGGTTGCTGGACTATTGTGGGTAGGTGTGCGTGTGCGCATTTGTGTGCATATGTGTGATCCAGGCAGACAGCTTATCGTTAAACACATCCTATCTGGCTTGACAGGTCACTGTCAGGTACAGCTCCCCCTCCTCTCTCACCCCTCCTGATACATGGTGTCACACACAGAAATCTACCTGCATGACTATGCTAATGTGATCTGATGGGGAGTGTTGTTAAAGCTGCAAACCACTTATAAGAATGCAATGAAAACTTGATTTGCACCTCCGCGCCAGTGTTATTTTTACCTTGATTGCACCGTGGCACAGCGGGATCAATTAAAATGGCTAAATTCTCGAGTAGAAATAAAACAAGTGGATGAATTGCAGCCAGAATGGGGAAGGTGATACCCTGAGCAGCAGTGATGTGCCAATGACTTTTCTAGTGAATATGTTAGACTCACAATAAAGGTCGTGTCGTTTAGAGCTGGAACCATCACCTCACCCTCACCTCACCCGTCAGCTGCTTATGTTAATCACACTAATCTGCACAAGTGTTCGATCCACTTCCTCGTCTGGGGTCTTCCATGTTTATCGCTGTTTGTGTTTGTCACCTATCTATTGTCACCTATCAGTCCAAGTTGTGGTCAATGAATCGCGAAAAATTGACATTCAAATGTCCAGTAGTTAAAAGTGAAGTCTTTATATTAGCTAGTACCTAAGGATATTTGACATGTTGATTTTTTTTCTCTTAGGAATCACTAGTTTTAGTTATTCTACATCAAGAATGTGTATGAAAGCGAAACAGAAAATAGCTTAATAAACAAGCTTTTCTTTCCAAAGTCTGAAGTGATTTCCATGGCTATGTCTGTATAAATGCTGATCATACATTAGACATTTACCATCATCTTTGGCTCCTCCACCATCTGGTACGAACATTGGAAAGCAGCAGAAATATGGTGTTTGCAGTCGGAGCCTCAGTTGTTTTGTTGTTGCTGGGTGCTGTGTGGATAACTCATCGCGCCGGCTCTCTGTGCCCATCTGTAAAAGAAGGAAACCTGGACCTGGTGTGATGGTACAAGATAAACCAGCACCAAGGAAAGCTCCATTAATAATTCTCTTATTTGGGAACTGGGCCCTGTGCTTACAGAATACAGGGCAGTCCATCTCTTACAGCAAAGGTGGTGGGGAGGGTTGGTGTGGGGAGGGAAGAAATATAAGGTCAGCAGGGAGAGACTCCTTCTTCCATCTGCCCCTCCTCTCCTCCACCCCTCCCCTGTTAGAGTGATAGGCCCAGGTTTTCCAAGGTAGTGCATTTGTCTGTCAGGAGTCTTGGCTGGCTGGCGTGATTTAGCTGCTGTCAGTTGATGCTGGTGTCCAGAGGATGATAGCGGCTGGCTGGATGGGGGGAAATTTGTTACCTTTAGCTCTGACAGGGAGATAATTGCTGATGGTTAACAGAACGGTATGGAATCCAAAGGGTTGGAAGCAGAGTGCAAAGTAATGGAATACACAGCCAACGGGTTGAGCCCATATTTTTGCCTACGTGCAGCTCATCTAGCACACACTGCATCTCTAGGCCTTTACCCTGCCTCTCTAAACTATTCTTAATATTCTTGTCCAATCGAGAATAACGGTTGATTTGCAACCCAGTGGAAGATCTTTGTTATCTAAAGGTTTCAACCGCATTTTGGAACAGTTGCCTTTATCAGTAACGTTCAGACAGAGCGCCAGGAGATGCCACTGGATGATCTGTGTAGTCACATTCATTGTCTTTGTTGGGTCTCCTCGCTTGTGATAAAGCAGAGCCTGAGTGAACTGAAAAGTCTGTGCACTCTCTGAGTCAATAAAGGCGGATGAACGTGCCTCTCCCCCTGCCTTCCCCTCGCTCCCGTCATTACAGTGGCAGGGGCCCTCTGCTGCTTTGCACATCTAATTAGGACAGAACAGCAAATTTCTGGCCCTCCCTCCATCCTTTAGACCCATTCACTTCACCCTCACACGTCCGCCCCAATCTTCCTCTCTCATGTCCAAGACGTCCACCGAGGCGCCTCCCAGTGCCAGGATCAGGCCTGCCGTCAGTCAAGCCATCCAAGCTGCCAGGAGCATATCACAGGGGGAGTTAAGTAGGAGGCGGACCTGCGAGTGCCAGTGTGATAGGTTGACAGGACATGATTGGCGGGTTAAACCCCTGGTTAATTGTCTTCTCCTTGCATTGATGGCGAATCTGCTGGGCTGTAATGCTGTGGGTGGAGTTAAGCAGCTTACCCAGGATTGAATTGTTGCATTTAACATCATTTGTTTTTGTTGTTTGTCTTCCTTTTCCTCCCCAACTGGCTCATAGTCAGTTAAAAAGGAAAAGACAGTCACTAGTCCACATGCTGTTGAAATGATCATTTCTGAAGATTGTTTTCAGTGTGGGCTATCCAGAATTTAAATTTCACAGCATTGTAAGATTTGTTTTCTCTTAGTATTCCTCAAGAAAAGCCCTGCGTGGGCATCATCAGACATCCGTCTTCTCTATTTTTGATGGGCTATCCGCATTAATAAGCAGCACTGATAGGGCCTTAATGCCTTGTCACTCCTGGGTTGACCTCAACATCATATTTTTATTTTCTCTCTGACAATGAGAGTAATAGGAAATATTGATTGGCAGTGCAGTTAAGTTGTCAGCATAGTCATTTAATGTGTCAGGAGAACCAGTTAAATTGTCAAAAAATCACTTGAGGACTTGGCTCTTCCTTAACGGCTTTCTATAAAAGCATCTCTCAGACAGGAAATGCTCCCATCCTCACTGAATTACAGAGCCTTTATATTGACTTCTTGCTCTGCATCTGGCTGGACAGGCTGTGTATAGATTGTCACATGATGCTAATGCTTCTTTCTGTTTCTATTGCGCACAAATGAATTTCACTGAAGAAATGTTAAACTCATTCAAATTGTTTCAACACAATTGGAATGGTGCAAAAGTTAATACGGGTCAGAAACGATAGCAAAAACATTGCAGAGGAGCAGGCCTGACAGAAAAGTCACAGAAAGGCGCTAACATGGAGTGAATTCTTTGTGCCTGTGGTAGATTTACAGTAGAGGATTTAATATCACATGATCAGGCAGGTATGTAATTACAGAGATAGTGCTGCTGGTGTATATACTGTACAGTGCAGGCACGTAGAACTGACTCCAACTTCGGACTTATTAAAAAAAAATACACAATGGTATACATTTTGATATGTTTGATTTATGGGAGCTTTAAAGAAAATCCCTCTCTCAGATGCTATCTGTGCTGATGTAAGGCCCATAAACATTTGCCATCAGTTTGATCTGCCTTGTTGCCGTTTCCTGGGTAGCCTTGCCTATCAATTAGCTGTCTCTTTTATCTCCAGCCCTCACCACAGGAGGATGTATGATGCAATAAGTGATCTGATGCTAATGTGATCATCGAGCGGACCTTGATAGCAATTTGGGAGGGGCTAAAGATTTCTTTCTTTACTTTTGCAAAGATACTATTGGACACCACGCTGCAGTTTAAACTGTATTTTCAACATAAATACCAGAAAATTATCACATTGAATTACATTGTAATATGTATGTGTGTGTGTGTATATTTACTGATTAGTGATACTATAGCAGCAGTAAGCAGTTTACATCTGTTTGTATTCACTGCTCGACACAGATTAAAATGACTTGTTTTGTTTGAGCCATTATAGTTTCTAGTCTATTGCTGTAATGTCTCGTTAGCCCTCGTTACAGTGGCTGTAGAGTTGTGAGTGTGTTGTGTAAATGTTCACTCTGGTTCACTGATGAAAGAGCCAACATACAGAGCTAGACAAATGTCGCGGTCACTCTAAAGCATATCTACTTTTGAGGTATTTTTCATTCAAATTGCTGTTGTGGTTTGGTTGTGCAATTTAGGAGATTTCAACCTACCATCAATGAACTATGTTAGTGCATTCTTGCTTATGACTTTGGACAAATGAAGTCATTTTAACACCTGCATGCTTGGACTTAAAGTACATGTAGAAGCATGTATGGAAGATGTATGTATTCATGTTCAACAATTTCTTTAATTGTTTCATTATTTTCTGTTTTAGGGTGAATATATTCAGCATGAGTCCTGTGTAATAGCAGCTACCAAGACAATTCAGTACATTTCAGAAGCAACAATCTTCACTTTCCCACTGAGCTGAAGCAATGTTATTTGAGGATGTTTAGCGTGGGGCTTGATTGAATTTGTCCCTCGGTGCAGAGACAGGCTCCATTAGGCAGTGGGCAACAGGGTCTGGGGACAGACCATTTAGAGAGATAGGGGTGGGGGATGGGGGCTGCCAGTGCAGTTTGGCCCCGGACCCAGTGCAGGGGTTTAGGGAATAAAGCTACATAATAGCAGGTCTGGGGTCAGGTAGACAGCCTCCCTCTGTCCAACCCCTTTTTGGTTAAGTAACAGTAAGCAGTGCGGAGCAAGGAGCACGCCAGGGTGCAGTTGCAGGGGAGGGGGAGAGGGATAACAAGGGTATGGGAGAGGTATCCGTTTCAGCGTCAGGACAACGCAGCGATTGCATCTCCAGCAAACTCTGCTTAACAGCCGTGTGAGTTTGGCATATCTGATTCTAGTCATCAGTCATCGAGTTGGAAATTGTTTGTGACAGTAACAAGCTGCCTAATCACTTGATTGATGGATGGGAGGAAGGCTGGTCGATTGTTACACGGACATTTCCATGATCGTGAGATTGTTTTCAAAGCTAATCAGGCAAAATTGACCAGCAATTCCACCCTCTTATCTGCTTTTTTTTTTTCTTCTGAAGACCTCTATCATCTCTGACCACGTGTACTGCAGTTTTCTATCTGTTGAGAGGGTAATCGTGACAGTTGGCTGTCTCAGTGTTTTATGTACCTAAGGTCTCGGTGTGTATCTGACTACCTCGGCCCTTTTTCTCCAGGCCCTTTGCCCCTGGCCTCTATCTCCGGCTCTCCCTCACAGTAATGAAGCCTGCCTTTAAGGAACGGGGTGCAGGCAGCGAGGCATCACAGATTAGGTCAGTGGAACGGCTAGCGGGCTGAGCATGATGGATGAGGGCCAGAATGAGTTTCTGCTGCGGCTGTATTGTGAAATCTTTTCATTGTCACCGACGGGCCTATGAGGGCCTGATGAATGAGGGAGCAAGTGTCAGAAACGCCCTTCCACTGCTCCCCCTTCTCCCTCCTTTAATATCTCCCTAAGCTGCCTGGCTGCGTGCCTTCCCCGGCCTGCCCTTTTTCGACCGTCCACACGGCCGGTCACAGCAGTATTGATAAAAGTTATCGCTAAAAATAGACCGGGTCTGGGTTGCAGAGAGTGAAAAATGGCTAATGAGGGAAAAATGGTTGAGGCAATGGAGTCACGGAGGGGCTGTCAAACTGGATATGATGGTCTTAAACTTCATAAACTGTGCAAAACAAGTCTCTCTCTTTCACGCTCTCTTTTCTTTCTTTCCTCCCATGCGGACGGACCTCCTGCTTTCACGGAGCGAGAGCGGGAGGCAGCTAGGGGTTGGCGGCGGTGGTGGGGGGTGTCTTTATGGGAAACGTTTGTGACCAGCGTGACAGCTCTGCTTGATGGATGGGCCGCCTCCATCTGGTTGCAGTGCATGTAATAAATATCCATGCTCGTGTTTGACCTCTCTCACTTACCAGACACATCTTTCACTTTTGGGACATCCAAGGGGGACTCACAATTATGCTCTGCACTCTCCACTAGCCGGGGTGTGTGTGTGTGTGTGTGGGGGGGGGTAGCAGCTCTGTTTATGGGCCGCAGCCCAAGGGCAAAGAGTCAAAAAAATAGATAGCTGTAAACAATGCTTCCACCGCCAGGAGAATTCTCCAGCATTCAATAACCTTTAACACCTCCTAAGCCCTCATCTCCCTGAGCTGGTTGCCTGTGCCCCAGAATGCACTGCAGCTCTGCACAAACCGCCCCCATCTTTTCTGACCAGTGATTTAGCTTGGACGTGGAACCACGGGTCGAGGGATCAAATGCCAGCGCCTGAGCAAAACTTGCAAAAAACAAAGCGGTGACGAAAGGGGAAAAAAACCAAAAACCAAAACAAAACAAATGAAATCCAATTTTGCCCTGTTGTATCCACGGCTCTGTTGAAAAGATTTAATCATCCATCATCTGGAGTAAGGCTATTGTTGAGGGCAACTGGATATGTGTTTAAGCTTTCCTAAGGTCACGCCACCATACTTACGCTCCGGCACTGTTTGCTAATACAGATAGAGGAAACTACACTTTCACTGGCCATTATTTCTGCTCTTTCACTGCTCATAAACAGCCGTTGGTGTTTTTGCCCTTAACAGTGACCCGGTGTGTTCGGCTGGTGAGCCGCTCAGTAATAGAAACAGATAGGCAGCCATTGGATTTTAATAAACCTGGATAATAATGAGGGTGAAAAGCTGAGTGAATTGTAAAGCAGGAGGCTAATGAAGTGCCTATGAGGGCAGTATGTGAGAAATAACCTATAACCTATTAAGAAACAGCCTAACTCTCTCTGCCCGAGTCCTACCCCCTGATTGAATTAGTGCACTCTTTAATTACTGAGCATCCAAGATGGGAGCTCTGAATCTAATTGAACTTTTTCATGCTCGCTGCACCCCAGCCAAACAATTTGTTCTGTAAAAAAATTGAATTAACCGTCTCACTTTGTCTCCTTTTTTTTTTGCATTGATTTTTATAACATTAGGACTGTCATTAGGCTGTAAAGAATCAAATCGCACGGCATTATTCACAATAACGCATATGTTATAATCGCAGGGAGAACTTACTTAAAATTCAATCCACTTTGGCATCATTATCATGTATCAACATAATAAATGAGCCCTTCAGAGCATGGTAATTATAATTTGATAAATCATCAGCAGAAAATTAACTGGATGTCAAAACATTCATTGGAAAGGGTGATGAATGGAGGATGATTGTGGTGATGAATTGTGTTAATCTGCGCAGTATGAAGCCAGCGAAATGGCTAAGCAGCCCAAGATGGATGGGCCATAGAAGCTGCAAGGTCAGGACACACAACTGCAGAACGGAGGGGAGAAAAAAATAGGAGGGAATGAAACGGGAAGAAAAGAAAGGACTCTCTCTCTCTCTCTCTCTCCCCCACATCTCCCTCTCACAGCATTATCTGTCTTCTCACCACAGTTGTGTTTGGCTTCAGGCGCTTTGGTTTTGACAGTGAAATTGACCCTATGCTCGATCTTTTAAGATATTTCACTTTATTCTAATTTTGATAGTACTAATACTGATGGTAATGTTTGGTATTGAAATGTGCTCTCAGATATTCTGAAGTGCTATGTAAGGTCCTAAATCTGTCATTGCCACATAAACGGACTGATCAGTGGGATAGTAATGATGAAGTTATACCTGTTTGATAGTAGGTCTTAAAATAGTGGAGGACTTTACTAGCAGGTTTGGCTTCTTTCCGGTTTGCACTTGGTTACAGAGCCAAAATAGTGGAGTCCCTACAGGTATAAAAGTCACAAAAACAGATAAAATTACAATAAAAATTTGTGGGCTTTTTTCAGCATATGAACTCACAAATGTGAAATTATTGTAAATTCAATTACTGAACTGCCTCCTCTAATGTCACACTCTTGCCTAAGCATGAAATCTTTACTTTTTTGCAGAGCTGGACTACTACCTTAACTGCATTAGTGTAATAGAGTTATGATGTGTACATGTCAGCCCAAAATCAGGTTAGTTGATAACACGATTAAGAGCAGAAATCCCCAAAAGTGGAGACAAAGGTCCCAAGTATCCTGTACCATCTTTAGAGTTTTAACAAATTTAGCACAATTGATTATTTCTCGTGGCTCATCATCTCTCACATAGCTGAATGCCAGTTTGGAACTTTACTGATCTTTCTCTTAATGTGTCTTAGTCTGTCTTAGTCTTCTTTCCATTGACCTGTGTGTGTATGTACATTACTGTTGTTCGCAATGCAAAAAAAGTAATTTGCCATACTTATTATAGTCTATTGATTCACTTTACTCTTGTCAGAGACACATATCCTATTCACATTAATTACTTCTTCCTCGATTGCACAACACAGACTTCTTGATCTGTATATTATTTCTGAGCAACTCATTTTATTTGTCTATGCTCTGGTGCATTGCATTTCCAGTATTGTTGGAGCAGTTGACTGAAAGACAGTTTCTATCCAGGGAACCAAAAGATCTCGCAGTTTCCTCTATTTGACATTTAGCAAAGTAAAGCTAACCTAGCTTTGCATTGTGTGCACTTCTGCAGGACAAAAGCCTTTCCTGTCATGTGCAAGGCTACAATATCATAGCATATTTCCATTAGATGGTAGATGAGCTTCTTTCCTGTGGTTCCAATGGAAGGACCCTCACTGATGATAATAAAGGCTATTTCTACAAATAACAGTAATTACACGTCAGCGCTTTTGAAATGTGACAAACCAGACAATGTTGCTTTTATTGAATTCATTATGTTGACAGGCACTTCATCCTTTCATTTATCTCCCATTCGTTATGGCCTGAGTGAACGTGTGTAAACTGACAATTACGCTTCATGTTGTTATTCTCTGCTTGTGCTTCAGATACACTTCATGGTATTTATATGTGTTTGTGTGTGTGTGTGTGTGTGCCAGTGTTTGTCCATGCACGTCTCTGACCCCAGTAGGAAGTAGGTATCTTCAGTGTTAAGCCGTATTCTGTTGTTGAGATGGCTTCACCACACAGAGATCAAAAAGTCCCCCATCACCATCCTGTGGCTTTTCGGGATGGGAAGTATTAATCTCATACGGAGCCTCAGACACCTCTTATCTCGCTGGCAGGTTGACATGTAAGAGGATATTTCGTCTTGATTCCAGCAATGAATGCAGCACCCAGGCTATCACTTGGCCCGCGCTGCATACGGAAGGGGAGAAATCACACCTTTCCTTTTGCGACTTCCATTTTCATTCCTGCTCTTTCCGCTCACTCGTTCTTGCCTGCCTCCCGTTCTCTCTCCCCTGGAAATTATCACCAGCCATGTCAGGAGCCCTGTCGGATGGTGGGGGAGAAATGTGTCACACTGCCTCTTAAGTTTCTGATTGTCTAAATGACACAGAATCTCATCATACAGCTGTCTCCCTTTCTGACACTACAATTACCCATAATTCCCTCTGTCATTCACTGTCTCAAGGTTAGTATTTTGAACAGAGGGTGAGGACATTTACATTCAGAGGAAAGAATAAAAAAGGGGATGGAAGAAAACTTAACTGGTTGTGTGTATGTGTGTGTATGAGATGGTGCATATGTGTGTGTGTATCCATGTTTACTCTGAATTTGAGACCTTTGTCCCCATTTGGCTTTTCAATAGCTTGGCATGGCTATTAAGAAAAGCTTCATATCCAGCACAAAATGAAAACAATGGTTCTAATTGAAAAAAAGTAAAACTGGGGTGTGGTTCAGCTACAGGGTAACATAAAATACACATTGTAAATCACTTTTCCTCGTTATCTCAATGACTTTGCTAACGAGCGAGCACTTTGTTTCGGCTGATGCAGCCATTAATCAGCATTGGTTGCCAGAATGATATTCCTTGAGACTCCTCTTGGGAAGATGGGTGTAAGTCTGTCCCTCTTGACAAAGTGTGCTGGGTAAAAATGGTCCATTATCATGCCACGTTTTACTCCATCATCTCTGATATTCTTATATGGTCTCTGGGTTAAACAGTGCGTCTTCCCATCCTTTTTACCCCATCCCTCGAGTAAAGTGTTCTTCAAAGGTATATATTTCATCGCAGGCTGACAGCCTTGACACCATAATTGACCTGAGAGCTTCCATCTTACTCTTTTGAAATTCTCCGTTGTAATGTGTGTCAACTAGATAAAATGATTCCCCATCTCCACCTTTCTCTGGATTTCCATTTGCAAAGACGACTGACTGACTGACTGACTGGCGTAGGCTCCATTATCATTCTGTTTGAATGCCTGTGATCTGGGAGGGGGAGACGCGAACAGCTTCATTGTTTGAAACAGGTGCTCACACTTAGGTCCTATACATTAGGGGTGCTTTTAGTTGGGTTAAATAGTTTGTGATAATGTTAGGAATTCATGTTGGTGGAGTAATGCTTTGCTCTGTCTGACAGACTGCCTTGGCTGTCTGTCAATGTGTCATGGTTCCATGGGGGCAAATTGGCTCTGGGCTTTCATTACATTTGCTAATGACTTCCATAATGTTCATATTATTAAACTGGAATTGTTCAAAATTGGGTATTTAATGTACATTTAACCCCTGAATATTACCAATTCTGCATTAATAATGGACTGTTCAGTTTGTGTCATGCATGTATAGGCAGAGGGAAATGTATTTTTGGTGTGATAATCAGATCTCAAATCAGAAAAGTGAGTATTTTTACATCAGTGTGAACGGTATCACTAATTAATTACCATGTTTAGTTTCAAGCTCATCCAAGTAGTTTTCTTGATTTACCCGATAGATAGCTAGGTCCCCTTATACCTATTGTTGTCTAATGCTTTTTTTTCTTTTACATTTAACACGTCAACAAAATCCATTATCAAATCTTTCAAAAGACCCCAAAACCTTTTTGCATAGAGCAATAAGACAAGCACCCTTTCCTTCTTGTTCTTTTCCTTTTCATTTTGCTAGATTTTCACATGTGGCTATAAAAAGACATCCTCTGTTTTTGTGTGCCATGTCATATTATTAAGTTTCACGCTTGCTCTGTGAACCTGAGACATATTTTCTGCTTTCCCCCTGGCTAATTGGGAGATTGTTAGGACTGTCTTGATCCAGAGCCTGATGCCCCCAAATGTGTCAGTGCGCTGCTATGCAGTTGCGAGACTGCATGTCTTCTAGTTAGCTTGGGCCGTGTTTAGATAATTAACACTGTATTGACAAACCGTGATTGGACTGCATGATCTCTTCTCACCTTTGGAGAGACTCTTTTCTTGGATTTTCAATCAAAGTGATAATGGGGGGGAAGAAATGGTTTTTTGAGATAGGAAACAATACTTAAAGCGGTATCTCTTTTCTTGAAAAGAGCCTTTGAGGAAGCTTTTTTTTTTATTAGGGCAGTGTACTATGTGTTGAACAAATGTGACCCATGTGTTTATTTTGCCTTTGTCCAAGCTTACAAAGTAGAGGGAGGCTTTATATGCCTGAGTAAAAGGGCTTCAGGGGAAGCGGCACTTTTCGGGGGTAAAGCTGGGAGGCTAAAACAACCTTTAAAGAGAATCCAGTCCCACTCAGGTTCACTGGTAAGCCTGTTGGACATCCAGCTTTGTTCCTCTTATAGGCTCCTTATCAGTGGCCTGATGCGGTTGTCCCCTCGCATGTTCCTCTTGTACCTCAGCTGGGCCAATTCGATGGCCTAAGTGCTCAAATTGAGCCATTTTGTCTCACTTTGAAACAAACTAGGACCTATTATGCGTGTGGGGTTTTTTTTCTTTCTTTTTTTTTTCTTATTCATACCCCTCCTCCTTGTCTCCCTTCCACGTTGGCCTTGGTGTATGTAGTTTGTCAGTCCCCCTGCCTTTCTCTGCTCTTAAGTTTGAAGCGCTAGCCTTGTGAGGGGTCAGTGTTTCCACTCCAGCAGTGTCAACTTCAATCTGGGGCGATTTGGTGTGAAATGTGTGCCATGGTGTGGGGGCTTGCAGGTCAAAGCCCCAGTAATTGATGTTGCTTATTCATCTGCTTTTCCTTGTCTACTTTCACCGCGGCACAGCAGCCGTTTTTGTTTGTCTAAATTGTTTGAAGATTTACTGTAGGTCTTAGGGCCCTGAGAAGCATCCCCCTGCTGCACTTTGTCTGTGTTCCTACCTAGCAGGGGGTTCAGCACCGGGGACACACAATGGCGCCTGCACAAAGGAGGCTTCCCCCAACACAAGGCCTGGAGGACATCTCATAGCATGATACTGAGCACTAGGGGACACACAATGGCGGAGGCACAAAGGAGGCTTCTCTTAAGACAGCGCTCAGAGGACATCTAGCATGACAAGCAGGGCAGCTCTCACTGTAATTAGCCATGGAGCCAGCCTGGCCAATGGCCTTATGAGATCAGTGAACTATCAGTAAACAGTATTAAAGAACAGAGAGAGAGGGAAGAGGTTTATTGGCAGAAATTTGGCCTTGTGATGCAGCAAACCAAATTAAAATGATGCACCGTTAGTTGGAGATATGGCTCTAGGTAGATAATCCAGCCATGTTCAAAACCACCACCGACCGCTCCCATGGGTCTCCTGATGTCTCTACGGCTCTGCTCCCAGAACCTGCTAGCTGCGAGATGTAGTGCAGGATGAAATGCTGCATCTGTTTCAGCACACAGAGGAACATAATGATGAAGCCATGTTTAATCTGGCCCTCTAGCATGTCAGTGGGCTGCATGGGTGGTATGTCCTCCAGGGCCTTTGAAGAGGGGCGATTTAGAGAATAGATCTGGATCATTACACAATAAAGAACACTTCATAAGTACTGAAGTGAGTTGGAGAAATGACGGTTAATGATGTTGACAGCAATTCACCTCTGCTGAATTACAGAAAGATTTGACTCAACTTGCCTTCTTTAATGAGCCTCACTCTGTAAAGGTAATGGGCCAGCGGTAAGACACGGGGAGGGGTGGGGGAGCTGTGGGGAGAAAGTAAGAGCGAGTGGGAGGGATTTCTCCCTTTTTTCCCTTCTTCTCTGGGAGCTGCACTGTGGTTTACACTGGGCAGATATCGCGTACCTCCCTTTAAGCTGTCATGTCAGGAAACTGGAGTCTCTTGTAGAGACTGCTAGTGTAACAGGGTTGTCTGATCTCCATTGTTAAAGATATTTGATGTTTGCACAGCTGTCTGCCTGTGGATCAGTGCATTCATGTTATAGCTCTGATCCTATCTTTATAGACTGCTAAAATACATTTGTTTTTGCGTATGAGCAAATGTGTATCCATGCCCCCAGAGTACCACAACAGATAATTGCACTAAAGTGCTGTAAATGCATCATACTTATAAAGGTGTTCTGCCAATGAGTGCGTTTCCTTCCAAATCTGTCCTGTGAATTTTATTCTCTGTGCTCGGATCAAATTAGCGTATTTACGTACTTGTGGTGCTAGAGCAGTGATTCCAGCCCACAGCTCGTTTGCTGTTTCTAATCATGCATGTTTATGTGCAAGTTTGTGACAAAAAGCTGAACTGACAGCGCGACAGTTGATTTGCAGTCCTGTTTTTTTCCCCACATCTGACTGTCAACCCATCAAAGTAACATATCTGTCGGTGTCTTTGAGTGTCTCTCGCTGAATGATAAACATGTACATCCAGTGCCAATTATGCATTGACAGAGATGTCACCAAGAATGTAACATTTAAATTAAAATGATGGCATTCAGTTTCAAACTGCCTTGTGCGGTGACATGTTCTATTATCTCCTTCGGAGGTATAAGACGGAGAAAAAACAGTAACGGCAAACGGAAGAACTATCCCAAAGGTCAAATCAATAACTTTGTTGTTACTCTGCTTTTTTCTCCATGACACCACCTACACGTCAATCATTAAGCCTATTAATAGGCTTATTAAAGCCAAAACACAGAGAGCGCAGAACAACTCTCCACACTAACTTTAGAGGGTCCTGCTCCAAATAAATCATGTTCACTCAACATTGTGTGCCGTAGGTACAGATGTAGCGTTATGCCACTGATGATCTTTGTAGCACTAATGGAGTCGTATAGTGTTGTGTGTGGACATGCAAGTGGCTCTGTATCAGAGGGAAAAAAATACCAGGCTTGATACTTTAATTGGCAGGAATACTTGTCTAATTATCACTTTTCTCCTTGCTCACCATGCTGAGCTGATGTAATTATCTTTTTGAAACACTGTGGAATGATATTGCTTTTGTGTGTGTGTGTGTGTGTGTGCGTGCGTGTATGTGTGTGATTTGTGAAACGAATCTGTACCTGACACTCAGCACACCACTTAATAATATGCTGGAAAGGCAGCTAATTATATCTTAATAATGGCTTCATGAAAGCAGCAAGGCAGGCCGGTGAATGAGTGATGGCGCTGTTAGACTGCTCAAGTTATATCAGCATCTCAGATTATTGGAAAAAAAACAACAAAAACAAATAGGAAGGCTTTAAATCACAAACGTGTTTATTCATCACGGCACAAGAATTTGAAGTCTTTGCATTTGTTACCATTATGCAAATCCCGGCCCATGCTAAATGCTTCTCTGCAATGATATTTTCAGCAAATTGAATCTCTTATCAACTTAATTACACCATGTTTACAAGCCCCCCCTAAGCTAGGATATCCCAATTAAAGACTACACCTGTTCTATTTGCGGGATTTGTATTAGTTACATGTGTCATTACAAGTTCTCCTGCAGAGTGCAGGTTTGTCAGGGGGAAGAACCACCACTTAGACCCCTCACTGGGCTTCCAGATTTCATACTGCTTCTACAAACGTCCCAGGTTCAGTTCCTGGGGCCTTTGCAGAAGAGAGGCAGGAACACAGCTGACACACACATCCGCAAGACCTGCGGAGGGGGTGGATGGGTGATCTGACGGAGGGCGCACCCGAGCACCAGGAGCAGCCGTAGACTGCTCTCCAAACTTTTTAATTAGCACTAATTACCTTAGCAGGAAAATGTTGAGGCTTGAAAGGATTTGTGTCAGCAAGTGGGAGATCAAAGATTGTGGTGCTGTGCATTTTAATCTGAACACTGAGGGGTAATAGGGAGCTGTTTGTGTGTTACAGAGGGGGAGGGAGAGAGGGTGAGAGGAGGGAAAGAGGCATCCCAGGTGGTACTTGAGCAGTCTACCTCCAGTAATGCTGTCTACCAATCACACCACAGGTCCCATCACATTATAACATTTTCCTCTAATATAAGGAAATTAACTTTTTTTTCAAAATGCTGTTCAATGGAGCCACGGCTTTTCCTCACTTTGTTCGCTTTACTCCTTTATCTGTGTGTGTGTGTGTGTGTGTGTGTGTGTGTGTGTGTGTGCTTTCTCCAGCGCCGGCGTGCGCACACGCAGTGCTTCATCAGCCTGACAGGCATTTCATAGAGGTGGTTTTTAATGCATGCCTGGACATCACTGTGGCAGGGTCATCCATCAGACTTCAAGACAACATCGATCATTTGCCATGAAGAGAGCGCGGGGTAGTGATTATTTGCTATTAGGTGGATGCTGAGGCATACAAATGGCTGGCAGTTGACAGTTGAACTCACTCAAACGTAATGCAGGATGGCTCCCCCTCTCCGGGAAATGTTGACAAGCGCTGAGCCTGAACACTGTAATGACGGAGCGCGCACAGCGACGGGCCACCGAGGGATTCTTCCTCACACACAGTAGCATCGTTATTTAACCATTCCTTTTATTTTACCGCGAGAGCACATGAGCTTAGTTCCTTTTAAGAAATTCTTTATTTTGTGGATTCCTTTATCAGCGAGAGACCCGTGGTTTAATGTAAGGCGCACTTATCACAATATGCCTTGGCTGATTGACCCTGTCAATGTAATTCTACACTATTATACACACTTACAGATGTGTGAGCCTGTGAAGCATGCATGAGAGCTCGTGTGTGTGCTTGTTTGTGCCGCATTGATGTCCTCACTGACTGAGATGCCATCAGCCAATTGATTTTCAGCTCCCGCTCACTGAGAAAGGAGGGTGTTTGTCATGTGGATAGACAACTAATCTTTCAATACAAACATTCACAAGACGCACGGCCGTACTGTGAGCACAGTTCAGCTGCCACGAGGAGGGAAGTGTTGTATGGGCTCTGGAGGAGCTGGGCTTCACCCGCGGACCCGCACGCCTCCTCTGTCTGATGATGTATTTCACTGGGTGCAATTTAGTGTTCCGCACGTGGGATGCAGCTGTCATTCTGTCCGGCCGTGAAACAAAGCTCACTCGCTGAAACTTTGAAAGAGACGTCCAGCGTTCTGAGCGGTCGGCCTGCCCGTGTCTGTCTTCACCAGGCGAGAGGCAACTCTCTCCTGCCGCTCAATCAGGTCACTGTTCGGGCTTAGACTTCATCCCGGGCCAAACTGGGGTCAAGCAAGGCTTACGGGGTTGGGCCTGACAGGAATGTCTGTCAAGTCCTTATCCCCTGGTCCAGTTGATCCTGAGTCATTAATCAGGCAGGGATTTCAGATGTGAGGGGAAGCATGAGGCCAGGTGCTGCTGACCTCACTACAGTGGCTTTGATTTTCCCGGACCCTGGCTTTGTGTGTCTGTGTGTGTGTGTGTGTGTGTGTGTGTGTGTGTGTGTGAATTGACAGGATCTGTCGCTATCTGATTCACAGGGCTCTCAGCCCCTCTGCCAGCTTTAATGACATTGAGAGAGAATATTAACCTCACACACTCAGCAGGGGTATGCACAGAGGTACTATAACTCAGACACAGCAGGATCCACAGCCGTATTATCATTCAAACGTGCCAGGGCTGGCTTTAAACGCTCAGCAGACGCACCATGGTGTACACATTTTCAACATTTTAATTTGCCCCTCTCACACAATAGCCTCATATAGCATGAGGTAATCAGCGGAGGTATTTAACTTCCTGATCAACAAAGAAGTCTGCTCATGGTTCTTTACACATTTCTTCTTTCTTGGATTTGGTCATGCTCTCTAAAAATAAAATATATATATATTTTTTTTTTTTGTTTGGCAAAATGATGTAACCCTGTGTAAAGTTCAATCTGACGTGCCACCTCCAATTGACAGCTCTGCAGCCAGCGATGCTTTTACACATAGGCTGTGGGGAGCAGGCGCAGCGCAATATTCAGAACAGATTAGCAGTGAACCCACATAAAGGAGAGCGTTGCTGGCGGCGCCAAATGTACTCTAATGATTTGCATCGCCATTAATAGTAATTTGCAGCTGCCTGGGAGGAGACGTGTAATCCCCTTCCCATGTGTGAATTGACATGCATTCAGGGAGGGAAGTGTGCGTCCCGTACGTGTGATCTTTAAATGACTGCCACCTGAGGCCTGGCAACACAGAGAGACGAGTGCCACGCCAGGCAGCCGCCGTCTAAACGCGCGGCACACAGGGGGTGAGAAAGGGAGAGCTGCGGGGGAGATGGAGACAGATAATGACAGTCCAATTCACCGTCGGCATCACAGACGCATGTACAGAGACACTCGCAGGCCATGAAGTGTAGCTGGAGGGGAGAGCGCTGGAACAGACCCGATCAGCTCTGTGTGGAGGTGGCGGGACGGATGATGGTGGGGGCTCCAGGGGTTGCACAGCATTAATTTGCTTTATAGATAATGTCGTCTTATTTACCGTGAACTAATCCTGAAAGTGTTTTTTGCTGCTGTATTTTGGTAATTCATTTGATGTTTATTTGTGTGTTTATCGTTGGAGAGTGGCAGATTACAGCTGTGCGTGAAGGGTTGGTCTTAACAAGCCCCAACATCTGTTGTACTGCATCATTCATACTCTCTGCCACTTTATTTTTTATCTGCAGAAATACCGTTTCTATCTAGGCCTTTGACATTTGATCCCAGCCTGCTGGTTGAATAAGAAAAAGTTTAAAGCGAACGGTATGATTACACAACGTCCCTAGTGGTGTTTGTATGTTTGTTTGACTAGAATTAGCTGATTCGTCCTTTGTTTTAGAACAACAAACTTTGAAATATGGACTTGTGAAATGTATGAAATAATTTATGATTAAGATATTTAGAGATTTATTTGCAGTGTACAAAGCGAAAAGACCCACAAGAATATGTCTTGACTATTTTAGGATGAATGAGTCCCAGGTCTCCCCCTGCCTCCCGCTCGTAGCAGCACTCTGCCATTCACCTTTCTTATTACCTTTATTAAAGCCAGTCCACATACTGGGTTTCCCAGGTCCAGTTCCTTTTCTCATTCATTACAGTACCTTATCCTGGCAGGCAATCTGAAGTGTGCTCTGAATAGTCCATTATGCACATATGAAGGCCATCATGGCCCCAGTATTGGTCAATTCATCAAACATTTATCTGTTGCTTTCTGAGCAGGACGTCATTATGACTGTCACTCTGCAGCTCTGGCCCTTCGCTTAGAATAACACTGCTCTGCTTCTCTGCACCACTGTGATCCTTTCACCGTGGACTGCAGCTGTGAGGCTTTTCAAAGCGTTTGTGTGTGAATGTGTATTTTTTTATGTTTTTTCTTCACATACATTAGACTCAGGAACTTTCTCAGTAATGCTGTGCTAGCTGCAGGGAGGGTGCCTCTGTGATCTCTATCACCGTGTCAGTAATGGAGAGGGCTTTGAAGGTTGCTTTACATCGTAGCTCTGTAATATTTGACCCAGACAAACTCCATATTTGACCTGTCGACTCTCAGAAGTTCTAAAAATTGCAGAGGATGATTCATTTATGGTGACGGCTGCGCAAGCGGCAGACACAAGAAGGGAGAAGTGTGTAACACATGTAAAAGAGCCATGGCTGCCGTCCTCCATTTTTCATGTGTTGCCTGAGGATATCTGACATGACACTGGAGCACACCATTGGCAGGAGTGACTGACATTTCAGCCAATAATGGTCGAGGGTTTTCTTTCCTCTGTTGTCAGCAGTGGTTTATCAATCACTATGTCTGCATTAGTATTAGTGTATCGATCTGGCAGAGCGGCTCGCTGGGTCGCTGTCTCCTCTCCAGTGTCCTTGTCTGCTTCCTCACGTCCTCCCGTGTTGACTGCCTACAAACACGGCTGCATGCACTCTGTGCGTTCGGATGCCTGAATCTTAGCAGATAATGCAGATTTCAAAACATAAAACATACTTACGCTACTTATGTAAGGCTAAAAGCACACACACACACACACACACACGGATGCACACAGGGCTGTATGATGTATGATGGTGAGCTTACACAGGCTAAGTGGTAGTCAAAGCGTAAAGACAGCCCGTGTGAAGTATTAGCTCTGACAATGAGGCTGATCATAATTATCTTAACAAGGAGAGGATTCATCGCCTCACCTCGTTAAAGCTCACCCTCTCCCTCTCTCCCCCTCCCGCTCTCTCCATCTCTCCCTTGCAAGGAGTTTAAGAAAGCACCTCTAGTTGCATGTTACTGTCTGTTATCACATATTTCTCGATCAATAGAGGGGACAATACAGTGGCGCAGTGTGATGGTATCCCTATTGTATTTTTCCACATTTCCCATATCAAATAAACATTAGTTTGGGTGGTGATTGTTTTGTGTCTAAATCACATTGGTGGATATATGAAATGTAGCATAATAGCATTAGCAGCAAATTTGTGAAATTTCAACATTTTCCATTATAGGAACATTGAATGTATTTCATTAACAATTTCATCGCATTTCATCAAATTAGAATTGAATAAATATTGTTAAGATCCTAAATTTTCCATATATATTTGCATGTTTGTTTGCCTTTAATCATATCTCTATAGCACTGGGACTGAAGTCAATTATTCTCATTAGTTTTGTTAAAAGCAAAAGCTGTTTTTTTTTCTTTTTTTACAAGTACTTTCACTGCAGCGCCTAAACTTTGTTGGTTTTCCAAGCTGCGCATTAAAACAAGAAAGCTTATAAAAAGTAATGAAAGCAGCAATGGAAATGTGCAGAGGGAGCACAGAAAGCTGGAGAGTATTAGAAGTTCAATCCCTGCACTGTAGTTAATGCTGGATGGGACTCAGTGGCTCTCCCCTGGCTGTGAATTTAACTGATTAAATCAGCCAGTGCACGCAGCAGTGGTGACATGAAAACAACAATTAATAAGGCTCCCTCCTGTGCCACGAGGCTCCCTTTAACCGAGCAGCTAATAACATAACCCACAGGACTGCAGCCCATCATACACATACACACACACACACACACACACACACAGGCACACGTGCACTCACACGCACGCACCCACACACGTGCGTGCTTACAGGTGGCGATAGTTAATTTGCACCCTCGCAGAAAGCGTAATGTTTATCCGATGTGGTACACCATTGTGCTTAACTACATATAACAGTGATCACGCTCACAGATTAATTGCATGTTGTATTGAATCCCCTGTCAATACAAACACAATAACCGCGCAGAAAAACATATATTCTGCCTCGAAATTGCTGCTTTGGCACGACAATCCAGTCTATCCCAAGCTTTTATACCTGAGCTCGGCTTTGCAAGCTGTGCAAAACAGACGTTTGTTTCAGATTTCAGATTATGTAAAAAAAAAGGTATAAATTTATCCAAGAAAAAAAGAAAATACACATTTGATTTCATATTTATCTGAAAATCATACCAGCTCCATAGACAAAGTGTACTTTCTTAATGGCCATTTTTGCTTTCATGAATGAGGATTACCATAGGGCGAGGGCAGGCAAACAGAGTAGGATTTCATAAAAACTGGCACATCTCTCCACTCATCCATCTTGCCCATGCATTAGTCAGAGCTGATAAAAGGTTGTCAGCCAGTGTCTTTGCCAGCATGCTGGCTAGGTGCTGTCAGCTGTTGCTGTGGGTATCAAGCGTGCGCGTTTGCAAAATGTTGACGTCTTTTGAAATGAGGCAGCTCAGTCCGCCTGGCTCTCGAGCCCACAGTGAGTTGCTGATTTGCCGTTTTCCGCCCGAGAAAATAGTTGCAACATTTTGCTTTGTAGTTCAAAGTTGCTGGCTGTGTGTCCGCCGCCATCATCCACGTGCATGTCCCGTAATGTGCTCCTGGATCAGCGACTGGGTGGAGTGCGAGCTGAGTGGTCAGAAAAAGAGCAGGTAGAGCAGGATAACAATTGGTCTGACTAACTACAAGTGTGTAATTAAAGTGCACAAATTGCTACTCCCTGGTCCAACTGCATTGGCTGTTTTAAAGCAGTTTACTGTAGCTCATGCCCTGCCTCCTTCCTGCTCGCTGCTCCTTGCCACCCGTTTTCAGATTGTCATGATAACGGTGTTATATTTACATAGCTCCTGCTTTGCGTGTGTGATGGCAGCCGCTGACACAAGGCAGATCCCTGGAGGAGTAATAGTTCACGCTGCAGCTGTTTAGACCTCACCGTACCTTGACTTCATCACATCGCAATGTGACAGGCTTTTCTGGAATTTATATATACGCAACCTAATGCCAAGGTTGTCTGCCTGTTTTTACAGCCAGTTACATACTGTACTTAACACATAATGTTGGATTATTGAGTGAATAATAAGAAGAGTGAGATGTTTTTTATGACGAAAAAGTTGTGGTCCAACTTATAAAATACCCGTTGGATGAATAGTGAGAAAGAAATCCCCAGTGTCATGTGCACAGTGTGTGTCTGAGTCAGGTTCTGGCAGATTTAAATGTCAATGAAGTCACCCAGGATGCAATAACATGGCATGTTGACAGTGTGAAGGATTAGACAACAGTCACATTTGTAAACCGTCCATGTTTTAAACTTTGCGGGGCCCAGACATAACTCCGCTAAATACCACCCTCCATCATTTTTATGCCTGTGTGAATGTGCATCTGTGTGAGAGGAAAAGAGTGCCGATGACCCTTCACCTCGCTTTGCTATGCGTCATAAAAAAGAGCGGAAACACAGTACTTCTTTTTTCCTTGAAAGGAGGGGGGGGTCTTTGATGTTAAAATCCCAACACTAACCCCTATCCTGGCATGGCTGCAAAAAACAAAAAAAAAAAAGTTCCCCCTCCATTCCATCTGTGATTGCGAGTGTATTCCGGTTCCTCTGTGAAAATGATGGATGACAAGTTAAATTTGTGTCTGGGGAGTGAAGGTGAACTGTGACAGAGTGATTTGTCTTGGGAATGGAGGGTTAGGGTCAGGCGAAACCGGGCGCCTCAAGGCACAAGACATTGACAAATTCATCCTGCCCGCCGCATTTCTGAAGCCTTTTGTTTTGAATCCTGGCTACTCACAAGTGACCCCCATCCCTCATCCTGCCAGCCGCTGAAGGATGCCTCACCATGCCAGGGGAGCTCAGCACCACTAATTCTTGTCATTCACTTCCCTGACAGGCCTAGACCCATACTCTTCTGGCGTATGAAAAGGGGGAGGCTGAAATATTTATTTCTGCACAATAACGGCTGACCAGATTTAAGGCCATAACAGTTTTCCTGTTGCCTTATCATTGCAGGTCACTGGCAGGCCTGAAAATGTTCACTGAGCTGGAAGAGCTGGTCGTCGACAACAATCTGCTTGGAAATGACCTCCGGTTGCCCAGGTTACCCAACCTCCACACCCTAACACTCAATAAGAACCAAATATCCTTTCAAGCTAATCCCTTGGCCCCTTTCTCATTTTGATTTGCAGCCTGCGATGCAGACGTAAGATGGCAGGCAACGGTCTCAGAATGAACAGTTTATTTTGCTGGCATTCACGTGTCAGCACAGCCAGCCTTTGTCTCAGGGAAGCAGTTTTTAATGTCATGCTTTTGCGAGGAGCACTCGGTGTTGCAGAGGAGAGTACAGGAACTTGGCTGTCACAGAGCTTTGCACAGGGCTAGTTTTTGAACCACAGGGACCTCTAGTGGAATCACAGTTTACAGTCAAAATAACAGATGTGCGTTTTCCCCTCCTTTATTTTCAAAGAGAATTAGAAGTGCGAGATTAAAAATACATCCCAGGAATAAGGCATATAGCGCTATAATGTATTTAGTGCTTGAGAATTATTCTAAATTATACAGAAGATTATTCACATTTGCATCAGTTGCATTTTGCTCGAGTGCACTTGTTTTACCTCTCTGCAACGAAGTTAAATGATTTAATTTGTCACCAAACACAGCAGAACATGCTCACATTTCGGCTCATTGATTATAACGACCCCGCGTGCTCCGCCACCCAAAGTAAAGGCATTAAAACCAGAGCTGTGCACAGCCACCCCTGAAAACGAGACATAGACACAGTGCGCGGCTGTTTATGATCAGTCAAAAATGTGTGAACTTCCCCTCCAAGCTTCAGAACAGGTTTAGCAATGTGTCCTGTTTTCCTCTGGTTATGCAGATCCTGCTGGGTAACGATGCTCCCTCGCTCTCGCACATTTTCACACACGTACACACACACACACACACACACACTCACTTCCAGAGTCAACATTAAAACTGGGGCTCCTTGAAGTGTGCGTCTGGGACTGTGTGCTGAGTTTGGTTGTGAAGTGGTCGGCACATGCTAATAGGCCAATTATGTACATCCTGTCGTGGCACAGTGCCATTTTAAAGCTCGAGCACTGCATTAGTGCAGTTGTATTTTGACACTTTGGGGCTCAATTTTCCAAGTGAATGTATTAGTGATGAATGTGGCTGCTTTAGGGGCTGTTTGTTTTTTTCCACGTTTCGCAAAAGTTTTCCACAGCACAGCTCTGGGAAGCACGGACTGTTTGAACCACAGGGCATCCATCATTTTGTCACTGTTCTGCACCCGGCCACCTAGGAAATGAAAGCGATCGAGAGAAAGGGAGGGAGAGCAGCAGCCAAATTGTGTCACTACTATATGCCAGAGCCTGCACCTTAAATTGCCCCTCTGTCTGCCCAGTCTCACAAAGCCAGTGACTGGCCCCTTTGAGCACCACGGTAAATTTGACAGTGACGTGTTTTAGTGCAGACAGGCCCGGGAGGGGCTGCGCGGGTAGTAAATGCTAATGTAATTAACAGCGCTGGGTCCTTGACATCCGCCCTTTGACACCTGACTGATATCGAGGCCCTGCTGGAACACTTGGCTGATGTGACCCCGTCACTGGAGTACCTGAGCCTGCTGGGAAATGAGGCCTGCCCCAACCAGCTGGTTAGCCTGGATAAGGACGAGGACGACTACCAGAGATACAGGTCTGTTACCACATGCACTGTGTTGTTATGTCACGGCAAAATAAGGAGCAGAGGCTGCTCTGACCTTCGATGGACCGAGCTACATATGTGAGGTTCAGAGTTTCAGACAGGCCGTTTTGACACTGAGCTATTTGAGGTGATAGCTTTTTCTAAGTAATGGATTTGGAGATGTTCCTTTTTTCTTAACATGCAGCCCCCTTACATTTCGCAAGCAGTCTGTGGATTCAACCACATCACTCTAAAAGCTTTGTCAACTGGCCCGCTCTACACTCCAGTTTGCAAAATGGATTTCATGTGTGACTAGTCACCACCACAAATGAGTGTTTACTACCCTGCCTTACCAGTGCAGATGATGCATTAAACATCAAGCTAGGCCTGAAGCCATGCAATATGACCACCATTTGTCAGGGTCCTTTACATGAAATGCGATAAAAGGCGAAAAGCATACTCTCTTTTGTCTGTTTTAGCCCTAAGTGCTTGTTTCTGACTCTGTGTTGCCTATTAATCATTTACCACCCATGCCTTTCTTGAATAATCTTTCTTCTCTCTTTTTGTCTTTCGCCTCCCCCTCCTCGCCCACCCCCCATCCCCCCCGCCTCGCATGCTTATCTTACTGGTGAGGAAAGCCGTTCTGTTTTGACTGACAACGTCTAGGGTCCTGTAATGTAATATTCATAATGTGTCAAATAGTAAAACATCAATTTGAGCGTGATGCAGATTTCATGTCTGACAAGGTTAGGCTGCATGCAGGTCGTGACAGCACTGGCCTAGGGCAATAAATACCCAGCCCAATGCCTCGGGAGCCCTAGGTCTCTCAAGTGAAATACCCTGGTGCGTGGCATCGGTGGCCCAATTAGTGCAATGACATAGAAACACAGTATTCATTCACCCAGCATTGTGTAGTCTGCAGGGAGGTTAACTGCTCTCCTGTTCTTAGCCGACCATGCAAATGCTCAGTGGCCATTCGTAGTACTACAATGACACAATAGCAATATGTTTACAATGGTGAGTCGTATTGCAGAGCAGCTATTCTTCTGTATTTAAAACGGGGGATAACGGTGACAATACTCGACCTCTTTCTTCTGCTCTCTCAGCCGAGGTTGCATGTAATGATTGACATGTTTTTATGTGACATTTAACCTCTTATCTTGAGGAAAGTTATCATTTTGTCAGATCTCCCTCTGCAGTAGAATAAAGAGTTTGTGCCCTAGCTGACTTAAGCGCCAGCTGTACTTTCAGTGTTCACATTAACTTGTATTCATATTACGTACATGGAAATGTGTAATGATTGGCCACGATGGCTATAACTGTTACAGTTTTGTCTTCCATAGTTGCAGTATGAAAGATCCTTTCTTGGTAGCACTTTAATTATAGCTTCCGTTTTTCATTGGAAGGAGTTGATATGTTAATGTGTTTTCTCAAGAGAATTCATGGAAAAGATGACATAGTTCCCATAAAACTGATTGCAAGGAAAATAAAGATGGCCCAACTGATTTACTTCCCGATAATTCTATTTAATTGTTTGAGTGACCTTATTTTAGCTGTAAAATGCATGTCAAACATCAGTTAATAAATATGGACAGTAACAAATACCAATAATAAGTTAAACAATTTTATATGAGAATTCTTTGTTTCGTTCTCCTCAAAAAAGTAAACATAATCTAATACTTCTTAACTGTACTTTACAACAAAACTTCCAGAGGCTCAACACATTCATTATCAACACATTTTTGGTTTTGCCAACAAAAAAGTTTTTTTGTTTTTTGTTTTTTTTTCTCCCCTCAGCTGAGTCTACCTCTGCTCTCCAGCCCCGACAACACACACACACACACACACACACACACACACACACACACACACACCCAGCCCTGTGCTCTCATCCTCCCTCTTTGGTTGGGTTGAATCATTAATATCCCTACTGGCTGACAGAGCCTTGTCATCTGCTCTGACCCTGCGATGGTAGGTTACCTATGGAGAATGACCTCCCTGCATGTCTCCCAAGGGCATCTTCACATTTCATCATGGAAATGCCCTGAACAAAGTCCTTTTACAGGGCGGGAGACACAGGATGGGCTTGGGGCCTCTTGAATCTGACTGCAGGAACTCTCATTGGAAAAGGGGTATTTATTTGGGGTCAGGCACAAGTCATTTGATCCCTGGAATAATGATCCAGTAAGATGTCATTGAGAGCCAAAAGCTATTTTGAATGTTTTAACCATTGCATGTTGTACCTAATCTTTTTTCTTTTGTGAAGCATGGTTAACCATTTCTCCTTCAGGTATTTTCAGTTTCATGTCCACCTAAATGTGATCACTGGATCCGCTCCTTATAATCCTTAGGTGATGAAAACTTGACATGGACTTTGCCATCTCCCCTCATCGGCATCGCCATCATCAATTTGTCACGACCCCCTCACGCTCAAGTTGTGTCTGAGCCTATATCCCCCTGTCCTTTCTCACCCTCCACTTAGGTGCTGCATCCACGTCCTTTTCAGCTACTAGCTCAGCCCTGACATACTGGTTCCTCTATCCCTGCCTGCCTGTGAAAGGATCTGTTGTCATCTATGTATTCCAACCATTATCTTTTGACGTTTCTCTCCCTCCCAATGAAAGACAGAGTGTGTCTGAAAGCTCAGAGATATCTGTGATGCTGCCAGAATGACAGCAACTGGCAGACAAGTTGTATCTCCTTTCGTGCTATTTATATGTCGTACTTATTCTTATCAGCTTTGAAGGTTATTACATACAAGAAAATATCACCATATAATCTGCATCGCCATTAAGTCTCAGTAAACACATCTTCTGTTCATGTTTTGTTGATGCGTGCATTTACATATTAGGATGTGTGTCAGTTTGATTAATGCATCACAGTTGCAGTAACATACTTAGATTTTGTTATTGTCTCTTTGCCTGGAACAAGTGTCAAAAGGAGACCTTTTTTTTTAAGGCAGCATTACTGTAAAACACCATTTAAGTTGAATCGCTGTTTTCTCACAGGTTCTTTGTTCTGCACAAGTTGCCCTGGCTGAAGTTTCTGGATAGCAGGAAAGTAACCAAAAAAGAACTGATGGAGGCACAAGCAAGAGGCGCATTCATGAAAGTGGTCAAACCAAAGTCGGAAGCTGTAAGTTAAGCTCTATTTTTTTTCCCTTAAACACTGTTTTAAGTAGTAGTCCCTCTGAAGTCTTGAGTGGATTTGTCACATTTATCCCTTTCTTCCCTTTTCCATTATTTTCCCTTATCCTCCTTTTCTTCCAGTGCATGCTTGACTGTCACTCTGCCTTTACAGAGGTCCGAGCACTGTGGCCCTTTGAAAGGAGCCTCTCTTTGCTATCGCTTCAAGTGTGCATGTGTGTGTTGTATGCAAGTGCATGTGTGTAAATGTGTGTGACCACCGCCTGACCTGATTCCGTATGCATGAGCCCCAGATCAAAGACGACGGGCGGCTGTCCGGTCGCGGTTGTGTTGCCAAGTGTGACATGGCTGGCGATTGGAGTGACAGCTCACGTACATGGAGCTCACAATCGCTTAATTATCCCAAGCCCATGCACTTATTCCTCCCTCTCTTGTTTTGGCCCACACAGACTAATTAGAGTTCAGGAGGTACGTACAGCTGATATACCCACTCCTTTTTTTTTTTTAACTCCATCTCTCCCCCTTCTTCTAGCCTTTTGAAAATGCACTATAAATGAGCGGCTTTTGCCTGGATTTGATTTCATGTAATTGTAAGGTCATGAAATATTTACTGTTTGGATCAGCTAAGCTTTGTCATTTCAAGGTCTCTGGGGCTCTGACAGTGAGCCTGGAAGGTAAAAATGGATCCAGAGTAGCAGGAGCAAAGGCATCCAATGACAAATCAGAAGCATGCGAGTCGATGTCAGGTCTAAAAGTGCACAGGGGAAACAATATATTTATTGTTTGAGACAATCAGCTAAGATAGTGTACTCTTTTAGTGTCACTTTTTGCCTTTCTTTGTTCTTGATTCTTCATGCAAGTGGCAAGCGGGAAAGCAAAACACTGAAATAATTTAACCTCAGTCTGGCATGTTTGGTAGCTGGAGAAGAAGCGGAATGAAAACACTGTTCATCCACTTTATATAAAAAGAAACTAAGGACCTCTACAATGCTTTCTGGCAGGGTAAAGTCACTTTATAAGATATTATTTACATAGCTTGTCAGTGAAAAAGAAATGTTTGCCTTTGTCGCCACAGCCTTAGATGAAAGCAGAGATAATCAGTTATTCTAGCTGACATGATGTGTGTGTTTTTTGCGTCTTTGAACCTGCTGTATATGATTATTTATTCCCTATGCAAAGTAAAAGGTTACTGCTTTGATGAAAAGGCGTCTACCCCCCGTTGCACACCGTATTTTGTTGGGCTGAACATCATTCTTGCTGTCCTATCCACCGCTCCTAATCATTAGCGGTTTGACTAAGTCCTCACAATGAAGAGAATTTTTTTGCCCCGGACACATCCTGTGTCTGGGCCCTGAGTTGTCACAGCAGCCTTTCCATTACATTTGTTTTGAGTTTGATGAGATGTGATGCGTCAACTACCACAGACTTGATGAGCCATGAGTACCTCCCGGCTCTAATTGTCCACATCATCAGAGTGATTGTGAGCTGACCAATAGTGCGGGCCACCAATTAATGAAATGTCTAAAACAGACTGGGAAAGTGAGGAGAGCTGATGGCATAATTAGATATTTGTGTTTGCTTTTATGTCTGGTACAGCAGGGTGTTGCTCATAACAGTAGCTCGTGGTACAGTGTCTCTGCCATTTGCTTCATTACAAAGCATGGTAATTAGCTGTCTCGCTGTCGCTTGCACTGTCATTTGAGTCTCAATTAGTGCAAGTATTGGAGGGGGAAAAATGCAGGCCCACAGACATAATCTAAATGTATTTTTTTTACGTGTAATTATTTGACTTCGAGGGTACTTATTCAGTTGCCTTCAACTGCGCCCTGCTATTCGTCCTCGTTTCCTTAAATGTCAGTTCTCTTTTCGCGCTGTATACGGCGGATTAGTTGAAACCATAGAAATGGCGGTAACTGCAGAATTGATACAGGCCCCCTCCATGACTGCATAAACGCAAAGAAGAGACGCCCGCTCTATCAGTTCATTCCTCCTGCATGATGTGCGTCCTGGAATAGTTCATGGACTCGTCGTGAGACAGACAGAGCTGAACTCTCGAGACCTCTCTGGAGTCGTATCGGAGCCGATGGTGACCACAGTTTTAACTCCTTTTCAATCATGCCATTATGGCATGGTGCTGAGCGACAGCACATGTTTCTGATAAAGCAGTTATGCTCTTTAGCACAATCTGAACACCATAACTTTTCAAACATTCCCAATGTTTTCCATGTTTCCCAAATTACAACCAGACCAGCCAATGGCCAGTTACTTGCAGGGAGAAGCATACAAACAGACGCGTGCTCGCTTTACTCAGTGATACCTTTTCAAAATTGCAAAACCGTATTTTCTTTTCCAACTGGTCGGTTCGCAAAGCTTTACTGTGCAGTCAATCATTGTGGCAAAAAAGGAAGCATTTACTTTTGTGCTCAAATAGGCCACCTATGTCCACACACTAAGGATAATTTTGTCACTATTTGTTGTTGTAGTGTGTCAACATGCACGAGTGGGCATAACACCATGCCCGATTTGTCTGTGTTTTTTGGTGCCTGCCTCAAACTCAAAGGGGGGTAATTTTCTCTTTTGGCTGTTTGCCATGTCGGATTTATGATCGGAAAGGACAAGTAGTTGGACAGGGCCAGGTACAAAATCACAGCACCAAGAGAAAGAGCGAAAACCTCTATAAATACTTGTAGTAAACAAAAACACACACATGCATACACACATAATGGGGACAATTGAAGTGTTTTTCCCAAAACCACAACACTAAACAGAGTCAGAGTAGAAGGGCCTTGAGCTGTATTTTGGGAAATTGGGCGTGCTGGAATGCCATAATGTGATAATTCTCTTTGAGGACTTAGAGGTCGTGGAATGAAATGGCGTTAAACCACGCCGAGCCATTTGGACTGCGTCGGGCTGCTTTCGGAAAATACATGTGGTGCTCTTTGGCTCGGTTCCTTCACCTCCCTCCACTCGGCCGCTGAGCCCACATTATGCTGTCGAACCCTCGGGTTAAACTGGCCATGTCTATCAAAACACTGTGACAGCACATTCTGTTTTCAGGTCCGGGGCATTTCTAAAAAAAGGTGCGTGGCAAATTTAACTAGTAGAAAAACATTTATTCCTTGCCACATGCCACATGTTTAAGAGTGTTTCACAGTGAATGAAGTGGTAGTTCATGGTCCCCCTCACCGAGCACAGCTTGGTAGCTACGTCAGCGGGTATAAATGTTCCTCGGATGTCACATAGATTTTGCCTGGACGAAGTATTTGACTTGATTTTCCAGCATGAACACAAGTTTTTCTTCCCCACATCCTCTTGCGTATAATGTAAAGCAGACTGCATTGCAGGGTGGCTTGAGCCAGCTCCCGAGTCCCATGAGTTTCTGCACACAGGGTAACGGTTCTTCAGGGGAATTGACAGTGACAGAGCCAGGAAAGTCCTCAAGTGGATCTTTTCAGTTCTGTTTTTTCTTCCCCAGACACTAACCTGTTTTACTCTGCAGCAGACAGCAGTTCATTTTAAGTTTGCGCTGAAGGGAGTAATCCAAATCTTAGATAGACAGTGTAGTTTTAGACCCACGATTGTGCATTATGTGATGCATGGTTGTGGCTTCTTTCTTGTTTTTTTTTGTTTTTTTTTTCTTCCTTGCAGTGCAGTGGTGGAAAAAGAGGAGGGAATTTGCTATAGGTTGGCTGTGTTGCTTTCTTTTCAGGTCTCAAATGTACCCTGTAAAGTATGTTGCCACGTTCATCTCTGTGCTCTGGAGTTATGAGTTCCCCGAAGCTCTCAAACATAACAAACAGCATGCAATATAGCGCTTTGTGGATGTGCCTTCAGTGGGTTTGCTGAATCATTTTACTGAACAAATGTGTCCTTTGAGAAAACTCAAAGAATATGCTTCTCAACAGGGGAAGGAAATGTAGCCCAGCAGATTGCTATGGAAGTAAGTTTATTACCATGTTTAGCTCGCTGCTAGCTTCTGTACTCGCACCACTCATTACACACATACACACACACACATGCACATGCACAAACATGTTTTTGCAAATCTCTTTCATGACGCATTCCTGATTCAATATGTACACTGTAGGTCAAATGAGGACAGCTCTGTGGACTTAGTAGGAGTGGTTGGCAGAATGTAACCGTAGTGTCTGTCTGCTTTGTACTCAGTCAAATAAACTCACTGACATAATGTGTTCGGCTTGCTTTCAGATTATATTCTTACCCCCTCTTACATAATGTCTCGTTATCTGTTAATTGTGTCACCCGTGACAATGCTGATTTAAATCTTCTGCTGGCTGCAAATCCTCAGTGTTGAAACAGCCGTTTAGAATTGTTTGGACGTGTTTGTACAATGGAAATACTCGCTGTGTTTGCGCTAGTGTCCTCAGGTGTGTGTATGTGTGTGTTTCTGTATCTGTTACTGGCATGCTCCACAGTGTAAGTCTTGTTTCTGGTTTCCAACTGCTGAAGCAGAAGCCCGCCCAGTGTTTGGATCGGTGCGACAAGGCCCAGTCCTTAGCACTCTGGCAGCTCAAGCTGAGAGGTCACGCAGGGGTTATAAGCCGGCAAAACAACTGCAATTAGAGAGAGTGACTCACACTGTCCACATAAATCATCCAGGCCCTGCATATCATAAACACACTGTAAAACTTTAAAGCACAATTAATTGTAAGTAATAGTGCCAAGATTGATTTATTGCCCCTTTCAAAGCCTGGAGACATGGGGTGCGTGACCTGAGTGTCATGTCACTCCCGCAGGCAGAAATGATAGATGTTTTATTCATTTTTGGCAAAACGTGGAGCATAAAAACAAACATGTGTTTTTGTAAGGGCTTTTATGAGACACCGAAGTGGCCGCGATGCATTAACTGATTTTCCTCTCCTTCAGCTGGCACCCAGTACAGAGGAGGAACGCCTCTGTGGTGAAGCATTTGTTGTCTTGACGTCTCTTGTGTTCAGCAGTACAGTTTGAGGCCTGTCAGAAAACAGTCCAAGGCTGGCCAGCAATAATGAGATGTCTCCCTCGCCCATTTTGATATAAAGTTTGCCTCAACTTTGACAAATCGTGCGATCATTCACGTAACTTTGCTCTTTTTTATCTGTAAAAAACTCTTTGTTAAGGTTTTATTAGTGTAATAATGTTGAGTGCCGCAGTTTGGCAAGCTACAAAGCCTTAGCTTTTTATACATAACGCTCCAGCTTGATCCTTTATGTGCCTTTGGGAAGGCCCACGGTTTTATGGTAATTTAGCTATTTTCAATGTTTCTTTTGTAGGCTGCAAACTACACGGAAATAACACACTTCCACCTTCTAGTTTCATTCAACACTTTTCTTCAGACGTATGTAGAGGAAAGTCTGCACACGCAGTCTCTACATCTCACAGTTATTATGTTCCTCTATAAAACTGAGCCTGTTTTCATTGTTTGCCAAAGGGTTGAAAGAGTCCACAGTGCTGTCACATGTACTGTAGCAACAACGTGATAGCCACCGAGGCCTCTCTTCAATTACACTTTTTATCAAATGATGCTTTTAGCTATTACATAGTGCCGCGTCCCTGTGCGTTGGTCTATCAGTCCAATCACAGCTAATCCTCCCTGTTGGTCTCTTTGGTGGCAAGAAGATGCTGCTGGCTTAATGAGAGACAGCTGGCTTACTCTTTTTTTGTGCAAAAAAAAATAGAAAATCCTTTCTTTCTCACACCCCTACCCCACTGGGTGTTTCCACGGAAATGTGCCAAACTTTAAATCTCTAAAAGAGATCAGTTATTTCTCTGCCTGTCTCCTCTAGTTGATGTTGACAGTACGCATTAATCACCATTTCAGTGCTTGCATTTACAGCTAACTTTGAAGTTGATTGTCATGTGCAGCCTCTCGAGGCAGCCTCGCTTTAATTCGCCTTCAGATTTTTATCAGATAATTCGAGTTAAGTTGTTGTTGTTGTTTATGACATTATGTTGATATGCTATTAAATAAAGTTAATGAACGTTAGGGCTTAAAATCAGTGCTAGATGAGGTGGATACAAGCTACACAAAAGTGTCACTTTTGTGTTTGTTTTGTCACCGTGAAGACTACTCTGAAACTTGAAAGTTAATTGGTGGGAAACTGCAATTTTTTTCCCCCTCCAACACGCACCCACTCCATCAGCTTGTGCGTATTGGAGGAATTAATCTGCCATACTCTTAATGGTTGTTCCTCAGAGCAGTGTCAATGGAGATGGAGTCTTCTTTCACCAGTGACTTTTATGAGCATGCAGCAGAGGACAGAGCCAGGGCCCTCCACTGAAGTTTGTGCTTACACAGACCTTCTTTGTGGTTTTTAGAGCTTGTCAGACATGTCAAGCACAGGCTAGAAAAAGTATATTGTTTCCAGCCACTTGGATTCCTTTCCCCCTGACATCTGCCACTCTGCCGAGATGATAAATTCTTGCCTCATTAAGCGTGGGTGTGGGATTACAGGCTGACAACACATTAATCACTGGGCTGGGTGGCAGCAGCCCCGCACCAGCCACAGGCATTGTTAACCAAACTTTTCTAATGTGTCACTCTCCTCCCTGACAGCCCATAATCAATCATCCTGATTGGCAGGGCTGATAGATTACACTATTTATACTTTGTGTAATGAAAGCTAGCGTTTCCACCTACTGTCATTGTCAAGAGGATGATAGGCCACACCGTCCGGCTGAATGGGAACACACATGAAAAGGGAAAGACGGACCTCGCCGCCACATTGTGAACTTTAAGACAGACAGCGTGGCGGTGGAGGCTGCATTGTTCCCCCGGCACACCGCAGCTCAGTCTTCACACCATCATCACTGAGCTATTGTCATGTGCGTCCCTATCAGTGGCAGGCCGTGCTCTCACAGGTAAAAGTATGCTTTGTCTGTGGCGGGATTCAGTTTCCCCCATGACCCTGTTAGTGAGGTGAGGCTTTGTTGTCAAAGCCTCTTTTCTGACAGAAAGTGAATGATTTACACGTGTATAACAACAAAATGACAGGACACCATATACTGTATGTGTATACTTGTCAATGTGCGGAGGTCGGCAGGATAATGGATAATGGATTTCCCCGTTTCCTTACTAAGAGTGCTAGGACTGCACCACATGGCTTTACATCCCCCTAGCAGTGTTTTTTTTCTCTTTGCATGGGAACTTGTGGATGAAATGACACACTGCTGGTAGCCTTCAAACATAATAAGGTTATGTTTCTTTTTTGTTCATTTTCAGCCATAACGTCTTTGTCTGGAATTAGAGATGTCCTCGGTACACCGAGAGAGGATATTGAATATGAGCTCTTCCTTGAGAGGCTGCCAAGCATTTGGAGACAAGAAAAGAGGGGGAAAAACAGTCCATCATGTTTTTGACAGGCAGTAAATCTGAGACCTTTCTTTTGAGACAGCGTGCTGTCAGGAAATTAGTTAACTAGACCATATTATGGAAAGCCAGGTAATTTACCCTCAGAGATGCAATCGCAAATAACTAGCAGGAGGCCACATCCCTGACCTGACATTGCTTTGTGTATAATGCAAAATCTAGTGACATGCTCAATGGGTTCTGTCAGCTGCAGGATTGAATTCTCTACCTACTGCGTCTCAGTTTGGAGCACGCTGGTCAATTATTTCTGAGGCTGTCAGTGCGTAGGGAGACACTGTTATTTAGTATGTGTTAACTTGGCATCATTAAGACACTCACCTGACAGAGAATAGCACACCTGAACGTTATTTATTTTGATTCCCCCGACAGGGGTAACCTTCAAACGCGTTGACCTCTCCCTGTTTCGCGATTTGTGAAATCCCACTCGGTCCATTAGAAACGGGAGCTGTCGAGACAGTAGGGAATCAAATGACCAGGAGTCCTCTAATCTAACGCGGTAATGCACAAGAGAAGCTTCCATTTGTTTGGACAGACTGCTCTGATCATAAGGTGCCAGTTCAGTGTCTACCTGAGCTTGGAAAGCAGACACGGTTGTCCTTTAAAAGCGGATGCAGAATTTTTTTTCCTTTTTTTTGCTTTGTGTACACACACAGCCGCAGACACAACATCATCAATCACACGAAACCAGTAATGTCTTTTTTTTTTTCTTTTGCGTTTGAAGTTCAGATAGCAGAGATAGTGTGAGCTCAGCAATCAGGACTACATTACAGATTTATAATCTTTGTCTGAAATCTCACTGTGCTTTGAGATACAGTCAAGTATGGACGCAGCCAGTTTCAAATTTGAACCCTGTGGGAAATTTAGAGTTAGTAGTCCGCCGTGCTCCCACCTCCCCATCGTCCAACACCAGCAGCCCTCGTGATGAATGGGAAACCTGATAGAGTAAAGCCTCAGCATCACCTCTGTACAGCAGGATGACATGATTAGGAGGTGACAGCTTCTGTAACAACATCTCTGCATCTTTTTCTACTCTCTCCCTCCCCCCCCCCCCCCCCCCCTTGCTGTCTGTCTCTCTCCTCTCAACAAGTCAGACTACTCTATAATTAATGTCCCTGAGGGCTATCTGCAGGTCAGGCAGGGGGGGTGCTGTTGAGACAGGTAGTCTTGACACCTCGAGCTTTGTAGCTTATGCATGTGGGTGGGTAGACGGCTGAGGAGGGGTGAGAGAGGCCAATCATGAGGGTTAGAGCATGTTTAGGTTGGAGGCTAAGACGTGAGGAATACTGTAGGTTGGGGGAAGACAGGCCTCACTGTGCGACCTTTCCACCTGAGGAACAAAAAGGATGGTTTTTCACAGGATTAACCAGTCAAATCTGGTGCATTAAGGGCTTAGTCTGTCAGGTGCCTCACATTTGAGTGACAGAGAGGGAACGTACTGTTTCAATAATATCAGCACCACACGCATTTAGCCCAAGGAAGGCACTTTGTGTTATGAGATGTATTATTCAGGGAGGGTTGATAGTGAGTAGGTGGTTTTTTTAACAGCCCTGAACTTGTGCAAAGGCAAATAAATAAAATATTTATCACATCTGGTCCAAATTTGCAGCTAAGTCAAAAGTTTGCATCACAATTTTGTTGAAGTGAATTCAGTCTCATGCTTTGTAGTATGCTGCCTCTCACGCTGTTTTTTTTTTGAAGACTTAAAAGGCTGTTTAGCTCCTCTGTTCATATATAAGTTTGAAGTGTGCCCTCACACCTCCAGTTCTTCTATGCAAGCGACCTAGATGCAAAAGACACAAACACTGTATCCCCCGTTCCCCAGCATCACCTTTGAATAGCCACTCATCCCTGTGTTTTTTAGCGCTGTCGAAGCGTTTCTCTCTTTTTTCTTCTTTTCCCGTTTTGAATAGAGGGCAGAGATGAGGGGATAAGAGACACAGGATGACGAACAGGGTTATGGGAGAACTGGACAGAGGGGAATAAGGAGGAGAGGAGGGGCATTCTTGTTCAGCAGTGAAAATATGTGAAGGAGTGAGTGCTGCCCAGGGTGCAGCAGAGGTCGCTGCGGGGGCAGTGGGGTCAAGTGATACTCAACCAGCATTCCTCCGTCATTCATGTGAGTGTTGGAGAGGCCTGTGAAGGATTGGCAGAGGGCTGCAGGGCACAGACGGGCAGTGAAGTGGGTGAAGATCCTTCACGCCACAGTGTTTCAGTGTCACTGATCTGCGGAAAATCCATCCTCCACCAGAGCTTAGTGAAGTCACGAGCCTCCGTCCTCTGAAACACGTGGTGGAAGGACAATATCTTAATATCACATGCTAAAACCGAAAACATCACACTTGTCATGTTTCTGGTTTGATGCCATGTTATCCGCATCTGTCAGTGGTTATCGAAGGGAAGGCGCTCTGAGATCCGAAGGCGCTCTGAGATCCGACAGTTTCATCTGCTGACCAGTCCAGTCCAGTTGAAAGCTGACAGATTTTTTTAATGCCTCTTCCCATAATAGGCCCGCTCTCCTGACTACTTAAGAACTTCAGTCACATCCAATGAAGCTTAAAGGTCTGTAATGAGATATCCTGTGAGATGCACTGTAAGCCACGATCAGCATCACATATTTTGTTTCAGGGATAACTCCTGGCAGCACGGGACAAAGGTTTGTCATTTCATCAAGCACGATGAAGTGAACACGGGAAGTGTGGTACTTAGTAGTTGGTGGCAAACCAAGCCACAGGGACACACAATGGACCTCTATTTCATTTTCTCCCTGTGTGTCAGTCACACTGACAGCATGACCTTGTATCCTTGTATTTATTTTGTTGAGACCTACAACTGTAACCCATAGCCCGGGCATTTAATATGATATGATAATAACTATCCCCTGGGATCACCTGATATGCTGTTTCCATGCAGCAGGCAGATGGGTAGGGCACAGCAGGCACCACTTCGCAGCGATTTGCCTGCCAACTGGCAGCATCCGTCACCAGACGTGTTCGAGGTAACCCGAGAGGCGGGCTGGGCCGCAGCGGCTCCGACTCTCATCACACCTGTGCTAAAAGCACAGTGAGGAGCAGCCCGTCTGCCCCATCTCTCTCTCCCTCCTGTAAGGGAATAGTGAGACAGCCGTGGATCAGATGGGCTCGCATCCTGTCAGACTCATCAGATTTCAGGACGACTGAGTGCTTTTGTCAGCTGAATTCCAGACATCGTCTTTCTATCCCTCTAGAAGGGGTTTTCAAAGATAATGTGTCTCAAACCTGACCCCCCTCGAAACAATAGTATCATTGATACCATGAGGGCTCTAACTAATGCTAGTGGTGTGTGGTACATAATTCATGAGACATCGGAGTGATCAAAATATGAAGTCCTCGACTAGGATCCAAACCAAACCTGGAGGCCAGACAATAAGTCTGAAGCTCCTTTCATGAGGACAGCCATGTCTTCAGCTCTCCCTCTCATCTTCTCCAGCCTCTCTGCTCGTAGCCTCTGTCACAGATGTCACTCTTTCCCGACACCTGTCTGGCCTTCCCTCTTGTCTCACTGTCCCATCTCCCTCTCTGTGGGGTGGAACTGTTTGTTTTTGGAGGTTTGTTTATGTGGGGAAAGAATACCCCGCTGCTCCAGGCCGCCTCTAGTCTTTCAGCCCATCACACGGAACATGACAGCCCTCCTTCTCTTTGGTGCTGAGATGAGGAGCTGTTTCTCCCGTCCCCGTGGGGAGTCAAAATTTTCTGCTTCGCTTTCTCCTTCTTGAACTTCACTTCAAGACAGCGGATCGATACCGTATGCGCAGGCAAACGCTACCCGCTCTGGGCCGTGTACACAAACATTGTGTAATTTTGCAGTGGTGTGGTTCGAGGTTATGTACCTTTTCAGACTGAGAGGAATGAATGTTTCACTGAATGTAGTTATTTCTAAATATTTTTTTCACACTTAAATTGTCCTTGAATGGAAATTCAGTATGAGCTAAAACAAGCTCATTATAAGATGGTTGCTAGGGGCGAAAATTTGCAAACTGTGGTAAAAGCAAATCAGTGGTAGAAAATCTGAACATTTCCAATAATTGTCATTTCCATTAATGCTGTGTAATTGCCATGTAATTGACTCTGTTTGGACACTGCAGCTTGTAATTATTGCAATGAAATTAAGCCTTAATTCTGGTAAACGTGAACAGTGAAAGGTCTTTGATTGGCCTGCAAATGGGACTGATGTGAAATCAGACACTGACAACTTGTAACTCGTAATTATGCTGTTTTGGTGACACGAAGTGTAATTATGTTGCTTACTTTGGCAAGGATGTGTTAAACACTCAAGTGTTCCCACTTTAAATTGAAGTTAAATAGGGATCAGGTCCCCCAAAGGTGCAGCTTAAGTGAATTTTTGCCTGTACTCCTGTTGTGGCTCCCCTCACAATCACATGGCTGAGTAGCATATTTTGTTCATGGACGAGGAACCTTGGGTTCATGGAAATCTTTTAATACCAATAACCACACCGGGTGGTCTGCCACTGGCCTCCTAAGGCCTACAGGGTTCCACTCTGCAAGGGAGGACTCCACCCAGCTCTCCAGCTCCCAGTTTTTTTTGTTTGCCAATTTCAATCCTTCATGCCTCTTTTTCTTTCTAGCATTTAAGTTTCTCTTTGGAATACATCAGCACATCAGATAACCCCAAGGTATAACAGGAAAACCTTGAGTTCACTCACTCAGACTCAGGAGTTGTTTTTGTCTGGCTGGTGTGTGCAAGTTGTGTGTATTTCCTTTTCTTTTTTGTCTCTTACAGCGTAGCGTTAAGACTGAATCAGCTGTTCACACAACCCTCTCACAAAGCACATACACACACAATACTCAGACACGTACAAAAGCCCAATTGCACAGTTGCAAACACATTTTTTTTCTCCTTTTTTTTTTTGCACACAAAAACACTCACACACCTAAAGAGGGGGCTGTGCCTCCGGGGGCCACGTCAGTTACCTGCTGACACACAGGCTAGTGATTGATGAGACGCCGGGGGCGCTGGAGTAGACTTTGTCAGCTGCTCATAATTTATACATCTTATCTCCATCAGAAGAAAAGACAGAGTGCCGCGTTGTGTATATGGAGATGAAAACACTGGGCTTGTTTAGGCAGCGGTGACAGGGTAGCTGCTAGCTGTTAGCTGTGGCACGGAGTGATAACTCAGATTGTTATCTGTTCGCTTTCTCACCAGGTCCCTCTGTGGCCAGAGCCTTCACTCTGTGCCTGTGACGAATCCTCTGTCTGTCAGTCACTCTCACTCACTTTCATTGCCTCTCTCTCTCTCTCTCATGTTTCCCTCTCTCTTGTGTCTCCTTTCCCCTCCTCTATCTCGCTCTCTTGTGTCTTTGTTTCTCCATGCTGTGACCCTGTCTTCCCCTCTGTCCTGCTGTCTTCTGTGTCTATCTCCTGTCACGGACACAGGCCAGACAGGCCCAAGCCTCTGCTGAAAGCTCCTGGCTCTTCCTCAGTCCGCTCACAAGGCGAAGGTCAGGACAGAGGAAAGGCTCCAGTTACAGAATAATTAGCTCTGTCAACGTAGTGTTGAAATCAATGTTCAGATGATGTGTGAGGGTGGGCCCGTGGAATTGTTTCAATGCAGCGTGGCCAAGATGGCCCTTGAGTTAAAAATGAGAGAGGAATCCATCACAGCAAGAAAAAACTGGGCTCGACTCCCAGGTTGGACTAAGGGCCTTTTTCTGTCTGAGTTTGCATGTTGTGTCGATTTTCGCCAGGTGCTTCCGCAGTTCAGAACCATGGAAGTTTATGTCGACTGGAGACTCTAGGTGGGCCTGGCAGCCTGTCCAGGGTGTATACCATGTCTTTGCCCTATGCTTGTTGCAAAAAGCACCCATAACTCTGGTTAGGTATGAAACGGGTTACGAAAATGAATGGATAAGATGGGAGGGCAAAGGGTAAATCATGCACCAGTTTCATGAATAGTTGTGTGTGCGTCTTGCTTGATTAGCAGCCTTAGCCAACAACCCCCTTTTAAAATACCACCCATACATTATCTTACCTGTTTTGTACAAAGTGCTATTGCAGGGATCTGCTGGATTCTACACTCTGAACAGGCAAACATATCATATCCCAGAATAGCTTCATAGATATGAATATGCAACCTTCTTACTCGGGGTGATGGCACTAACCACTGAGTCACCATGTACAGCAGTCCAGTCATGTACACCAACAAAATCTACCAACACTAATGCGTCAACTACATTCGAATGCAGAGGAGTGAGATGCAAGCAGCAAACATTGTGAATCGATGCAGTCAGTCAGAAATGTGCACAACAAATGATATTGTGTTGCTGGTGAGGGTTATGCGAGGTTGGTCTGGACACATCCCATGATTATTTCAGAACATGTTGTGCGTTTTAGATATTTTGCTATACATATTTTTTTATCCGCACTACAAGAATCTAACTTAATGAATGATTAGAGGGTCAGAGTTTCTGAAGAACAGAGGGATAAAAACAAGTACGCTGTCTTGTTGATTTAGAGTTTGCAGTGGTTTTTATTTTTATTTCACCAGCCAAAAAACAAAGAAATATATCAGTGATCTTGCAAATAGCTTGTCAGTGGTAAACGTATCTGACTTCTGTTGCCCTGTACACTCAGTGTTTGATAAAGCCTTCCTGAATGTGAAAAGAAAGTTTATCAACCCACAGTGCTTCACCTTACTCTCCTCCGATTGTCTTTTAGCATGCTTTGTTCTCTCAAATTGTGTTCAGATGTTTTTAAGAGTGTCAGTTAACTACTGCATCAGCAAAACAACTTTGATTCCATAACCCCTTCCCACTATTGATCTTGCCTCGTAGATAAAAGAGCGCTCTCTCTGAAATCATGCATTTTTCATTGTGGTATCAATGGCAGCCTTTGCATTCGGCATCCCACTTAGCTTAAAGCTATACTCACAAATGCTGTCTGTTTTGCTCTATTGATTCAGAGGGTTTGCTTCTTGTATATTTGAGAATCAGTCCCTTGGTATCATTTTATTTTGACTTTGATCACCCTGATTGTTGTAAACACCCACAAAAAAATCAAGCAAATTATACTAATTAATGTGTTTTGGTGCAGATTAGCATTGTGCCTTGCATTAAACATTGAAGTGGAAACACTTTGATATAATTAAGAAAGTCTGTGTGGTAATTTGAATCCCCCTGCTCAGGCTGCTGCAGCTGCTTTGTCTGCTTAGACTTGGACAATTATTTGGACTTGAAAAATGTTTCAATATCACACTCACACATACACACCGTGAACATGCAGACACCTTTTTTGAACATATTTCTCTACTTTTACTACTTTGAAATGTTCATACGGTATACCTGGAAAGAAAAATTGAGAATAGAAGTCCAATATTACCTTCCTCACCAAATAGTAGTTGCATTGTGTTGCCACTGCTTGTCAGGTGTTAAACAACACTTTGGACCACGGACAGACAAATGAGAGAGTCCTCCTCTCTAATAGAATCTAAAAAGATGAAAAATATAGTGCAGGAGGCAGGAAGGACTAGTCAAAGAGGTGACCATCAGCATCTCGGCAGCGTGGCTTGGCAGCCTCAAGCCTGCCATGGTGTAATTGGAGAGAAAACATATATGGGAGCAAATAACCCCCTGTCAGGGGCATTAAAAGGAGATGTTGTCACGACTGAGAGCCCTGCCAGCTGAGTAGAGCAAAGTGGAGGGGAAGAATAAGGCCCATCAAATGGAAAATCCTGCTTGGAGCAACCATACATCCAAATATTCAAGATAATTGTTGACTGGTGGAGGAACAGAGCACCCATGTTTGTTTGTGGAACTTTCCCTCGAGAGAAAAACAGATATTTGTCACTTTTGCCTCTGTTGCCATCCACTGGCTGCCATGCTTTGATTGATTTGACATGTCTGCTCTGATGAGTGTAATTTGGAAATGGTAAAGGGTGGCATTAACAGTAGAAGTGCTCAGCCCTGATTACTTCAGAGTGATACGAAGGCAGGTGATGGGAACAGGAAGGAGAAATCTGACTCACCATCAAAACTACAGAATTGCAATCTTTAAAAGAAAGATTCAATGATTTCATTGTGGAAATTGACATTTTCAGGCTTTTGCGTCTGATATAGACAAACAACACTTAAACTTACTCCTATTTTTTTCTGGACGGTGCTGGATTTAACCACAAATAATACGCATTCCCAGGATGTCTGGGTGGACTCTATAGAGATTCCCTGTGGTGCTATTGAAACCGTCCTAACAATTGTTTGGCAACTTCATTCTCCTATAAACAAATTAAAGTTTGGCTTGGCTTACACTGACGAAAACATCCAACCTCCTGAAATTTTGAATGAATTTAGGGTTTCTGTTGTGCATTTTTCACATTTTCTCCCATGTCTGCTTTACAATCATCACAAAAGACTTTGCCTCCTCTCTCCTGAACCTCCCCTGCATTCAGAACCTGGCTGACCCCACTATTCAACCAAGCGTGTCAAAATGTTAATGAGGATCTCCCCCAAAAGTGCTTAGAGGTTAAATAAAGTCTTCATAAGCTGTTGGTTGAAATTCAATAATTCATTTACTTGGCATGTTTCCACTTTTCCTGCCACTCTGCCTCGTTCATGTATCTGTCCGGGGACAGGGCTCGTCTTGTTGTTGTGTTTTGTTTAATGTCCCCCCCCCCCCTCTTTTTTTTGTGCACAGGCAGCTGCGCAGGCAGCCTTTGTCTGTGCGCAAGATTGCTGCTTTAGCTCGGTGGCCCCTCTCATTAATCATCCGGTCAGACTATTTATAATGCGGCAGCCGAGCCGCCACCTCGGCTGCCATTGGCTTTTGTCACCGTGGCACTCTGTTTTGTGGCAGGACGCAGCCTAATTATTAACTGTTAAGATGACAGCAGGCACTGTTCTGTCAGCAGGGCTGGCTGACAGTCAGACTGAGGGCGATAGCCTCAGCGAGCAGCCGCACACCAACAACAAACTGCTCGCATAATTGTCTTGATCTTAAAGGTGTGCCTTGACACCATATGAAAATTGCCTGCAAAAAACAAATCTTCAATATGCATGAGCTTTGTATCTAAGACATATTTGTCTCAAAACAAAGATAGATGGTTTTCAATACATTTGTAGACTTGTTTAATCAGTGTAATTAAATTTTGATGAAAATTGCAGGTGTCATTATCCAGCACAGTTTCTTCAGTTGCTTCAACATTGCATTGACAGTGCTTTCAAATGGTGTATGAAGTGTTTCCGGCAGCAGCTGCCAGTCATGACTGCTCTTTTCTTATTATTAATCAGTGTTGTTCTTGTTGGATGCAAATATAAAAGCAGCATGAATAATTAAATCCTATTCCACTTTGCTATGCAATACTATCTGGCAATGCAAGCAAGATTGAGATGGCACTGGACTTGGAGATGTCAAAAGGATGTAATATGTATCATTTTGCAGTGAGGGGGAAAAAAGAATTAGTGAAAGCCTCCTGCAGGATGACAGTCTTTGTTATTTGTCTTCTGACTTCTTAGCAGACAGCTATCAGGAAGAAAGAGAACTCACTGTGCACCACGGAGAGAAGAAAATATGTGAGTCAGACTTTCCCCTCCTCCCTGTTTTCCCTAACGCTTGAGATCCCCCTTCCAAAAATGAAAAGGATCAAGTTGCTGTCACTGTCACCGAACAAACATAAACTTTTCTGGCACCTAATAAATAGGCAGTGTGGCATTGTTCTCAAAGCCAGACAGGTGTGTCTGCCTCAGTGATGATGGATTCCATTATTCTGTATGGAAAGCCTGTTGGCTTTCTTGTCATATGTTGTCACACATCTCTCTCCTGAGAGGGAAAGGTTTGAAAGATGGCCAAAAGTAATTACACAGACGCATCCCTGATGCTGATGCCATGTGTTTTCTCTCGCTCATCACCACTACAGGTAGAGAAAAAAAATCTCTTACCCAAAGCCATATTTCAACAGGATACGAGGAGTGCAGACTTGTCGGTGCTCTTGTTGTTGTGTCGATTGCTAGCTCATTAACCCATCAGCTTCATTTTTTGTTTTTCCTTGCTATGAACTCCAGCTTTGGGAAAGGGCCCTGGGCAGTTTTACTCATCACTGAGGTGGAGCAGCAGGTCCTGATCCGGGTTTGTGGTGATGACATTATTTGCACCTGAATGGCAGGTACATCAACATCTCCTTGTAAATGCATCAAAAGAGAGACAGAGGCGCCTTTGTTCTCCTCACAGCCCACTTGGGTTGCTGACAGCTCGCTGATTGATATTATCATTCTTAATGTCAGTAAATAGTGCAGTGCTAGATAAAGAATCAGTTTCCTTTTGGTACTGGAGAGCTCATTTATCTTTCTGCAGCTCGCCCTGGCATATGCCGAAATTGGAGCCGGAAGTAGTCTTCCATTTCAGTCAGAATGGGATGTGTGTGTGTGTGTGTGTGTTTTCCTCACCATCTCCTAATCTTCCCTCGCTGTCTTGCTTTCTCTCCTATTCTCCGTCTCTGAGGTTAGTTTGATTGTGAGTGAGTGAGACTTAACTGGAAGGAAAGATAGAGCTTAAGTCAGTTGTAATATGTTAGGACAACTCTTGATTAGATTCCGTCACAGTGAGGTCTTTCCGTGTCTCTCCAGCTCCAGTCTCCCAATCCTGGAGCACCGGCTTAACAGTGAACAGACATCAGGCCACTCAAGGGCCCTTACATGAATTTGTTATCAAAATGAGACCCTTGTTAAGAGTGATACTTCCTCAGAGGTGTGCTGCAGAAGTATCTAATTGTGCCCAGTCGTCGGTATATTTTCTTGCTTCTCTCGCTGGGTCACTTAACAGGTTCTCGCAGAGGACATCAACCTGCAGACAAAAAGCCTTTCTATAACCATACAGTGGCCACCGAAGGTCCTCGAGACGTCATATTGAAAAGGTTAAACACTGACAGTGAACAAGCCCAACACGGTGGGTACGCAACCTCTACTGAGCAGCAACAAATAATGGCATGAGGGGGAAAAAAAAGAGGAAGCAAAGGTACAAGAGAAAAGGCAGTTTATTTTAATTTCAGGCAAGAATAAAAGGAATAAACAAGCTCCATTTGACATTTGGTTACTCAGAAAATGGCACACACACATACACACAGACACAGACACACACACACAACTGAGTGCTTTGCTACAAGTGTGCAATTCAAAGTGCCTGTCTCCGTGTTTTTCCTTTCACTCCCCCACCCCCACCAAGCCTGTTACCCCCCCTACCCTTTGCTATTATGCTGACAGACAGTGCTGATATCCTCTGAGCCGGTGATAGATACGTCACATCTCGGGGAGAAACGGGTTTGTCCTCAGCAGGTGAATATGCAGCTCCCTCATCCTCCGAGCAGACAGACACGCATGACACTTTTCGACACTCTCTCCCTGATAGCACTTTGGCATGCAGGCAGAATCAAAGGGGGCATCTTTCACATGCAATTAGAGCGGAAAATAAAGACGATGAAGTGCGGTGTACAAAGGAACGCTGCGGATCAGAAGGCAGTAATGAAAGGTGATTAGAGGTGGAGGCCCCAGCCAATGAAATGCAGAGAACTGGAGAAACAAACTCATCCTGGTCGGGCTCTCTGTTGTAGACACTGTTAGACATTATCAAAGCTGATAATGACAGACAGCCACTGGCAGACAGACGTGAGTCAAAGCCACGCTTACTCAGTGAGTAGAGAGAGAGAGAGAGAGAGAGAGAGAGAGAGAGAGAGAGAGAGAGAGAGAGAGAGAGAAAGATTATATTGCAAAGAAACAGGAAGGCCAGTAATGTTTTGCCACGAGTTTTGTACAATTGTTAAACTTACATGTTTAAGCTGTGTCTCAACAATAGTGATATATTACAATAAGAAAGCAAACCTGTGCTATGTTGAGGATCAGTGACAATAGGCGCTAATTAAGCAATATACATTTAGAAAAGACTTAATAGTTCAAAAATCAGGTTTGTCAGTTAAGTTCTAGGCATAATGAACAGTGATTGTAAGCATATTCTAAGTACAGTATGCTGTGAGTCTTCTGGCTCTGGTAGGCCTAGTGAACTCATTCTCCTTTGGCCTGAATGCTGCTTTTCCTCCGCCTCTCTATCTCCCCTACTTGTTCGCCCTCAAACTAAAGCCAGCTGTCCTGCTGGGTACTGAGTGAGTGAGTGATGGACATTTGTTTCACTTCTCGCCGGCTAAACTGAAGAAAAAGAGACTCATTCCTCTGCCTGGCATTGCCAGCTGTGAGTGGTTGTCAGGGCTGGGACTGGTCCAGGTGCTGCTAATGGTGCTGTCTGTCTCAGTCAAGTCCTTGAGACCCAGAGTCCCTCAAGAGAGGCCAAGATCCAAGCTTTGACTGGAATTAAGCACCTGCTGATTGGACTGAGGGTAACTAAGCTGTCATGGAGGAAATCATTGTGACATTGCGAATACGGGTTACATTTTAAGTGGCCAGTTTGATTAATTTTTTGCCATGAATTAAATTTTTACATTTTTCAATTTTAAAATTTAGGAAAATAACTGTATTCAAACTGGAGCCATTGTTAGATTTTTTTTCTTTCTCCAACTGAAATATTGAAATGAAAAACAACAGTGAAGAGATGCTTCATTCTTTTTAGCTTCTAGAATAAAGTGCTAACAAACCAAAAGCAGTAATGAACTAGGATTATTGCCATCAAAATAATACATGCAGCTAATACAGAGCAGCATCAGGAAATACAAAATGAGAGTCCAGTTGTTGTGCAAAATGTGATTTTATGGCATTAGACTCAATTTGACATCATCACATTGTAACCTCTGGTAATGAGTCCAGCAACAGCATAGGGGCTGAGTGGAAAATGAGGGAATGGGGCAAAAAGAAGCCTGAAAATATATTTAACTTAACAAATTAACCAACAAGAATAAAACAGTATCAGCATAGATGTCACTATTTACTTAACTTAAGCACATGGACTATTAAAGAATGCATTCAATGACTCTTTACTGCAGTTGATTGCTGAGGTGTGTATAGAGGGTCATTATGCGTTATAAGCTCCATCAGTCAACCCCTTGTTTAAAACCGGCTGGCAGCATCCATGAGACACTTAAGCTTACACGCTATAGATATGGTCATCTTGGAAAGCGGTACTGACATGCAAGCACAGTAATTCTTTGTGTGTCTTCTACCAGTTGCACTAGATATTGATTATCATACCAAAAGGAACCGACTCTGAAAGAGCAGAAAAACACTGAAATAACTCTGGAACTGTGAGGAGAATCCCAGAGGCTTCCACCAATAAACAACACTAATTCCATGCTGCACTGACACAAAAGCGCATTCAATCAAAGCAAACCAAATAACATCCTTGTCAAGCATCTGGTAAATGTGTTGTTTGGCACCTTGACAACAAGTTGCAGCTCAAATCCATTCAAATTGTCGGGAGACACTACATGCATGCTGTCTGAGAATGAAGGGCTTAGCATGAAGGGGGCTGCAGGGGGGCACTGGGCTGGTGGGAGAGTTTAAGACCTATTACAGGATGTCAGAAAATATGCTTAATTGAAAATGATTAGGGCCCTGGTAAAAGCCGATCAAGTCAGGGTCTGGGGAGAAAGCGTGATTGTCCTGCGTAATCCTGCCCGCCGTTGCTCTTTCATCTGGATGAAGAGATCAAAAAAGAAGGGATTTGTAAGGCCAGACCTCCCTGCGCCGCAGCCACAGAGCACAGTTCCACTTGCCAGGATTCAGCCTCCTTCTTCAACGCACTTCCTCTATCACTCTCACACTCCCTCTTCTCCTCTGTTTCTTTTTGTCTCCGCATTTTACATCGGTCCCAAGGTGTGTGGAGGTCAGCAACACACCCCTCCGTTTGTGATTTTTTAGCCCGATGCTCCGGTTCCACAGGAATATCAGTATGCGCTGCGTTGGGCTGTGGATCCTGACGAGTGCTTGTGTGACAGCGTGTTTAGAGATTGCACGGTATTGCCCTTCATTATCAGACATCAAAGAGAGACACACAAACGCACTCACCCACACACAAGCAATGGGTTGTACTTCCATGTCTTCCTTTATCCATCCTCCAGATAGAAAAAAAAAACAAAGACAAGAGGATAGAAAGCGGTCTGAAATGAAAGCTAGAGGGGCCCAGAGAGAGTCAAAGTGAGACACACATAAACATTCACACACACATGGAGGAATCAGCTGTGAGCCGAATGGATCTGAGTCGGAGGGGGAGTACACTGCCCTTGTGCCCTCCCTTTGAAGTGAGGCACAGGCCGTATGTACAGGCCCCAGAGAGGGGCATGTCTACATCCCCCCCATAGGCTGGCTGAAGGCAGCGGCCCGAGCGAAGCGCACAACACAGAGAAAAGAAGAGAGGAGCTTCCTAACTGGGCTGCTCTGCTCTCCCTTCACACACTTTCTCCCCTCACTCTGAAGTGAGTTTCTTAAGGAAATACTGCTCAGGGCACTGAAACTCACTATACTGGATTTAATGTTGTCAGTGTTTCAAGAAAACAAGATACAATTTAGCCACATTAACACTGTAGAATCACAATTTCAAACATGGGGGCAATGGTCTGAATTAAAGGAAATATATTGGCCCTAAATAAGTAGATCCTTCCAAAACTATGGGAACGTTTTAGGCAGTGTTGAACATTTCCAATGATAGCATTGTTTCATGTCAGCAACCATTTTCTTTTTTTTTTTTTTTTGTTCGGGGGGGGGGGGGGGGGGGGGTAGTTTAGTGTGAAGTCTATAGGGAAACACTGAAAGCTTTTGAATTCTCCAGTTAGTTTTGTATAAGCCTGGGACACAACAAGATATCTTTGCCAAGATTCACAGGCAGAGTCTGCACCAGTTAGCTCTATTTGGGGCAGCATGGCTAGTTGGCACAGAAATATGTTACTGTGTGAAGGGTAAATACTCTAAGCAACCTCTCAATCCTTCAACTCTAGTTCTTAAGTTATACCTTAAGTCAGTGAGAGAGTGCTTCTGTGTGATATATGCTTCTTGCACATTTCACTGGTCTTGATGAAGTTGTTCTAGAGATTTTTTTGCCTCCTATGCAATTTTAATTAATCAGTCACTTTCAAAAGTGATGTTGTGCAGCTCATTCACGTTGCCCTCCAGAAGATCTGCAGTGATCTTTACTATTTATCTTAAGATTGATGTAAAATAAATTCCTCCAAACAACGGCATGAGTGATTGCTGTTTAGTTCCAGTCTCAACAGTTATGTTTAAGTCAGTGGATGAAGAAGGATCGTGTCCATTTGTGTTGAGTGCAGCGCCATTAACCTCTCGCCCGATTAGCAGGACGGAAGAAAAACTCTTAGCAGATGATCTCTGTCACTGCGATGTCACACTGTTGTTCTCAGCTGTCGAGGCTGCGCTCATAGAACACGAGCTGTAAACACACGCACATGCACTTTGATGGACTGCTCCCAGCTTGTGCGCCCGGCGCTGGGCTCTCAGGTTGGGTGGGATATGGTGAGACGGTGTGAGGTCCTGTCTGCTCTGGTCTGGGCCACTCTCGCTCTGCTCTGGCCTCGGGGAATGTTTGGCGTGAGATAAGGCTGTGTTTGAAGAGGAGCTCCAGATGCTCGTATATTACAGGTTGTCTTGTCATGCCGCAGATAAAGCCTCAGAGAAGCTCCTGTCGCCAGGCCACACCGCACACAGACACACACTCACAGGGAAGATAAATGTTTACAGGAGGCATTCACCCTGCGACAGTGCCGTGCCAGGGACAGCAGGGCTGTCAAACCTCTACCATTTTTAGGCTGTGGCTCATGTCTGCAGCATCCAGAGTTTGACAGCATGTTATATGTTGCGCATCACCTTTTACAAACATGAGATTACATTTCCATGGTTTTAATATCCTGCAATTTCATAGGAAGATATTCTTTTTTTTCAGAGAAATGTGCATTAATACAAACTGCTTATCAGCCCATCTTTCTCAATACTTGGTGAAAACTTGACATCTTTTACCCTAAGTTAAGCCTTTACTCTATAAAGCTGCATTAACCTGTTGCCAAGGAATCGTGTTTTGACATAATTGGTTATTGCGTCTCATTATTTAATGCCACGAACCCCTTTGCATTTAAATTGTGAGCGTTGCCATCCCACATCCCTAAAGCAGAGACGGTTTCCCTGCTCTCCATCCAAGCTTGAATGAGGTTATTCTCCACTAATAAGACAAGAGATAGTGGGTTGGTGTAATGCAGAGACAGCCCCCCCTCCGTCATTAAGTCATGTGTTTGCTAAAGTGGAATGGTATATTGCTTGGCATAAAACACAGCGCGTCTTCATTTGTCAGGCTCGTAGAGCTGCGAGACAAACAATGTTCAGAGTGTATGTCTGAGGGCCCTCTGAGACCACAGCTGAGCGGCTGCTCACTGGTGCGTCTCTCATGCTAATGTCATGGTCTCCCAGTCTATCTGTCACCCCATTACGCTAACATCATTATGCACAGGGGCCTGTCTCTGTTGCTGAAAAGAACAGAATCATTCCTGTCTCATTTTGAAGCAAATTGTTTGGGGAACATTTCTCTCTCTGTTTTTTTTTTTTTTTTTTTTTCCTGCAGTAATGGCAGGCCAATCATTTTGCAAAGCTCCAGGTATGCAGATGAATGAATAGCTATTTGAGGTGTTTGGTGAAAGGGGTTTTTGTATTATTCATGAGAAGGATGGTGTGTCTGAAAGTGTGAGTGCGAGCGCGTTTGTGTGCGCACGCATGTGTGTGAAGGGGCCAATATGTCTCTATCACACACACATGCATTCATGTACAGTGTACGTGCATTGTACAATGCACGCCTGAATCATAACACAGCCAACGTGGTCATGCTTAAAATGTCCTGACGGCTGTGGATTGGAAGCTGGTAGAAAGTTTACTTTGCTCATGGCTGCTTGATTAATTTATCGTAGCTGTTATGGTATTTTTTTTCTTTAGTCTTAAATCAGGGGACCCACTGTCTGTGCACCCTCCTGATTATCCACACAGCATGACAGCATTTCAGCCTGTGCCTGTGTTTTTTTTCCACTCGCCTCTCTTGGAATCTTTTCATCTCGCAGGTTCAAATCCAGGTTAAAACCTTTGTCTCAATCCAAATCTCGACGCATTTGCAAGGGCACAAATTCAGATCTGTCAGCTCAGCAGATTCTCCGTGCTGGCATACACAATGCGTGCTGTCTATGTCTGTCTGTGTCTGTGTCTGTGCATGTGTTGGAGGGGGGGGGCTCTATCCTTACACCCACCTGCTAATTTCAAAGCTTCAATCAGCTCTGTTAACTGAAGAGACAACCCAGGCTTCCTGTAATTGCCCTGGTGACAGTGCTTCAGCAAGAGTGGAAAAGAGAAAAAAAGCCTGTGTCTCTGTGTCATCATTTACACAACGTTATGAATAGGTTAATAAAATAAAATACTTTAATTATAGCTTAGTTGCCATATTGTTAATGGTGCCAGTGAGCCTCAATTGAATACTACAGTTTCTACTATTAATTATCTGAAAGTGAACTTGTTTAAATGATATTTTACAGCCCCTTGATAAAATTACCGCTAGAGGCAATGTAATGATAGACAGACAAAGGCCATGCACAAATTATCATAAACTATTAGCTTGTTTCCAAAGGGTTTTATGTTAATCTTTTAGCGCTTAAGTACCCTGCAATTAACATATCAGGAGGAGCTGCCTTCCAGCTAGGCTTGCAAATTGAAGTCCTCAGATAAAAAAGCTATTGAGATGAAACCCTGAAAGAGGCGAGGAGCTATCGCAGTGAAGTGTGCTGGAATTTTTGCTCTGTGCTGCGTGTATGCATGTATGTGTGTGTGTGTGTGTGTGTGTGTGTGTGTGTGTGTGTGTGTGTGTGTGTGTGTGTGTGTGTGTGTGTGTGTGTGTGTGTGTGTGTGTGTGTGTGTGTGTGTGTGTACGCACTTTTGTTCGAGGAGGGGAGCGATAGAGAGACTTTAAGAGCACTGAGACAAAGAATAAGTGAAAAAGAGAGCAAGATGCCGTGAGAGTGTCTGTGATCAAGGGTGTATAACAATTCCATTATCTCTCTTGGGTGATGACATGAGATGTCTCTTTCAGGCCTCTCCTTCTTTGTCTCGTGCTACACAGTGTGCTATAGGAGGGCCGGGATGGCTCTCATTGGCTGCGATGGCGGCATCTGATGGAATGTGTTTACATATGAGGCCAGTGGCTTGATATGTAAATGTAGCACGTTGAAAAGGCTACAGGGAGATATGGTTCATTGTTAGGTCTTCACAGTCTGTGTTCCCTTTTATGCTAAGCACAATCGTAACCACTGAGCGAGCATCTTGTAAACCGCCCGTTGCCTTTGGTAGGTTAGAGCCACAAAGGAGACCCATGCTTTGGAAGATATGCATGTTTTATAGGATAATTGGCAGCTTTGCTTTGGTCTGCCTTCTTTGTTGTTGACACATAGCAGCTGACACTATTTACATCCACTGCAATTAAATGAATACACGTAGCAGATGTCTTAAGAGTTCAGTATGTTTGTCCTGCTTTGCTAAATGGAGAAAGTGTAAGATGATTATATTCCTTTGAATATTCTTTTATATTGAATTGTCTTATTTTCATAATTTACTTTTTTGCAACATTTGTTGCAAACGGTTTTAAATCTTCAGCTTTTTGCTGCCTCGAACCGTCTCATCAGCCTCGCTCGAAAAATCAATTCACATCATATGAGAATAATGAATTGTTGGACTATTACACATGGCTTTCCTTGCATTCTAGTGCACATCAGTCCTGACTCAGTGAAAACCATATTGCCCATAGAGTGCTGCGATATTTTCCTCTATCATCCAAAGATAGATGACTCCACTGAGGCCTTAATCTCATGCTAAAGATTTGTTGGCCTCTAGAAGTCGGGCCTAGCATTGAGATGCCTCGCCTGATTTATATTCACTGGCATGGAAGAAGAGCCAAGTGCACTATCTGCAAAGCAGATGCTGCTGCAGTGCCCTTGTATTAGGCTTTATATTTCACCTGAAATAAAACCTCCAAACAAGGTCACGTCCTCGAACTGCCTCTCCTCTGTCTTTCCCTCTGCCTCTCACCGCCTTTCCTCCTTTTTGACTCTTTTCACATTTCTAACAAGCAGCCGAGATATTCTTGTAAATGATATCCCAACAGAAAAATATTACATCCACATTCCAGTTTGGAAAAATAACATAGGAAATAGGCATAGCACGGTAACCCTTACACAGAGTTTCAGATTTATTCCATGGCCAAATACGCATGCACAGAGCTGAGAGAGAAATGAGCAACATGGCTGGCCAAAATGCTGATGAACTCTGCCTTTAAAACCAAATTCTTGTCTGTCAGCCCCTGTAATTTATCGGGCGGAGATTACAAAGCTACCGATACAATAAATAAAAGTGATGGACAGAATTATGCTCAGTGCTTCCTGCTCTCCCCAATGACGCATACTAACTTAGCACAGCCTGACAATGAGTGTGATTTACCACCAGGGCAGGAGTGGAGAAGGGAAAGCATTCACAGGCAGAGGCACCCAGGCCCTGCATTGGCCCACAGCCTAGTGAATAAAACCCTGCTTTAATTCACCCACAAACGTGTCGCCATTAAAAGACTAAGAATAGGGATTGCAGATCATAAATACTCCTTGATTTATTAGCTAACAACAAAGAGCATAAGCACGGCCAAGGAGAGGGAGATTGTTTGACAGAATGTTGTCAAGGAGAGAAAAAGAGAGGAAAAACACACTCATTCTCTCGTTCTCACTCACACACACACCCTCAGCTAAATCTGACCGGGGATGTAGCCCAGCCCTATCTCCTGCAGCGGCGTAAGAGCAGATGTGTCTGCTCTCTTCTCAATGTGTGACAGACAGAAAAGATAAACAGAGGGAAAAGCGAAGAGAGAGAGAGGAAGAGACGGAGGGAGCGAGGCAAAGAGAGAGGGAGCTGGCACGGCACTGGCTAATTTATCTCGCTGAAAGACAGATTAAAGAGAGAGGAGAGTGAAACAAAGTTCCACTGGCTTAATCAGCGGACAGGCTGCTAGCAGAAGACATGATAAATCAGAGCCGGCTCAGTCCAGGAGAGAGCCTCTGCTCTGGGAGGGAACGGGAGCCGTCCGCGGCCAAACAGCAGTATCTTTTACATGCACTGTTGTGAATAGCTGCTTGAGAACTTGCTCGGTGTGTGCTTGCAATCGATACTCATCGCTATTGTTTGAGCAAACATTGCTATACAGTAGCCTTGTGCTGTTGCCTTGCTCCAGCGCTGTTATTTTTAGCGTGGGCTGAACAATCCTGCTCGCTGGCGTCGTGTAAACAGGACAAAGGGACATGAAGGGCCTTTAGTTTCCCCCCGGTTTCTCTGTGCGGCCGTGTCTTTCTTTAGCTCTGTGTCTGACGGCGGACTAACCTGGGGGCCTAACCCAGGAACAGGAAAAGGGGCTTAGATATCCCTGTGTCATTAGTTCACTCAGGGGTCACAGCTGGGCCACTCAGAGCATGATTACACCGCCTGATTTATCTGCTATGGAGCCCAAACAGTGATAAATCTCCGAGCTCATCCCCGCCGTGGGATCCTCACTGTCTGATAAACGGCCCAAGCTGAATAAACAACTGCTACCCCCACCCACCCTCCACCCCCACAAACACCCAGCCCCTCGTACATTATGAATAATTCATTCAGATTGCAAGCTCTGTTAAATGTGTATATGTTGCATCTTAAATGGCAAAGGTGCTCCTATGATCTCTATCCAATCCTCTCTCACGTCTGTGATGAAATACTGGAGAGGCAGAGGTTGGCGGACATTTTGTTGTGTAGTAGTAAACTTTATTTCCTCCACCCGGCTGTCGTCCTCCAGCGTTTTCACATAAATACACTCCATGCAAATATGTCGTAGGCTAGTCTGCGCCGCAGCTCCTGTGTAGATATTGGCCTGTCTGCGACTTTATGACAAAGTTTCACATCATTCATCGCGGTGACCCCCGCGGTAAATTCACTTAGCGGAAAATGGCCGCGGCTCTCCTGTTTGGTGCGCTGATGTGATCACGAGTGCATTTTTAACTTAATTAATTGGCCGTTTCTGTTGACAAGAAATTTATGCAGTAATAATTTGCTCGGAATAGATGCAGAGCGCAGGAAATGAGATATCCATCAGGGTGCTTGTGTTCCGCCAGCTGCACAACGGCTAATATGAAAGTATTTCAGGCTGCTCAGACCCTGCTGTTTGCGCAGTCAAGATTATATATACCCACGATCCATTGCTTGCCTCAGAGGCGCTCATGGAGGTCTATGATAACAAAGACTATGTGATTTATGGCCTGCTGTGAAAGCAGAACTTGATGAGATTAAACAATTTCATAGCACGAGTGTTTCTCAGAGGGCCCTCTGATTTGTGGCAGCAACACCGACAGTAAATCAGGTTTATATATCTGAAAGCATGCTCAGCAAAGGAGTGCAATTACTGTTTAAGACAGCTACTTTTTATTTAATTTTTATCCCTGGTTTGTCTCTTTTATTCCTGGCCTGTCACATAGCCACTCACCTTCATAAGTCCTTCCGAGGGAAGGGTTGAGGGAGAGAGGCGGCGGGGTGGTGAAGTCACAGAGGGGAAGGCATGGTGGCACGGGCCCCGTGCTATCTCGCCTCCACAGCTTTTAGAGAAACAAGAGCAACAACAGCAACCGAGGCGATGACGCCGGCCACCGGCAGAACAACACGGGCATCCACAGAGAAGAGGGAGGCACTCCATTTTTAATGCATTGTTTGCCTGCTGCTCTGTTCCTGTCTGGGTAAATGGAGTAGGCAGAGTGTAATTAGAGAGCTGGGCTTTGCTCAGTGCCATAAAGATGACATGGTGTAATGATACAGCTTACAGGCCCGCAGAGGCTTCTGTCTCGCTACGGAGGATCTGGGTCGTTTGCCTGTGACTTATGATAGGTGTGGAAGATGACAGTGTTATCATTGCGACGTGGAACTCAGAGATGTGGATGTGGGGAAATTTCTTGCGAAAGGCTGTCAGGGGTTTGGAAGTCGAGCAGAGATGGATGGGGGCATATTAATTCTCTGTCTGTAAAGGTTTTCATGTCTTTTTTTTTTCCAAGTCGTAGGAATGAAATTCCAATGGCTTAATCATCGCTTATGGTTTAAGTCTTGCTTATATGTAATGCAATGCGAGGCGTTTCTTTATTAGAAATCATGGGTTTTTGCTCCAAAGTGATCTTATTTGTCGAAAATTAGGATAAAAACAGACAAAAAAGATTACGTTTGTTTATTCATTCTTTTAGCATCATATCAGTGAACATGCCATCACTGAGTTGAGGTTAAAGTTCTTTGATTTTGAGAGCTGGTTGTGCCGCATTTACATCATACAAGTCTGCATCTATACTAATCAACCACTCACTTTATGTTTGTGCATGTGAGCATGCAAGTACATGTACATTAGTGTTTTATGCATTCAAATAATGTGAAGTGTGCACATGCAAATTAGTGTGTTTTGAAGTTGTGGTTAAATGTTCTGCGGTTGTGTGCCTGTGTCTGTGTCCTTGGGTGAAGATGTGAGTTGTGCATCTGTCTGCATCATCCCATATCTTCCCAGAAAACATCAAGAGATCTCATTATTTCGACACATCTCAGGTTTTTTCTCCCTCTCTTTTTCTTCCCGTATGCCTTGAGTCAAAATTAGTTTTCATTCCCTCTGTGATCTTACTGACTGAAGCCAGCTCAAAGTAAAGAAAATCGCAGTCTCCGTATCTTCGCAGCGAGGCTGAGTCAAACACACACTTCACACAGCTGCAGTCTGAGTTAAGCATTGCTAAGTAACCTTCACATTTCACTCGTGTGAAGAGCTAATTTCCTTTAAGTTCACATGTCACTTTTTGTGGCTCTTTTTGTGGGTCCTCTTCAAATGTCTCTCGGCGTCTAATTGCATAGGAAACATTCTAGACAAGCCGGTGTGACAGGCCCGCTCTCAGAGTCTTCAATTATTAAACATCCAACACTCTAGAAAACAGCCCTGACGTTAGCTACAGCCCCTAATCAGAACAGAAAGCCTCATGATATGTCACACTCCTGGGTTCCTGGGGGTTTGTGTATCTGTGTGTTTGTGTGGTTTATACTTTGTGTACGAAAGATGAAAATATTTCTTTTCACACCGGTTAAATAAGGCAAAACTCTGACAAAAATGATTTTTGTCACAGGTAGATCAGAACATTCCCATTTTCCCTTTTTTCTTCTGTTCTAGAGATAAAAGAAATTGTTTGTACTTATGAAAATATATGAAACAATCAGTTGTGTTTTGTTTTTAAGTTTGAAGGGGACATTTAATCATTGTTCAACAAATATATATATAGATACAACATTTTGTGATTCTTTGTTACTTTGTAGCTTCACAATCTCTGCTAGCGGAAAGGTCATACCAGACCAAAATAAGAAATAGCCTCAAGCTAATTGCAGTACATACCTGTAATGTGGGCTTACATTTCCACTTTAAATCACCTACACTTATTCTGCCAGACGCTCAAAGAAAAGGTCGAATGACTGCTTAAATTTCGACATAAAAACAAATACAGCCTTATTACCATCTATGAGTCATCGCCACGGATGATTAACGTCCAGCAGCACTCAACCTTTGCCTGTCTGACACTTAGCCGTACACAAAACGGCAATGTTCTGTGTTGCCGGTTTGCTGAGGGAGCCTCGTGCCCTGAGCGAAACGTCTGAACAGTTGCTCTTGTGATCAGTGATCATATGATACATTTACTCAGAGCAAGTTCATTGGAGTAGAACTGGTAAATCATTAAACACACGCTCAGCAGTCTTCCTGCTGAGCAAAAGACTGCTGTACTACCCACAAGTGCAAGCACCATTACATCAAATGTTCTTCCCCCTGTCATTACCTAAGAAAACAGATTAATACTTTTCATGTGCACAACAGCTATTTAAAACACATTATAATTTATTGCCCAGTCTCCAGAGCCACACACGCAGAGGTCAGGTCTAAAGAAGGAAGCAATTGTTTGACTAAACTGCTTCTACCTTTTACCACATCGGTTGAAATATAATGGAAGTCATAATAAATGCTTTCTAAATACTTTACCCAAGCTATCTTTTTTTTCGTTTTTTTGTTTTTTAAATCCTCGGGGTGCATATAAACAGATATATCTAAAAGGTACAATCTGTAGTGGCGAATTAGAGCGTTTCTCATGACATCATTGGCGTCAGATGCTGTAAGACACTGCAAGCTGGTGCTACTTCTTCTCTGTTGTTTATTTTTAAAAGTGTTGTATTGTTCATAACCCCTAACTTCAGAAGTACGAGACATGAATCTTAAAAAAAAAAAAACATGGTGAAGAAATGAACGTGTCATGCCAGCATTAAATGTTGACTCAAATAAGTTCACAAGTTGTGTCGCCTCTGATCCCTAACATGATCAGAAGGCAGCACCAGTTTACAGAGACAAGACGTGAAAAAAGTTCCATGCACAGACACAAAAGAAATATTTTGATATAGACCCAAAGAGAAAACATATCAAAAGACATTTTTATACATGTCTTTTGCAAGCACAAAAAGCAGAAATGGTGTCAAGAGAAAACAAAACAGAAGGCTTGTTTCTTCCAACAATTGCTTTAAGCTACAAAAATCTCCTTGAGTCCCCAGCCTCCCCTCAATGTCAGCCCCCCTCCCCTGCCCTCCCTCCCCCTTTCTCCTCTTCATTTCTCTCTTTTCCCCTTTTCCCTCTCTAAGGCAGGACAGGGCCCTCTTTGCACCCTGATAGGTTGCGGGCTGATGCTTAGCAACAACATTCCTGTGCCCTAAGTAGCAGTAAGCCTCTGGCTGAACTCTTTGATGTGGCTGTCAGGCCACATTTATTTCCTTTTAGCACTTTGTCTACTTGTCCAGATGTATAAGGAGATAAAAAGGGCTGGTGTTTACACTGGTCTCCCTCTGTAGCGCGGCTGTAATTAGATTGTATTGCTGGTCAGTCCAGAGGAGGGAGGCGAGGTGAGGGAAAGCAGGAACCACCTGTGTCAGGATGAGCTTGTCAGGGTGAGACCCAAGAGCCTGGCTGGAGAAGGTGGAGAGCATTGTACGAAACACACAAAAAAAACAGTGATTTTATGGAGTTTTTCGGTACGTAACACTGTGGCAGCCAGCGTCGTAATCAAACGCTAGTGAAATCCATCTAGTTCACTCGATGTCAAAGTAATGTACTGTAATGAAAAACCCATCCAGATATGAAATCGACAGCCAAGCTTGCAAAACTTCGTAAACTTTGTTGCAATTGCATCTGAAAAACACCCAGATATGTGTCAACCTTCCCTGACTCACTTTTCAGTATCTCATAGTTTCAGGAACCCCACTGTGGAGGTGGTTATGTGCTCCATGTGGCTCTCTTTGTGTTTGGCTGTTTTTGTCTTTCCATCCCTTCTCTGCCTCTCTCCCCCTGCTCCCCTTTTCACATTGTGATATGTTGGGAGTAATAATCACTATTGCCTCTTGGTTTATCAGCATTTATTCGCATAGCAACACAGAAAAGGGGAAGACAGACAGCACCGGTGTGATGTATTATCCAGCACGGGAATCATCTTTCATAATGACATCCAACAGTGCTTCCTCTCTCTGCCACCTCCCATCTCTCTTTCTCTCTCTCTCTCTTTCTCTCACATACAAACACACACACTCACACACACACACACATATATATCGTCTGTTTCTATCTCCCTCTTTCTACTCCCCTCTGTCCACCCTTTATTATCAGAGAATCCATGGTGCTCCCCAGCCTGTAAATTTGTGCCGCATTATCATAAGCTGTGGTGATAACTCACATTGCACAGAGACAATAATGATGTGAACACTCAGCATATGCCCCAGGCCCGGCAAATTAAAACAATGCTCAGCTTGATGAGCAGACTAATCTGAACAGCAGAGAGACTGAGAGAAAGAGAGAGAGAGGGAGAGAGAAAGAAAGCAAAAGGGGCTCTAGGAGCATCTTAAATAGATGACACAGCAGCACCTCCCTCTGTTCAGTGTAGGTAAGACTCGAGACAACAAGAGAGCCAGACAAGCAGAGAAAGAAAGGACCCAGAAAAGGGGGAATGAAGAGATTGGGAGCAGAGTTGAAGCACTTGTTTTGGAAACATGAAAGGAACATGGTGTGAGGACACTGTTAGATGATCACTGTCTTTTCAGTTTTGAACATTTTATTTTTAGACCTGTGAGATAAGTGCTTTGTCTGATTAAAATTACTTTTGTCAATTAATACAGAGCATGTGGAAAATGCATCTTCACTTTATCATTGGGAGTCGTGTCAAGCTCAAAGGGATAATCCTCCTCTACCATATTCTACACACGCAATCACATGCACTCATATAAATGTCTACTTATTGGCCCGCAAGAAAAGAGCTAAGTAATAATTTATCTTTGGGTTTCTTTTGAAATTAAGTTTCATGCTTAAGAGCAATTTGGGATCACAATGGTATGTCGTGCATGTGTGTAGTGTCATGGTTTAAAAGCAAAGATTCATTTATCCCATCTCTCCAGCTCACTTGTACAAAGTATTAAAATATTTGAAGTCATTAATCCATTGGCCCCTTTTACAGCTAGAATAAGAGAGAAATTTCTCACTCCATTTGGTCCACATGCTTCCTCAACCTAAGAATTGCTGGTCATTGACTAAAGTGAAAGTGTGTGCATCTGAGGAGGTATGGTGGAGGGCCTGAGAAGAGAAAAGGAAGGATCAGAACACAGAAAAGCTGTCTGATTGATGTTGCGAGGGTGGGGGTAAAATGGTTGCGCTGGATAGGACAGGAAGTGACAAGCGCAGATGTTGAATGGGTTGGTGTTTGATCAGTAGGCATGATACTGAGGAGGTGAAGTGGTGGTGTCATGCATAGCGTGGAGACTGGGTGGGTGGTGATACTAAAAGCAAGGTGACGGGTGTCCCTCAGGACCAAAACCCGGGTGTAGAGGCAGCTGAAACCCAGCAACCCCCTCCTCCTTCTTCTCGTCCATCACCCCCCTAACATCAACCACAATCTGTGGGTGGTGCTGTTAATAATGTGGCAACTGGGAAGATTAATTGTGGGCAAGCAGCAGGATTAAGGGAGGCTTTCGGGGGGACAGGCAGGCCAAAAGAGGCCCAGGCTTGTGATCTTTCAAGCAGGCCAGGAAATAAGGCAAGCAGGGGTGCAACTCTATGAAGAGCACGGAGGTAGATCAAATAGAGAGGGCTCACAATTCCTGTCTGAATGCTTAAGTTGCTCTAATTGCCGTAGACAGACCCTTTGTGTATTAATTCCAACAGCCAACATCAATTATATCCTTAAAAGAAAATGGTAAAAAGCCTGGTTAGGTGATGTTTGTTTTAGACAATAAGGGTACGATCATTTTGACTGGGCTCTCTGGTTTGCCAGTTACAGTATCTATTTTGCCAATGCTGCAGAAAAAGAAATATAAGGTATGAATGTCTTATTGTTTTTCCTCAAATGGGACCTGTCAGGTGTTACTGAGTGCAGTATGTTCTTATTTTGAGTTGTCTCACTTGTTGTTTTACACATTTCATACAAGTGCAGCACACGAGCAGGAGGTGATCTGTGATATTTCCTAACAGGTTTCAGCCACTCCAGAGGCTGAGAGAAGCAGGTCTGCTGTCAAAACAATATTTCTATCCTGAGCCAAGCCGTCTTTCGAAAGCATTGTCCACCACCATATATGTAGTGAGGTCTCAAAATAGGCTTATTTTGCCATTTTCCCCTCTGGTGTAATATAAGACACATGCTGGCCAGACCTTAATGCCTTTCAGAGATGCTATCTGAAAGCACATTATGTGATCGTTTTCAATTCACAGTGCTCTCTTTGCCCGTGAAGAATATGGTTCCATTTAACAGTGCAGACCATTCCATTTCTCAAGGTTATGCATGGGCATGTAGAGGAACAACAATAAAAGTGGGAAAAATGCAGCTCCAAACCATCTCTAATATGTATTTGTCAGTTGAGTCTCTTGCTATGATTAAAGGGCCGGTGAATTCCTTCCTGCAGGAAAGGAAAGTATTTCTGCAAAGGCATCAGATATCGCTGTGTCATGATAAACTGCCTGCTCTGCTAGCGAAAAGGCTAGGGGAAGGGAAGAGGATGTTTTGGACCTTGAAAGTGCACAAAAGAACAACAACATGAGAAACTCTTGACCTGTTTGGAAACATGCTCTGAGATTCAGGCCTCTGTTTTCGCTTTGTCTTCAAGCATTTGTCTCATTGTGCTCACAATCTGAAGCTCATTATAGTTGTAGATTCAGGAATTCATGCACATGTGTACCTCTCATTATATGACATGAAACAAGATGAGCCAGTTTCATTTGAAACGTAAAAGCCAGTATGCTTTCTGTGCCATTCGTCAGACTGCACTCACACAAATGTGCTACATTTGGTCAGCTAGAGTGAGTGACGTCTACCCTTTAGCTGACCTCTGCAGGAGGTCATGGCTGTGTGAGGGTTAAGACCTCCCCACGTCATATATCAGCTCATCAAAGCCAGGACTGACGCTCTGTAACATGTGAGAAGTAATAAAACATGACCTCCCACATTATGTCACCAAAAACGAGCAGTGTTTCCTACATTTCCTGCCCCAATCCCAAGTGACTTATGACCCTCACAGTCAGCTCCAGTGATATCTGTTCATTTATAACCTTTTTTCTCTAAATATTTGTTCTATTTGTGTGTCCTCTTTTCATAGCCACGTAATGAGCCTGCACCAGAGAATCGCCCTCTGCCCTATAGTCCTCTACCCCGAGGATCCAGAGATGGGAGGAACCACAAAGGTAAGAAAAGACCTTTGGACTTAACCTTTTATGTTGCACATAAATCTGTACTCATATTCCTCAATATAGACCAGAAGCGAGATAAATTATCATACATTCAATCAAAACCCAGCCACATGCATAATGAAAATATAAGTTACAACCCTAACGGCTACAAGAGAGTGGGAATGTATTGACCTTGAGTCTGGCTTGGAGTTATCTATTCTTATTGATCTCATCTCATCTGTGTGGTGCTGTTCATAGTGCTAATAAATCAGAGTAATCTGGGTTAACTCTGATCTGAATGTTTGCGTGGGAGCACACAGCACACAAACAAGATGAAACATCCTTGATCTGATGATACTTGACATTGATTAGGCCTCGTGTTGACCGTGTGTTGTCAGTTGATGTAATTGTGCAGCAACTTTTTAACATCAAACACTCCGTTAAGAATGCATCAAAGTCATTAAAAGGATACAATGCTCTGAATAGTGCGGGCTACAATTACACTCTATCTTCGTTCTAAACCAAGAATAAAATTATTTAAGTGTCCTGCACTGGACAGAGCTGAGAATGGATGAAGAATGCAAAGATTGATTGTTTTCTTAAAGCCACATCCTCAGGCCGATTATAGCATATCATTGACTTTCTTTTATTTATTTTTTTCTCACACACTGAAAAAGAGCATTCTGTTTTCTCAGCTAAGGAAATGCATTGCCCTGATACAGGCTGACAAACATAGTGCTGTTAAAACAATCTTCTTCTTTCACTTATATAATTACCCTCTTGTAAATGTTGCTATGAGACTCATCTGGAAACCTCTGAATATTCAGGGATTTTTTTTTATTATGTTTAAAAGTATGTTTTTTTTTCTCCTCCTTCTGCCAATCAGAAATATAGGCTTGTGTTTTTTTTGCACACATCTTAATTTTTCCTCACAAACTGTTGGCTAGAGTTGACTATAACCAGACATGAGGGCTATGTTGCAAACTTCCATAATAACCCTAGATGTGATGCCTATTTTGACTGTGCTGTATAAATGCTCGCAATATTCTTCCAAGACTTGCAGCATATCCCACATGCCTTCATCATAGAGATGCTGGATCTGTAAATTAAGTGGAAGATACGACATACTGTGTACGTGACCTCCATTACATTTTAATTAGTGTCATATTCATTATTATGGTGAAACGTTGTGCTTCTATAATTCATCTTTGTGTCCACAGACTACCAAAATATAGTTTGCTCCTAAGGTTTGCTACATTACCAATGACACTAATTAAGATAGAGACAGGCTAACAAAATGCCTTCAGATGTGAAACCAATGTTTCTTAATGTCTCCAGTTAGTCTGGTTCTGTTGGTTTGGAGCAGTGTCAGCTCTCAACTAGGCAGCAGGACCCTCACAATAAGCCTTGTTTTTCTCAGCTTCCCGAAACAACCACCCAGCTCTTATCCAAAAGACATTTATCACTGTCTTTACAATGCAAAGCACTTGTGATGGGCTGACCACCACTAAGGTAGTGCAACAGATCTCCTCCCTCCGTTTATAGTGCCAAGGACAGATCTATGTCATGAGAGCCTGGACGATGGCAGCTCTCGCCAGACGTTGGGGCAGCGAGTGCCCCGTACTTTGTCAAAATCAGACCTGGCTAAGAACAGTCCATTTAAAGGTGAGGGGATCTGACACATGAAATATTTTCCCCTCCGTCTAAGATCTGAGCTGCAGTGACAGTCGCCATTTGTTATTTTTATGATGCAGCGCTGCAGTCTTAGATAACACAGCCCTCATCTTCGCCCTTCACCTCCTCTTCATGTCCCTGCCTCCAGCCCCTACCCCAGCTCTTTGTTTCTTTTTTCTTTTATTTATACTTTTCAAACACACTTGAGTGTTCTTTATGTGTTGGAGACGGTCACAGTAACTCTTCCCTCAAAGAGAACAAAGCTGTGGCAAAGCAGTGCTACAACAAACAAAATTATTCAGACAGTAATTCCAAACAATGGAGTGTTCACTGAGTTAAATTCAGGATATAAACAATAGAGGTGAAACAATATGCCGCACAATTTTATGTGGCTCTGTGCAGCATTCCCATTTCAATATGCATGGTAAATTAAACAATTCACTACACAAGTTTGTTCTGTTGAAAGAGTGAAGCACTCTGGCAATGCTTTGTGTCCTGTTTTTGCCAATAAGTGCTGCTTTTTGCTGTTTGTGAGACACTGCTGTTTCTCCTGCAAAAAGCAAATCTATTTGTAATATAAAATTATGGTATTTAAAAAACTTCTATATGTATTATCAAGGGCGACACGATATTTTGGTGGATAACACTTTGGCAAGAGCGTCACCTTCAAATCACTGTGGAGTTTGCATGTTCTCCCCATGTTTACATGGGTTTTGTCAAGGTAATCTGGTTTCCTCCCTCAGGCAAAATATAACATACATTAAGGTGACTGCAGAATTGTCCTTAGGCGAGAGTGTGAGTGAGTGGTGTGTGTGCCCTGTGATGGACCCGTCCAGGGTGTATTCCCTGCCTTCACCCTATCTGAAGCAGCAGGAGACCAAAGTGTCACCATTGGGTACAAAGCATGTAATGGATGGATACACAATTATACTATGAGCTTGGTAGCTGAGGTGTTTGAAATACACAGTATACAGGCTATGTGACTGTGGCAGTAGCTTTTAAATGGAGGTTCAAGAGAGGCTGTGTAGTTTCATCCTGCAGTAACAAGCACATCATCAGCACCTCTGACATCACCCTGCTGGCTGCACAGGGAGAACCTCCCTTTCCTCCTTTCAACCCTCTGCTCCCACCCTCCTCCCCCTCCACAGTGTCACCTGTGTGGAAGCCCCAGAGCCTGGGTGCCAGAGGTAATTACAGCAGCTATGAGATCCCAGAGGAGGGCAACGCTGGCAGGTCACTGCCTAGGGAGAGAGAGGATGGAAGCCAAGGACAGAACTCCAGGATAAGCTCAGGTCGCGGTCAGTGAAGGAGTCAACCTGGAATAGACAGAGCAAAACAGGGAGGTGAGGAGGTGCAGGCAGCAGTGGGGGGAGGAAAGTGAAAGATGTGTGGTTATGGTATGGAGCCTTAAACTAAGATTTAATCGAGCAGATGTGATAGACAGAGTGGGAGGTAAGAAAAAGATGGGCAGGAAAATACAGTAAAAGGATCACCATTAAACAGCAAACAAAGAGTAGACGTAAATAGAGAGAGGGTTTTTACAAAAGACACAGTAAAGGAGGATGGTGGGGGCTGCAGTGTGTCTTGGTGAAGGCGTGACACAGAGTGGAGTAGAGTATATAGTCTGGCAGAGGGGCCTGAGGATCCTCCACCACTGTCACCTTGGCTCTAACTCTCAGTGCTGGTCCGACTGTCAAGTCAAGTCTAAATCCAACAGCCCAAAATGGAGTCCCAGCCTAAAGTAGTGTGTGTTTTCATGAGGACTGGTCTGCACTGTGCAGCACCACGAAGCCAGAGCCGGTGACGTATCGCTTTCTTGTGCTGTACCATCATGATTTATCATTTCAATATGTAAAACAATATGCTGAGTTATTTATTACCAGCTTGTCATTTTCTCAAGTTGACACATTTTGAAGTGAGATTCACAAGTTTATTTCATAGATCTAATTATAACTATATTTCACAAGTATGTAAAAAAGATGCTTCAGACTTGATTGATACACCCATGTACACAGAGGAGGTTTTAATGAAATACCTTTCATTTTCTCTGTATATTTCAATAAATAGGCCAGGCTCTTGCAACTGATTTTTCTTTTTACAGGCATCAGATTAAATTTGAGCGGACCATCCCTCAACAGTGACAGCAGTAAATGAAAGGGATATCTGTGTACAAGCAGAGTAAACAGACAAGGAAAAATGCCTGAAAATCTGCCTTACAGTATGAGCCTTGGGCCCTTTTAATCTTGTTGTTCTGGGCCTGCTTCCAGCTACTTTGTATGTATGTATCTTAAATGGTGCACAACTGTTATTAAAATCCCAGGAGGAAAGCAGCCTTCAAAGCTCGAAAAAAAAAAAAAACTCTTCTTCTTAACGACACTCATGGGGTGCTGCACATTTGTTTGGCGGTTCGCTTTCATTACATGTCAGGGTGATCTGCACCGCGACTCTTGCTACACTCCTCTTTGCTTCCTCGGTTCCCCCTGACGCCCCCACAAAAAAAAAAAAAAATGTAGCGTTGGGAAAAGATCCAAACTAAGAGTAAACTGTTTTATAGTTGCTGCACAACAAATAAACAAACATCTGGAAGCATTCAGAGCAGCCCATTAGAAGGGCTCTGGGCTTTGCCAAAAAGGGGTAAATGATGAGGAATGGGCTGTCGAAAGGCTGGCGGAGACAGGGGAGAGGCCAGATGACGGAGCTGTGGGTGCTAAGCACTGCCTTTTAGAGCTCAGCTGGGCTCAGAGAGATCTACACCTGCTGCTATCTCCTCCTCCCCTCCTCTCCTCCACCAGACATCTGGATGGGATACATGACTAATGGATGACTAAACTGCTAGTGTTGAAACTTAGCTGTTGTCAATATGAAGGGTAAGGTTGTTGGTTTGACTGATGACTTAATGTACTTTTCACGACAGACTCAGTAAAACAAAGTAAAGAAAAAAAAATGTTTACATCAAATCGCATGCAGTTCCCCAATGTCTGTTTTATGTTGCTTGAACAAGCAGAGCTGATTACATTATTTATAACTGCATGGATCAGATGCTGTTATGAATACAAATATTAAGTTTTCATAAAGTCCTGTTATTTAAAGTGAACATGTGCTACTGGTTATGGAATTGTTTGTTGAATTAATTGGTGCGTTGCATCAGACATCTGCTTCTTTGCTCCAGAGTGGTTTCCCAAGCTTATCTTATGAGTGACTCTCTTTCTGTTTCTGTTTGATGTCAGTCTGTAGTTAGAATGAATGCTCTCATCATTCTGCTGATAATCTTCCCATCCTGCTTTGGACTGTCTTGGCATGTTCCACAAGTATGGAAATGTCTTCCCTGGAACGCGGTGAGAAAAGACAGAGCACCTTTGACGTTTCCCATTAGACACATGTGTACGTGCTCTGCAAGACATTTCACTCAGGCTCGTAATGATTATACCAGCAGGATCTGTCCCCAGATAAACATCACTCTTAAACACAAAGACTCGCACTGGCCCCCACACAACTAAAATGAGGCATGTGGAAAGAACAAAGTGTAAGCTTTTCCTCTGGACCGGTCCAGAGCTGCTTTCTATAAACTTTTTATGATAAACTAAACTATAGGGAAGGCGTGCATTGAACATTGAGGAATGACAGATGATGAAATGCTGTCAGGAGTATGATAAATGCAGATCTCACTGCCAACTACATACCATGAGATTGTGTTGAGTGAGCCCCTGCACCAAACTCTACGAGGTGAATTGACAAAGTAAAGACATGGCCTCCTTCCCGGGCACTGAGTTCATAAAACTGTTTCCCAAGCACTCGTCACTGCATGAAGCTTTTATTTCTTTGCAGTGTTTGCCAGTTTGTAAAGTGATGAAGTGACTACGATTAGTTTCTAATGGCCCGGTGTAAACTTTTCCTCCACATATAACCACAAGAATTAAAACTAGAAATAGTTTTTTTTAACACAATATGATCTTTTATTTTTGATTCCTGTGCTCTGAACTGGATAGAGGCACTATGCACCAGACCCTATGCCACAGCCTGACACCAGAAATATAAGATTACAATAAGGATTTGTGATTGAGCCGGTCGCTTTCTACATTTTATGATGTTATATTCTATCCATTGACTTGCATTTGCAGAAGCACTGTGCCATTATGTGTACCCTTCTGGTTGCTGTGTCTGAAAATATGCTGTCTGATGTCTTATCTAAATGGACAAAAACAGGACACTAACTGTTAAACCTGCCCAATAGGACATTGAGCAAGAAAACTTGTGGCCCAGGCAGAATGAAAGCAATTGAAAATGTAGTCACACTCACATCAATCTATTTGTTGGGAGGTAGCCCCTGCTGTGTATCTCAGCACTTCACAGTAGTGTGTGTACTCCATGTGTGTCGGGACAGGCTGTATTTCCTTTATGTGAGTCAGATGATGTGATATTATTCCTCCCCGGAGTGGATTGGCTCAGCAACATGAATATCCATTAAAGCTAGCCTATGGAGATGGATGAGGGGAGAGGTGACAAGGCAACCCGGACCTGCAATCTTTCACCGTGGCTTCACATAACACTGCACTGCCCACATCCAAAGTGATGAGAGCTCATTTTTGGATGCAGTCCTGTCCTTGTTATTACTAGCCCAGGAAATCACCTCTACGTTTTCTCCTTCAGAGGCAGACTAGATTAAAATGCCAGGATAACCTCCTCAACACCCATGACAGGCTTAACTGCCGAAGTCTGACGTGCCAGCTCTAAACTGCTTTGAGAAAGCTGCCTTCCACCAAGTGTCATTATCTCTCCGTTATCGGATGGCACTCCTTTCACAGCGTGTGAATAATTCTGTTTGTGCTGGGTTTGGGGAAGTGTCAGTGACACTATTGTTTTTACCTCGCTGTTTGATGTAGCTGAAAGAGTCTCCCGAGTGTCTTGAGTTCTTAAACTGATGTTGGATGTACACAGCATAAACTTAAAGTGAAAAGATAGAACTGTCAGATGCTGAGCTACTCCAAGATATTTGTTTGTTAGTTCTTCATAGCTGTGCTATAAAAGTAAATATTTCTCTCTGTGATATTCCGACTTAATAAGCAATGTTTCATAGTCAAGTATGCTAGAATTGTTTTGACTAAAGTATTACAAGAAATGCTATTATGATTCTACTACTTCACAGATGAACTCAGACATTTTCTTTCTGAATGTCATTAAGCGGTACAAATTAGACTGATGCTGCTGTTTGTGCTGAACACCTACAGTATGTTTCAGTCTAACGAACACAAAACATTTTAAACACCGGGTCTTATAGCATACGCTCGCACTTTTGAACTCCTTCATCCATCACTACTGAAATATGATGATTACCGCAAACTTTGAACCATTTTCTCAGCAGCAGGGAAAATATGCAGCCTCCTAAATCTTTACCGTCCGTGACCATTGCAGACAAACCGTAGTTATTTATTGTGATTCGAACCCGACTGGACTCACTTGTTGAAGCTTGCTGAGATACAAACAGAGACAAGTTTGAAGTAATATGTTGGCTTCCAGTCCACACACGTGTCAGACCCACAGACAAGGACGTGGGTTTCTGCCAAGCAGGCCCAGCCCTCTTGGAAAAACATACCACTGGTGCTCTGGACCTTGGTCCACTTCCCAGTTGCACTGGTCATTTTCAGGAAAGTAGCAGAACATAAATCACCCAAAGTGGATAGGTCTTACTGCTAGAACCAGCACTGAAATTCTGGTGTTGCTAATGTGGCTACACTATTATTCATTTTCCGCTATGATTTGTAGTTGCGGTCCGGGACGACTGAGATGCGGCCTTTGCTTTGCAGTCATACTTTCAGTCAGGAGTTGGAGCAGGTTTCAGCAGCCTTCATGGTTTCCAAAGGTGGGAGTCCATCATAGTAATTTAGGATGGAGGTTAGCTGCCAGATGGTTTTGGATATTTTTACAGCAGGATGGATGTTGGGTCCACCAGTTTTCTTCTGTGTCAGTGCCCCCTGAAACAAATTGCTCGGTGAGCAGGCGGAGTCTGTCTGTGTGAGGGGGCTCGATACCCTTCATCCTGATGAATTGCCACGAACATGTTGGCAGATGCTGGACAACTTGTCATGCTAAAGGAGACAGGATCAGACCTCAATAAGTCCTTGCTGCTGTGTAATTATTGTGTATTACCAGGGATGTTCACTTGTTCACTTACAGAATGTCTCATATCTGGGATTGCATGATAGGAAAAGAGAACAAAATTAAATACAGTATTTGCTAAATATATTTGTCTTGTTGGTTTATGTAGGATCATACATCTTAATCAAGCTGCTTTTAATGAATTATATTTTGAGTCGACTGTATATCGTAATTCTCGGGTAACTGATCTCACACAGTAATCATTCAAGATGAAAACATGGCTTAATGCTAGTCTGGTTAATGGCTCCAACAAATTAGATTCCAATTCACTCGGTGGCCAGTTTATCATGCTGGGTGACAACACATTCTGCATGGCTTAACAGCTGTGCTACATCACTAAACCTTTCTGTCAGGCATGATCGTAACAGAGCTATACATGCCACGGATTCACTAATATGCAGTGAGAAAAGAGGCCACCAGTGATAATTTACACAGGAACATAAAGTGTTGTCCTGTTTAAAGACACACTCCAAGCGAGCAAATCACACCCTGAAACTGTTAGTTCCTCTAAATAGCCACATCGTGCAGTGGATAAACAGAAACATGCAGATCAATATGTTTACATGATATTTACACAGACACAGGCAACATGTATCTGCATAGTATCACATGAAAACAGAGGTTTAAATCGTGGTTTGCAGAAATGTATTGCAAGGCCACACAGGCACAAGATTCACCTGAGACAATAAAAAAACAGGTTAATGTTAACAATGACACAGCTGCCTTATATTCAAGGGTAGCCGACATATATGTTGAGAGAATCAAAGATTCTCAGTTTACTTTGTCTTGGTCAACTTAACTGATGTTTGGCTGTAGCTGACTGGATTGATAGTCATTCAGTCAAGTAAATTTCATGGAAAAGGCTCATTAGAACTCCCCAGGACCTGAAGAGACTGATTGGTTGTTGCAGATTGTTCATTTTGTTAACGCAACAGTTCAAAACCACAAGTTAGATATAGAGAACCAGCAAGCAGAAAAGCTTAACATTTGAGCCAAAATATCTCACATTGTTCTTGGCAGATGACTGAAATGATGAATCAGTCATTGAAATTCTTAGTAATTAATGTCCCACATTTACTAAATGTTGTAATTCTCATTGTGCCAACATTGTGCAAGGCAATTATTTCTGGTATCTGGGTAACAGTAAAAATGTTTTGGTTATGGTTGTATGTAATTTGGCAGTTTTTAAACAACAAAGCATTTAAAAACCTCTTGATTTGGATCTAAAATGCAATAAGAGTACGCCTTAGAGCCCAGCAGATCTTCACTAACATAAAGTCAATATTGTGGTTGTGCTGGATTTATGTTTTTTGTCTTCATAATTCTACCGATTGGCCTTATCTTGCTCGGTTTGCTTCTTTGTAACAGCCATGAGAATGAAATAACCCTTACTCACTGGTGCCCTGTTTTTGCTGTTTGTTGTTCAAGGGCTTTTGATTTTAAATGTTGTCACTTCAGTTTGCAAAGTGAATATGCACACACACAAATGTTAGGCCATATTACGTAAATAGACTTACATAAACATAGTGTTGAGAAGTGTTTTGTGCAGTTATTCAATGTGGGCCTGACCGTAATCACTGATTCTTCAAATGATTGTACGTTTGAAACCCCATGCACACACAAACACACACAGAAACAATACATACTCATTCTCAGATACCCTCAGTGCTCCCAAGCTATTGTGGTGGAAAGAGCTGAACCCATCTGTCAATTACGGTAAGCTCCATTGGGCCATTGTCTAAACTGTTTTCGCACTGACTGGTGAATCCAGTGATTTATTGTCAACTGTCCCTGCATCAATATACAATTGGGAGACACTAAGCCATGATGTCTGAACACAAACTATTGTCAGAGTATCAGCGTAGCTCACATTAAGTGCCATTTAGATTATTCATTGCATCTGGCTGTGAGAACGCCATTATCCCATGCGCAGCCCTATGGATCTTAGCTTCTACAAACTTTACATTTATCATTCTACTGAATGAGGACCGTCCATGATACAACAAACACATCTCATGGTTCCACTGGTATAGCCCATAAGGTCAACTGGTTGTGACTGACAGAGGCACTCTGTTGAACTGACGTGAATTTTATTTGTCTTAACATTTTACACTATAGTCCGAACTGGCATCAACATTTCAGCTCAACTGGAATAAAAAGAGCAAGGTCACCGAAATGCTAGGAAGTCCAAAACAACCTTTTAAACTGTCTCTTTGATTTGCTGATTAAGTCACTTTAAACAGACGGAGCAGGTTTCCCTGTCACGTTAATGTGAGCGGACAAGTTATTTCACCATCATAATTTGATTTGCAGATAGTTTCTGGCATGTTATGTCGCTGCAGCGCAGGATGATTGGATTGACTGAGTCATTTTGGTCAAACACATGAATTTATCCCAGATTGTTGTGATTTAAAAGTCTGTTTGCTGCATTTCCCTCCCTCAGGACAAACATGGATTTGAAAACCAACTTACGGGATTGGGAGCCATCAAACTGCATCATATCCACTCAGAGAGATTAACTCTTTGATTATACATTTGTATGCAGCATGTGATTTTCGCTGTGCATAGGAGCAAAGCTGTGCGATGCTCAAAAAGCAGGCGATCACAGAGTACACAGTATATTTCATAAAAAAATAAAATAGAAACAGAAATAATAATTTTGCAGATATTAGAGGGAATTTTCCTTCTTTTTTTGCAGTGCCTGGAGATCTTTTTAAAGAAAGCTAAAATATGTCTCCCCCATTTGACACCATTAGCAAGTGTTAACACATAACCTTTGGCACCTCCAGCCAACCGCTCCACACCATTTTAGGCGTCTTCGGCAGGAGCAGTTCTGAGCTAACGGTTTGGACAGTTGGATAACAGAGATGGGGTGTAGGGCATGTTATAAGATAAAGTGAAATGAACATGTTCACATGTCTGGCAGTGGGATTGTTTGTTTGCACACTGTGACCCTGGGATGCAATGTCTCAAGGCAAGGCAAGTGTTTCCTCTGTGCCCTCTGATCCATGGTGTTTCTCAATAAAATAACAAGCTCTGTTGTACTTGTTCATCTTTTACATTACACCCCATGGTAAAGAAAAAGATATTTCGAAGTGAACGCACATATGTTTCACCATCGCCTGTGATTTGTAATGGCCGTGCTGAGCGGATGATATTACGATAACCTTGGGAGAGAAGTGATAACAGCCGTGGGCATCTGTCCTTCCTGCCATCACTAACCCACTGTGACATATTTGCTGAGCACTAACAGCACTAACATCTTATTCTGACTTTTTATACCGCACTCGAAGGGATGGCTTTTCTATTATTGTTTTAGAAAGTGCCTCTTTGGTCAGCCTGCATTGTGATGTGCTGTTAGCCATTAGGCTATGGCGAGGTAATCCTGACAAATACAATGAACAAATCAAGGATATTAGTGCTGTGATGTGGAGTCGATAATATTTGGCTTCATTAATTCCCATGCCCTGAGATGACATCCAGCCCCTATTAGGTTTGAAATCTCATCCCCTTCTCCTCTATACCTCAGCTGTGGCTCAACCAAGCAGCCAAGCAGATAATACGCTCTGAGCTCTGAAACATGTACCATTATAATTAGCTTTGTCAGGTCCTAGCCCTTACAACCCTCATGCAGATAATATGATAATATGTCTTCATAACCGGCTGACCTTACATGCTCAATATTTCTCCCCTTATGAAGATTACATGTCAATAAAGTAATTGAGTCCCGGGGTGTGTGGCAAGTGAAGATTTAGGTTATTGGACTTTTCGGGGCAGTGATGTACGAGCGTTATTATTCTACCTGTCAGGAGATGTGCAGGGGGCTGGGGACAGTCCGAGAGTGTCAAGGGGGAGTCGGGGGGTGTTGGAGAAGAGGGGCAGGGGAGAGAAAGAGAGAGGGAGACACAGATAAGGCAAAAGAGAGGGGAGGGTATAGAAAGAAATGAAGTGAGCCAAAGAGAGACAGTGAGAAGGGAGAGTGAGGGAGACGGAAATGAAGAGAGGGGGAGGTGGGACTCGAGAGAGAGAGAGCAAGAGAGGCGAGATCATTTCTCACAAGGAGGGACAGAGCCACAGTTAATCATTCCCTCATACCTTCATCTCCCTGTCCCCTCCCTCACTTTCTGCATATGAACACGGGATATGTCATATTAATTAAGAGAAGTAGAGTTACAGTGGAGCCATCTGTCTGAACGGCGCGCAGGCAGGCCAGAGGGCCATGAAATATTTCACACAATACAAACCTATCATCACCTCTGCCTCACGCCCGATTGGCTGCTGTGGGTTCATCTGTTTAAACAGTGGCAGGTAATGACGGCATGTCATTTGACACTGCCGTATTTTTGAGCAGCGCATGATGTCACCAAGAGTGCATTTTTCATCACTTCAGCCTCATTTTTATGTTATTTCTTCTTTACACTCAAGCTCACTTTCTACTACTTAAGACGGTTAACTTGCTATGGACTGAGTTTGAATTAACTCTATGTTGTTTCTAGAGAAATGCTGTAATGTGCAGTATGTGCATGAATGTGTTGTATGTATATGTTCAGTACATGGACCCTACTTATGGTCAAATGTAAATTAGGCAAAAAAAATCAGTGATTACAAAATAATTCACTGCACGGGATCTGCACAAATGGTCATTTTCGTCAAAGTCCTGATTCAACACATGAAGGTAGAATTCCTTGATCTTGACAGCACTTATATGCGGTGATCTATGCTCCCTTTCTCTCTTCCCTTTCTTGCCACATGAAGTGACAAATTGTGCTAAATGCCATATCTCAAGGTACTGTTTTGTCCATCATAATTTGACTGTCAGTGCTCGAGACAGAGGAAATGGGATGTGAAAATGAGTGTGGTCGATTGAGGTCCAACAATGAAGGTTACGCACGTTTTCAGCAGCGAGAAAGACTCGAGTGGCGGACACACAAAGGCAGGGTGGAAGAGCAATGTTAAAGGATATTTTACCATGTCCTTTTGGATTAGGCTGGGAGATTGATATCTTCCAGTCAGATGAAGCTCTGATGTGAGTGATCCAGCCTCTCCATCATTGTGACATGCAGCTCTTGGCTAACGCTCATCCGTGTTGATGGGCACACCCTGTGCCACAAGGGCCCTGGCTAACATACCCACCTTCCTATCTCCCCATTTCTATGTGCCTCACTCTGTTCTTTTATTTCTATTGCCCTTCTCCCCTGTTTTCTGTCACCATGTCATGTCCAATCACTGTTTGGCTGGCCAGGCACTCAGTCGGGCAGGCAGGGAGCAGGAGCCCCAGGTAGAGAACTGCCTAACAGGCATCAGGATGGGCACTGAAATGACTCTAATAACGGGGTCCCCGTGTGGCCCAGACAGGCAAGTCAGTTAGCAGGGCCAGGATGGGGAGTAATAAGTGTTTGATGTCTGCAGGGGAAGGAAGTGTGAAGGAGTACAGCCAACCCTGGGCACTGCGGTCAGGCAGGTGCAGCCAGCCAGGGTCTGAGGGGAACCACTGTGGAACAAGACGTCAGATTAGTATTGATATGTGTCACGCTGAAGGTTGCTGGGCTGTTTGTTTAAGGCAGTGTCTCAGAGCGATAGCGGCCATGCAGTAATTGACGTCTGGCTCAAAAAAAGAGAGGCTAGAGGACAACCTGGTGTGCTTGCTGTTGAGAGAAAGGCGAGACCCTTTTGAAACAACTGCTGACAATTTTATGGCGAGTTGGAGGGAGAAAGAGCCGCTCAGTGGTGTGCACCTGTATTATTTGTGCGTGTTTTTTTCTGCATGTATAAAACTCCAGCAGCAGTTCCTCCCATGGCTAAATTTTCTGGCCTTCTTTGATTTGATGGAAATTGCCACTGACAGGTAGCGAGGTGCCATTTTGTCCACTGATCCATGAAGTCTATCATTGTCTGAGTGGTTGAGTTTAGTTAACATGGCACTTAGCGACTGACATTGCTTCAGAGCCAGCAAAACACTGTCATTGCCGTGTCATTTATCTTTCGCTAACCAATTTTTGATTTTTTCCTTGCTGAATGCCTGGCTGAGCGCTTCCAGCCTTTTACAGTAGGCTCGACCAGGCTCACAGAGTTCCCATGTCCTCCAAGTGTAAACTGTCTTCTCCATGTAGACCCTAGACAGGTTTTAAAGCCTTGATATCTTAGGGAATAGGTGGCGCAGCACCTTCCCCTGATAAAGCCACCGCTGTCCTCTCTAGTCGGCCTATCTGGTAACAAGCTACTTCCCTTTGAACAGTTTTATGTGGTTGTAATTGACCTGACAATGGGGTTCATTATGCAGTCCCTTTCATGCTGTTTTGCCTGATAATTATTATTTAATGTGTTCGGATGGAGAGCATCATTAATTCATCCCTTCCTCCAATGTCAAAGAGATGAACAGTGAAGTTATCACTCTCTGGTGATTAATATTATGCTCTTTTGTTATTGAATCCTGTCCCAGTGATTAAACCTTCATTGAGGGACTCACCAGCCACTCTTATTAACGGCACCATTACTGAACACAGCCAAGCCTCTAATTGCAATTTTCACTTTTTCTTTCACTTTGGTCAGAGGTTTGAGCCACTTATCTGTGCTTTTCTTTTAATTAGAAATCCTGGGTGTAATGAAGAAGCACAATCGATCAGTGTCAGGCCATGCGGTGTACATGTGTGGTGATTTGTGATCCACGTGTTGACGGAGAAAATGAGCGCTTATGATTACTGGCATCATTAGTGGTTTCATGTGCCCTTAAGGGAAGATGAAGCCTCTCAGTTACTCTAGCCATTAATAAGCAGCTTGTCATTATTGTGCTTACAGGAGAGGGTTTTTTCCCCCTCAAATGCAAGGCCTGCTCTGCCTGAGTTGGCTGGAGGATGTCTTGAGAAAGCCACTCCAAGGAGACTTTGTAAACTGCCGTCCCGCTTCAAACCACCTTCCTCTTATCTCCACACTGCAGAGGCTACTGTAACCAGAGCTCTGTGTGGAATAAATGTCACTGAAATTAACCTCACCATTTCTTTTTCATTAGACCCCCTACAACGGTAATCTCTTTCTTCAGTCAAAATTTATGTGCCCCAGAATTCAATTTCCTTCTCATCCTCATAAGTTAAAAGTACAATGACTGATAGGCATTCATCTGTTTCTCACTGTAATTCACCCATCAATGAATAATGCCATTCTCTATTTAAAGTGTTTGATTACAGCCATTTAGTGAATGAACAGTGATGGAGTGTCATTTTTATATGGGAACCAACACTGTTGATACGCAACTGATATATATTCTACAAAATGTGCTCAGTTGCGGGCCTATTTTTTTATTTATGTACCTTCTATAAATTATATATTCATAGCTATTCATAATTACAACTCTCTGTTTACTTTAATATTGACTTAAATCATCCCACATGTCTATTTGAGAACATAGTCCTCTGAGCTCCTTTACGGAGCATTTAAAGACATACACAATGTGTTATTGTTATATGTTGTAGTGAATCACATTGAGAAAACAAGCTGGTATTGATCATAGCCTTTTGAGCCATGACCCAGCAACCTTCCCCTGACAGCCTATCAGCCTGTGGCAACAGCAAATCTTTCAACTCTCCATCCTCCTCTTTCTCATATACAATCTCTGTCTGTCTTGTGGCTTTCTTGGGCCTCTGCATGAGTGCGTAAAATTTTCACCAGTATAATGTGTGCCATTCTTAAATTTTGCCTCCTTCCTCTTTCAGTCTCAGTCCAACTCTCCACAACCTAGTCCGATGTTGAAAAAACAAACATAACAAAAAAAAAAACAATATGTAATGAAAGTCTGTGCTGCGACAGGGAAACGGAGGCTCTTAAAAGAATTATAATGCAGCGTTGCTTAGCGTCTATATGCTGTTGGTGGAGGAACATGACGTTTGAATGGGTGACAGACAAACTACTGATTGACTGACAGGAAGTACACAACATGCCAGGCTGCCTGGTGAGAAATATTTGGAAAGTCTGACGTCCAAGCCTCATCAAATGTCAACAGAGAAAACAACAGTTGTGTAGTCTCTCTCCACTGTGATGGACTGGCATTGTGGGGGCTTCTTAGGCCCAGACTTTTACTGCGGTTTCAAGTCAATTCAGCATCATATTGCATTTTCAAAAATGTTTTTCAAGCATTCACTCAATATTGGCCACCTGTCAAAGGTTACTTCAAACTGTACTCATTATGCACATTATTTATTTAGTGCTCTTAGCTGAAAAATAAAAAATAACATTTTATGAGTACAAGCTCATTCACAAACACCTACCTCACCTCAAACTTTAGCGTTCTAAATGTTTATGTTATGAGGCCACAGCCAGCTTTTTAACCAATACCTCTGAGTTTTTGTTGACAATGAAGGTTAATTCTTTGAATACTTCCAGCTAAGATCCAATTCACCTTTCACTTCATATGTTGTTTTACTGTGTAGCATGGCTTGCTATGGCTTATTACAGTAGTTATTCCATTGAAGGAAGTCTAATCCCCCTCCTTCCTGTCTCTCCTGCCCTCCTTCCATCCCTCGTTTTCTCTGCCTTCTCCCCAGCCTCTGCCTGAGTGAAAAATGGGGCACATTTCCTTGATAGCCTGTGTGGATGCGGAGAGTATAAATGGCTAATGAATTACAGATGAACATTGACGCAAATTAATCTTCCTGATGTCCAAGGGTTATATGGCAGCTATTTAAAAGTTTAATCAATACGCTGAAGTTGAGAACATGCAGGCGCTGCAGTTGTTTGGCTGCAGTAAACAGCCAGGAGGGGAACAGGGAAGGCTCGAGCCTAGAGCATGCATCATAATGACAGCTATTTGTGTTTAATGGACTAAATATTTTTTATCGGGAGTAGACAAATGTCACTTTCATTTTCGAAGTTACACGGGGGAGTTTTGTTTCAGACCCAAGAGAGATGGGCGACACCTCAACTGTTAAGATGGTTAACAAACTGACAGCAAAGTCTATTAGTCAAGATGGAGTGAGGACTGACTTGGTTTCATGTCACATTAAAGTCCCCACTTCTTTTGTGAGAAATGTGCATCATGAAAATGATAATAAGATGGTCCTCGTGTTGGTGGCAGCCAGTATATTTTACCTCGGTGACATTTAGTCACGCTCCAGTTGTTGTTGTTGTTCACCACTTCTTTTTACGCGCGCACACACGCACACACACAGACTTTTCACCTTTTACACCATGTGAAAAAAACATGTAAAAAAATAAATAAATAAAAATGTGCTTTGTGTAAATGTCCATATTTTGTCCATCTTTGTATCAGTCCATCTATTATCTTCCACACTAGTACCCTCTGGTGTCACAGGGGTCTGCTAGTTCTTATCTCCAGCTCACATAGGGTGAAGGCAGTGAATACACCTGGGACAGGTCACCAGTCCTTGTTGTAAGACAAGCCACTCCAAGTGATGTGCTGCACTCAAACTTTTTATGTATTGTTTTTACGATAGTATAGGGGGTGTGTACATTTTGTACCCTTTCAATTACAAAACAAAGTGCACTGCTGCATGGGTTACGGAAATGCATTTATTGAGGGAAACTAGTCCAAACGTTTTTACTGGCATCTTTTGGCCAAAGTGAACCAGAATGATGGACTACCATCATTGATTTCAGCTGGCATGTGATTGGTCTTAAATGTCCTGAGCAAAGAGTGTATTAAAATACCAATTTCCCTATAAGGTTTCAAGTTGCCCCCACTTATCTCTTTATCTTTAAAGAAAGATTTAACACGTACTGGGCTATCAGACGAAAAGCAGTCAAATTGGCAAATCCACATATGCTGACACAGTTCCAACAATACTAAGTGAAACAATTCCATTTCTCTTTATCACAATGTGCTGTGTGTGCCAGCCCGCCTCACAGTAGGTTGAATCACAGTCCACTGGCTGTTGGTTTATGGGACACTGGGGGGTTATCTATCTGCAGGCCTCCCTATAGAGAGGAGCTGGCGACTCCATCTCATGACGTTGGGCTGAACTGATAAAAGGACAGCCGGAGATGGATCGTGTCCACAATAATAGCCCTGGCTCACAGCAGCCTACGCCCCAAGCCCATAAGTCACTCTCGCACCAACTCTTATGGATGCTTGCCCTCCGATCCATCTGACCCCATCCCCCACCTGCCCAGCACTGTTATTTCAGTCCTTGCAGATAATACAGAAAGTGTAATTGCCTTGTTAATTGACTTTTTTTCTCATTTCATTTTCTCCCTGATGGATAGCAGCACTGATGGAAATGTAAGCTACAGTAAGTGGCCAAACTGGAGAGTGCGGAAGAGAAGTAGGGGAGGCAAAAAAAAACCTGTTTTAAGAGGACTGAGAGAGAGTGAGAAAGATGATTCGAAAGGGACAAATAATAGAGCAAAGAAGGAAAAAGAAAGGCTGGAAGCAGTTGAGACGAGAGGGGAGGATAGATGTGAAAAGGAGGCAGGACAAGAAGGTAGGAGTGGAAGGAGTGGATTCATGCCAAGAATAGATAACCTTGATGTTAAAAGCTACATCCGTTGGACGTGTCTTTCTGTGACATATTGATGGCCCTTGAAAAGAGTCAAGCTGATTGTATGCAGGGAACAATCATTAAACTCACTCCATCTTCCTCCTCTCCCTGACTCCTTTTCCTCTCTCGTGTGTGTGTGTGTGTGTGTGTGTGTGTGTGTGTGTGTGTGTGTGTGTGTGTGTGTGTGTGTGTGTGTGTGTGTCTTTGCATGCAGGCACAGTTGTGTGGGTCCTGATTAAATGCAGATTTTCTTAGCTGCCTATGTGAATTTGAATGGGAAGGAGTGGTCGAATGTACAACACAGAGAGATGAACAGTAACCCTAACTAACAATGTTTGAGGTCCTTGAATTATCTCCAATATTTACACAGGAGAAATATATTTTAGAGGGCATAAATCAGCCAAGATATCAAGGAGATAGTTGGAGGAGTTCCTGCAGAGATTAAAATGGTCCTACTTTGGTAAAAAAGCGACTGTAGTTGGACTGTGAACCTTGTTTTGGACACTAAAACCAAGTTTTGTCAAACCGGTGGGCTGAAAAGTCAGTTGTACTCAATCTTTCAGTGTTTCTAGCCAACGCATGTTACTAACTTTACTTTTAGATATCAAGGAACTGTGTCAATGAAGGAAAAATGAGCATAGTAACTCCTCTGTAATTATATGCAGAAAAAATCGTGAGCAAACTTTGACATGTATGTGTTCATAGAGGAGCACTGTAAGTAGATGTTGTACAACTGGCTGACACGCATTGTGGCCCATCAGGCCCCTGTAGAGAGGACACATGCTTGGGGAAATCAGCTCTGAAAAGACCAGACTGTTTGACGATGGAGCTCCACTGTAGCATTTACCAAGAGGAAGATACAGTCCGCACAGTCCTTTTAATAAAGACAAGAGGGTTAGTTGCTCCCCTTAAAAACAACAAGGTGCTGCGTGACATATGCAGAACAAAGGCCTGGTTGTTCCTCTGCCAGGGCATGATGGAAACATTAGCCTCCCCATCACTTTGTTAATCTGTCACTTTAATGGCTGCTCCCACTGTTCTCACCATGTGCTGTGTTTGTGTGCAAGAGATGAAAGTGCGTATGGCTTTGTGATAATGTGTATGTGGTGGCGAGTGTGGGTGTTGATTCAAGAGTGCTCATCCGTGGCTCAGGATACACTGAGGATACTGCAGAATACTGGCTTTGGCACTGCACCTCTTGTTATTAAGTATCAGTCCATCAGAAGGAACCCCACAGGGGTGAGCCTGACCACAGAGGCTGTTATGTAAGAGTGAGTGTGGCTTAGTTACTCCCTTCTCTATCTCCAACTGCCCCATCTTTCTTCTGTTTTGTCTGGTAATAAGAGCAAATTCTCACTGTGAGGGGAATGCAGTGAACTGGAATGTGTTCATGCATAAAATGCTCTGCTTAATATTCAGGACAAAGTGTGTCCAGAACTTGAGCCACAGAAAATTAATGTGTTCATGTACTTTTTCACCCACTGGGAAAGAGATCTCACTTCTCTGCTCTGCTTATTCCCTTAATATAATATTTGTTTGCCTCTTTGATCACAGATAAAGCTTTAAAAAACAGAGAGTTGCAGGTTAACAGGTCACACATGGCCAGAGCTTTCTGATTGGTGCTACAGAGTCTCAGAATGTGTTCCCTCCAATCTTTTCCAGTCCCCACGGGCTAGTGGTGAGCTCAGCAGAGTGTGAAGGCTTCAGGGGCCTTTAGCTTTAGTTCCTTCATCTGTGAAGGTTATCTCTGAAAGGCTTTGCTTGCAACCTACAAATATATCCCCTCTAGGTAATGTCTTATAGGAGCCTTGGTGCTGGAGCCTCAGTGGGTAATCTCTTTAAGGGCCCCACTCCTGGAGAGAGTGAGTTTCTCGCTGGGTAAGCTGTGAATATGTGAAAGGCCTCGGCGCCCAAGTGATCAGAGCGCTGTGAGACACTCCGAGTCCTGCGGTGTCAAACCCAGACTCCAGCCGTGGCACCTATATCCCCAGGCAAATCACGGCAGCTGGAATAACCCCCTCTCATCCCTGCCCCAACCTCCTCACTGTCAGACATGTGTGTGTGTGTGTGTGTGTGTGTGCCCACAAACACACTCGTATATATATCCCTCACACACCGGAGGAGCAGGCAGGCATGGAGCTGGTCCCGGATTTTATCGGAGGTGACAGCTCCTCACACTTCAGTGTTTGGATCACCTCAAGTAGCTGGGCTATGAGGGGAAATGAGCACTGCTCCACTACAAAGTCCAGATTTAGATTGACTGAGCTTGTCCTCGGGCCTGTGGGCTGCTGCTGCTGCTGCTGCTGCTGCTGCAGCACTGCTCCTCCGCCTGACAGAACACCCACCACTGCTGCCAGGGACTGGTGTGTGTGTGTGTTTGTGTGTGCACGTCTGCATACTTCATATATAAATATATATGTATATGTGTGTGTGCGTGTGTGTTGTGTGTGACTTGGTAGAGCCTACTTTGAAGAGTCAGAGAGGGTGGGGGGAAGAGAGCGATGTGTCAGGTTTGGTTAGAATTGAGGGTGGCATCAGAATATGCTTGGCACTAATATGGCACCAGTATCTCTGTCCCCGTCTCTGCTTTCTGTCACTTAGTTGCCATTCTCTCCCCGCCCTTGACAATGTCTCTTTGGATTATGTGATTGGACTTAGCGCTCGGAGCGCCCCTCATCCCTCTGCGACACCACCTCTCCCACAAGTCTCTCCTCTCCTGCCCCCTTCTCTGCCCCCGCCCGTCCTACCCGCCTCCCCGTCCGATAACGCACTTGATGTCTATTTAAAAAGCCTGGCGAAAGCTGTATCTGTTCAGCTGTCAGAGGATCATTGACGGCACTAATGCCACTTGTCCTTGCCTCATTTTGTGAGAGGTGACACCTCGCTGCAGCCCGCCGCATTCATCAAGTGGCAGCGGGCACTCGGTGACATCAGAGCAGGAGCGGACCATTCACAGAGCAGCGGGCAGCCACGTCTCCGGCCCACAACATCACTCACTGCAACAAGGAGGCATGGCGGCCATCTTGGATCATCCTCGTCAGGCTGCGTGACTTATTTTTTCAGGGTTTCAGGGTAAATGTAATTCCAAGAATTACATTATACATGCTGTGAGCTGGATCAAGACATGCATGAGCTTCTCCTCTAGACTATTTCCATATAGTTTCCTTTGTTGTGATGACCTGTGATGAGCAACTCAACTGATTTTGATTTGACTATGGTTTTTAAAAGTCATCAACTGCACACCCAATATTTTGTTACAATAAAGAGAAAATAACATTTCTAGAATGGTAGGACGATTTTAAGCAGGAGCACATATGCACATTCAAACATGGACACACCACGCCCTTGCTTGCTGATGCTGTGTGCGTGCTATGAAGGTTCAGTGTGTGTCTGTTTGAGCGAGGGTGTGCTGTACGTGGGTGGCACTGAGCTCGTAGCTGTCAGGATTTCACCCCAAGGCCATTGTGGTCTTTCTCTGGAAGACGCTCAACCCTTCCCAGCAACACCTCACATCAGACCCAGACCTTGTTCAGTCCTGCCGTTTAAAACTCCCCTAAGGAGTTTTTTGAACAGTATGAAAGAAACTCAGACATATTGTATGACTCCCTAAGTTCTCCAAAAGTTGCATTGTGGTTAGTGTGAAGGTTCCTTCTGTTGTCTTCCTTGAAATGTGGTTATTATTCTTTATTATTTTTTGTGTCTATGTGTCTCCCATCATTCAAAGAGGACTGGAATTTCATTAATAATTGTTGATCACAAGGCTTTGCAACCATTTTGTTACATGACCCAGTTAAACAAAGCACTTCTGTTTCTATTTGTCACTTAAATTGTTTTTTAAAGAAATCATCAAAACATACCTGGTTCACCTGCAACAGACTGCAATTTTTCTTTATTTGTATAAGGAACTGGTTAATGACACGATAAGGATTTCTATTGATCCTGTGAGAAGAAGAAGAGTGGCTCTGGATCTGAATTATTGGCAGAGGGGAAGTCATGGAAAAATAGTGAGGCAAAACCATGATTGATGAACTCCTCAGCCTGTCATCATTTTGGCCACTAATTTTGCTCATGACAGTTCTATCTGGTATCAGTTTCCTTGCTTGTTTGTGAAGAACATGCCTTATAAGCCATGGCTTTGTGTTTATTCTTCCTCTCCTCAAACCTTCAAACTAGGACACACACTTCACCTGACTTTTTTTCATTGTGCATTTCAGGAGTGTTCGCCAAGTGTCGCTACGTCTACTATGGGAAACACTCAGAAGGCAACAGATTCATCCGGAATGATCAGCTCTGATGGACGGCTGCTCGGGCCAAGACAAGGACATGTTTGACAATAGAGCTCGGTAACGCAAGGATCAAATCGGTTTCTTATTTATTAAAACCACTGGTTGTTGTTGTTAGACCCACCTGGTTTCCCTCTGGAAGCATTTCTTCTGCATCAGAAAGTGGTGTTGTGCTTATGTCTTTGTTGGTAGTTACTTTTTCTTTTTTTTCCGTCATACTCCAGCCTCCTACTCTGGGTCTGCTCTTTCTCTGTCTCCCTGCTGTAGTCAGAGTCAGAGATGACACTCCCACTGACATGATTGCCTGTAAGCATCAGCGACCTCACAGCTCCAGACACGCACACACACACACACACACACACACACACACACACACACACACACACACACACACACACACACACACACACAAGGACAGTCAGACTCTCTGTCTTTTACACACAGTCAGTGACAAACGGAACCCGCCGATTACATCCTTTTCTTTGACAGCCATGATGGATCACCCGTCCACTGCCGCCACTAATCAAGGGTGAAAGGGGTGATGGTCACACACCTGGGGCCTGACATGGACCGATCCCGCTTTTTCTCTTACACACTCTCACACACTCACACCCGGCACTGCCGTTTACAGTATTAAGACGTGGCATACAATTTGACAGAAAAAACGATTTCTATAGCTTGGTTTTACATTCCTAAGAGTGCCAGTCCAAACTTGAAGCGTCATATTGCCCAGTTCAGTTTCTAAAAGAATGCTATGGTATATTTTGTTTATTTTAGTAAATCAGATTCCTCTTTGTTTGTCTGATGTTTGAGCCCTGACTTGGTCAGTTTGTGTTTCTAATGTTTATATCTTAGCGTACCTGCTTGAATGAACAATATTCCAGGTGTTTCTTTTTATATTATTGTTGACCTTTGAAATAATCTATCAACCAGCAGCTTTATACTGAAACATTCCCCTCTGTATTGCAATGTAAGGCATTATAAAAAAAAACTATGATGAGCTTCAAACATTCTCTGCAGTTGCTCCAAATGTGTTGAAATGCATCGTTTTCATCATGTTTTATTTTGTAATACTTGTATTATATTATTTTTGAGTATTTCATTCATGTATTTAATGTCTCATTACAGAAACATAAGGCAAAGTATCAGCAGTTTTTTTCCCATCATATTATTTTAACTCCCCAGGCAACCTTCTAATCTGACATTTTGACATGGATGAATTATGTGATATAGCTCTGCCGCTGTAAAACCGCATTCGCTGGATGTCTTCAAGTGATTAAAAGGGTTTAACGAACACGTGTCTCTTGTCAAATTGGTACAGAGATTGAGGTACTCTGGCGCTCTCACATTAATTCCTCCTGCCACCACAATGCGCTATGTCTTAATGATCAAACCTCCATCACGATCATAATTTTTCCTCTGGGCCAATCATTAGAGCCAATCAGCATCTTAATAGCCCTGTGTTCCTTGTCATTACACCCGCAAAAGTGGTCAAAAAGCCGAGAGTTGCAGCTCGATGAAAAACAGTTTGTTAGGAGGTGAAGTAGCTGAGGTTGTGCGAGAAGCTCACTGTGTTTGGGATTTGAAAGGAACCATGTTGAGCTTTAATCCAACATGTCAATCATCCCCAGACCGATGAAGGAAAGGTCAGAGATGGCCTCTCGCAATGTTTGTCCACTCTGTCTGTCTCTGTTTATTTCTTTCTTTGTATTAGCTCAACCATTTGTGCGACTACACTGCATTGTTTGTGTGTGACTTTCCGTGCATGTGTGCATGTGCTTATGCGCAGGACTTCTAACAGAACTGTGTGACCATATTCCAGCTGACATGCCATTCAAGAGCCTGGTCACTAGTGCCGGCGTTTCAAAATGACAAGGTTTATTTGTCTGTGTTTTGATATGCTCAGAGGAAACTGAGGCTGACAGCCGGAGGAGGCAGGAAGAGGGGAGCCACAACAAGTTCCCCCCGCACGACACAAAATGTCATCCTTCCCCTGGCTGCGGCGCGCGCCCAGCCATCCTGCTGAAAAGAGCAGACATTTAAAACTTTGTGACATGTGTCACAGGCACTGCCATTGAGCCAGTGCCACTGATGGAGCTGGAATTGACAGGCCCCGAGCCACCGGAGCTGGCTGGGGGACACACCGAGTTTGGTGTGTGTCACTTCCCATCCTCGTCAGGGACGCATCCCGAGCTGCCACACCAACACAAACTGCATTATGGAATGGGCGGGGATCGCGGAGCGGGTCGACATATGCTTGACATGCGCCTTTGTGCGTGCGAGGGGATGAATGGGAAGCTTGGCAGGACGGACAGTAGATTAATTAAGGTGTGAGCAGCAGATGTACCTGTAGGCGATGCTCCCCTTCGACCCTGGGCACTGTCACTGCTGCAGCTCCTTGGAAACTTCCAGGCTGAACAAATGGCATGCTACTTCATCATCACAGATCAGTGACATTCTGCTGTAGCAGCCCTCCAGGCTCCTCTACCAGCTAAAAAAAAAACTGTACCTACACATTTTCTGTATACATGGTTGCGTGAACCCAGAGTGGTTGTCACAACATCCTCTGTGAAATCTTTCAGCTGATTTTTATTCATTTGTAACTTTAGATTCAAAAAATACGTAATGCATTTTTGTTCAAATAAATCTAAATAGCAATTTCATTTAACATATATAGTTTGTGCAGAAGAGATTAGTGCATTTGCAATACAGGGTCTGATTAAAGTATGAAAATAGAAGGTGCGTAAAGAGGAATACAAAAAATACAGCAATATTTTCAACAATTTTGCAACATTTTCAGATTTTGGATTTATTCAAATGTAAACATACTCCGTCTGATGCTCTGAGGAGGCTCTACATTACAGTTGTGGCCCAGCACAGTTCACCTCCCCAAAAGGCACACTAGGGTGTGACTCACTGTCAAAAGAACTAAGGACCAATCACCCCGTCAGAGCAGATCAGCCCCGTGCCTCGATGACTGATTGGCATGAGCTAATGCAAATTTACAAGGGGGCAGAAGGAGAAAAAAAGCGACTTGTCTTTATGAGTGACAACTGGCCACTGATAGCAGAGCAGCAAACAGGAAGGGGTGAGATTTTAGATTTAGCTGTCCCCCGGCTCGAGAAATGTCTCCTCCTCCCTCCTTTGACGTCGAAACTCTTTCTCTCCTGCACCTGAAGACATTTGGCAGCACACTGCTGTCTCACTTGATCCAGAGAAGCCGAGGGGGGTGGGGCTGTGGGGGGGTGGGGTGGTGGTCCTTATTTCCGGGCCCGGTCTTAGATGAGTAACATTTGTCATCCGGGGTTGTGCTGTAGTAATTAGCTTGTCAGTGGGCACCGGGCTGAGCTGGCTCTTTCTGCTAAGAAAGATGGACAGACTGACACAGGAGCTGACAGCCAGTCGATAATGTGGCAATTAATGTCATAAATAATTCCACTGCCAATTATATCAAAATGGACTCTGTTCTTTCATAGGGCCTGCTACTCCCTTATCATTTCCTCTGATAAGAGAAACAACCGTCTTCACCCCCTATAATTATGGGCCTTTTTATATGGAAATACAACATGGCCCTGCTCTCGCCACCTCATGTTTATAGCATGGGGAGAGAGGGGGACGAGGACAATAAATGTAACATGCTAATGGATCTGTATTTTATGCCCTTTACCTCCTGCTTCTCAACGGGTCACACGACGCGACCAGCAGACGTTCCAAATGTCAGTGCATGTAGAAAAGGGGGAAAGAGGAACTAACTTGATTTGAAAATGAAGACAATTACATGAGAGAGATCGATCAGAGCCGATGCTGTAAAGGTTGCAAAAGCTTAACCAACAGTGAGAATATTGATCCTGATGCCCCATCACTTGGTGGGAAAAATTATATCCATTCTCAGTCCTCAACATGCAGGTCAATCAATCGCAGCAGGTGAGAATGCATGATGAGCTGTGTTCAGCAACGGTTCGCTGAATGGCAAATGCGGTGTGTATTGAATGGGAATAAAAAAGGGAAAAGTGGGAATTTGCTTTGAAATGCTTATTATCCAGCGCCACTGCATGTTTCCACGGCCTCATTTGTCTCGACAAGTGACTCAGTCACTGTGAACGGTCCCCATCAGCCTGACACTAAACTCTTCCTGTGAAATGTATGAGCAAATAAAGTGAGCTCAGCACATGTAAAGCCCTCCTAATGCATTGTAAAACAGCCTTAAACACATCAGATGTATCTTCAGGATGGGAAGGTCGCTCTAATGGTAATATATGGTCTGTGCTGAGAAGTCTCAAGGTCGTGTCACATTCGCCTACATAATGCATGATTTCCCGTTACTCTAACAGACTCCAATCATGCCTCGCGAGCCTTGATATGAAAATTTTACTAAGTAAATCAGCCACCTCGCTGGCATTTCTATTACCCCTCTGTGTGCACTGACAGAGAAGATGAATAACGCTAAATAATAACACGTGCTAATAAATCATATTTACTACTCATAGAGAGGAAAGCTGCAGCGGATGAGAGGACGCTGCTGCTGTTTTTCCTCAGACTTTCATCTTGCCTGTATGGATTTTACTTCAGTGCTTTTTTGTTTTGTTTGTTTGTTTGTTTGTTGCGTATGTGCGTGTGTGTAAATGTGGTCTTTGTACTTTATGGAGATGAGTGTGTCACTCCTCCACTTGTCACTGTCATCTTGTTAGATTGTGTGCGTAATTATTGTGTCATTTATTGCACGAGAATTGCTTGCTTTGAATAAAGCAGTTAAATGACCCTGTTAGCATAATTAATTTATCCATCCTGAGGGGCTGCAAAGTCGCAGTCTCATAAATATTAATTATTGTCAGTGTCAGTGCTAAATATTGTACAACAACAATGCAACATGTTTTTGTTTTGTTTTTGTTTTGAAGTGAGACATTGTTTGATGCAATTTTTGAGGGAAATTTTGGCCCTTTGTTCCTGATGTACAGTCACTTTCTCAAAATCTTCTTTCAAGATTTGCACATTCTCACAGTGGAACGTAAAGTGTAATGATTTCCACTGGCTGCGTGTTATCAGATGAATATTAGGACAGACGCCTTCTCTTTTATTTCCTCAGCTACATCATTAAAATAGCGACAGTATGCGCTTGGCAGACAACATATGGTAATTATGCAGAATGGTATGGAAGAGGACACGAGATGTTCGCATTTGAATGTTTGCACCCTCGGGCCCCAGAGCAATATTTAACATGACACACATCAGCAGCCATTGATTTTACATGTTAGACTTCAACAATCAAACATTTCAAAGGAAATGCCTGGAAATATTGGCATTTACGTCTTTCCTCTACCAGTTCCTCAGGGTAGAAATGGGTTGAATGTGTTCTTTTTTTTTAAGTGTGTGTGCGTGTGTGTGTGTGTGTGTGTGTGTGTGTGTGTGTGTGTGTGTGTGTGTGTGTGTGTGTGTGTGTGTGTGTGTGTGTGTGTGTGTGTGTGTGTGTGTGTGTGTGGAGGGTTTATCTGACAAGTGGACATGAACTAAAACCAGAAAATGCCCTCAGGAGAGCCAGATGATTTTCTCACATGGGCAATTCTGTATGACTCCATTGAGGCACAAGAAAATACTTGAACAAACAGTGTAGTGAACACTGAGACCAATGCGCACCTACCAATGATATCACACAACACCGTGGAGCTGCCTGCTGTAGCGTGTGACTCTTCGTGTGGGTCACCAGGGGAAGCAGGGTGGATGTTGAAATTACACTCCCCACTTCAAAGCCAAAGAGGATATTTCCCATGAAGGTCCGCACACTGCAAACAGTGTTCATACATTTCATATGAATACACACGTTATGGCCCCCCCAGTGGTGTGACCTGGGGGAGAAGTGTGTTGTGTTGCGTGTCAGAATCGGTGGTATTTCCTGCAGCGCTGCGATCTTATCTCTGGGGTCCTCTGGAGGGCAGCCTCTCAAACGGCTCGACTTGGCCTTGGCCAATGACAGTGACTTACAGAGGCAGTCGATTTTTGACACACGGCTGAGACTAATTGTGAGGAAAAGGTGTGGGGGGATTCGCTCTGGGGCCATTTTTAAAGACATGGAGATCCGGCCCACCTCCCCTGGGTATAGCTTAGCACAAATGAAATCCTTGAATCATGAATACTATGAAGGTGGGCAGTTATTTACTGCAGCTACTCTTGCTTTTATGGAGGCAATATTGGTGGTCACTGGATGGCACCTCATGTTTATAGTATGTTGCTATTCTCCCATATCCACTTTTGTTTGTCTTCATATAACAACTTTGCCTCTTTTTATGAAACAGATGTGCAGGATACAGTTATCATTAAGGCTGATGGTCTTATAAGGCAATGTATTAATGATACATCCAGCTTTTTTGTTACTCAGTTGGTACAACAGTAAATCAAATACCTGTGACATTAATACAGTAAGATACGGTAAGTAAAGCAATCCAGTGGCAAAATTGGCCAAATAGTGGATTCAGACCCAGAAATTCCCCAATTGGAGTCCTGGTTTGACTGAGGTCCTCTCTATGTGACTAGTTTCTATCCACAGTACAAAAAAAAAGTAAAAAAAAAAAAAAGGTGACTTTAAGAGTTAGTGGTGTGTTTGCTATTCAATGGACTGGGAAGCTGTCCAGGGTGTATGCCTTGTCATCCCCCTTTGTGCACTGGAGATAGGAACCAGCAGACCACCTACACACCTGCAGGTTATTGTTCCAACCAGGCAGCAGCACACCTGATTTGGCTTGTTCAATCAACTGATCTGAGTCTTCAGACAGTCGATTGTTCAATCTGTGTGCTATGGACATGTTGGAACAAACACCTGCAGCCACAGCAGCTCTTTGTGGAACAGGTTGTCTACCCCTGGCCAAGACACTGTGCAAAAAGTAGGTTAGAAAATGGACAGATGAATTTCTATAAAGCTAATAAAAGCCCAAGTCAGTGCTGGTTGATTTGTTTTAATGTATCATTCCTACTATGGCTCCATTAAACTACTTGTGTTAAAATGTTTTTAGGGGACCTGAACCAAGCACAAAGTGCAGCTGAGTCTGATGGGAAATGTCAGTGGTTCTGCAGGCATTTGGTCACAAACCCACGCACTGACCAGTCTCACGGTGGCACGGTGGAAAGTCAGAAGATCATCAAAGTCAGTAAGAGTCACCTTCTCTGGAGAATAAATGTTTGTAGAAAATTGTTTAAAAAATGAAACAGCTGGAGGTTGTTCAGTTTCAGCTGCTATCACAAAGTGAATTTCTTCAGAGATTAAAGGGGGGAAAAAGTTACTTGTATTTGGAGTGTAATTTCTGTGCTGGAAGTTTGGCATTGCTTCAGTCAAAGGCAAGTTGTTCTCACAACAAACTACACAAATCATTCACTGTTTCAAATATGCATATGGTGGTTTAATGCCGACAGCATAAAATATTGAGCTACTCACTAGTCAGCCTGAATGTCCCTGAGCAAAAGGTTTATTGGTTGTTATGCTCTTTCTTGTCTATGTGTGGGTAAGCTTCAGCCATGAACCTTCACATTTGGGTATTAGCAATGTTTTTTCTCTCTCAGACAAGCTGATAGCCCTAACCTTGTCTGCCTCTCCAAACATATTGATTAGCCGGTGAGAAGAGAGAGGCTATGGGACCAAGTGCAGAGGCTAAACTCAAAGTAATTCACTTCCTACTAATAGCATCCCATTATTTTACAAGCAGGGAGAAAGTTTTACTTTTATATTTTTGAAGGACTGGGAGTATTAGCGTGGCAGAGCCAAATTTTCCAGTTTTGACCAAATAATAAAATAACCACACGAGTGCCTTTTGTATAATCTGAAATATTATAATGATGCCTTGCGGCATGATGAACCAAGCTGCCTAATGTTTAAAGGTGCTACTGATTTCACAATGAACCAGCAGCTGTAATGACAGCCTTCCACACACTGAGGAGCCGGCAATTGTTTGTGTGTCAGATAGAAAATCCAACCATGGGCGATGGGCTTAGAGACGCAGACCCGCCAACTTCCCCAGACGATGACATTTAACACAAATTTCAAATGGCAGTGGCAGGCAGAAAAAATAGAAAAGCAACCTCTGTGCCTTTGTTGTTCTCCTTTAATTCTGTTAATCGCCCCCAGGTAAAGATTAGCTGCTCTTGCCAATTTAATTCAGCCTCAAATGATGCTGCTACAAGGTCACTTTTTCTTTTCTTTCTCTCTTCCTCTGTCTCTTTATTCACTGCCACCCCCCGCCCCCCCACCCATCCCCATCCCCATCCCATCAACCCCTCTCTTCCATTTCTCTTTCCGTGAGCAGGATTGAGTTGTCATGTACTTCTAATAGGCAGCACAGGGAATCATTAGTCCACCTCGGCTCCCTGACTGATGGGTATTTCACTCCAATCATCTGAGTACTGTGCGTGTGTTTGTGTGCATGAGAAGCCTCCTCCACGCACAGACATCACATCCCTGAACGCACCCCCCGCACCCACACCCACACTGCATTGTGCGCCTGCTGCTATTGACGGAGTGTCAGAGCTGAGGGGAGATGTCTTAATCAACTTGGACACACTGGGCATTGATTTGACAAGCCGCTGTAATGACCTTCTTGTTTTCGTAAAGGATCACTGTTTATCTGGGCCACAGCTGATGCGCTGAGCATGCCTCATTGTCATGGAAACTATTATCACGGCTGAATTGGGATGAGGTTCGGTCCTTGGATCTCTCCTTTTCTCTCTATCTCAGCCACACACATAGACCCCACTTCTAGGCGGCCACACATGGATATATTGATATGTTTGGGGCAGCGCACTGTAACCAGATGTGCGTGTGTTTGTGCTCGACTGTGATGTTTAACACCTCCAGAGGAAACCATCCAGGGTCAAAGGGAAATGCGATAATTGGTGTCAGCATCTTTAACATCAATGTTATGGAAATCATTACGGACTGGATGGATTGACTGAGAAGGCTCAATAATCCCCAAGACAGCCGTTTCATTTACCTGCCTCCCAGCTCATGTGGAAAATTATTTTAAATGCTGCAGCTCATTGATTTACTAAATGACCCATAATGACATCTGAAACAGAGAGTTAACCCACAATGGGGAAATGAACACACCTTAAAGATGCCTGTAAAGGAAATGAGAAATGTAACAAAGACCACCGTACGTCAGTTTTAAATATTGGTGCTTTCATTTGAGTCTCCTCCTCGATTTTCTGTCATTACTACTATGAATTATAGTCGTCTATCAAGCAGTGAATGTGTCAAGACAAACAGAAAGATCACCTTTGTTTGTGTTTTGGCACAGACACATTAATGCTGTCGTGCTCCATCACCTGGCTCATGGCCGCCGGCACACACTGCTGCCTTTAGAAGAAGACGCTCTGCTGAGTCGATTTGCAGGGATCTCAGGTTCTGGGTGCTGTCAGCTTCTGTCAGGGCAATCAGCAACACTCAGCCTCCCCTGAATAGCCCGCACAGCAGACAGTAAATATTATTGGCATTCTGACACCCTCTCGCTGCGACCAAGTGTGTAAAATTGTTAATAAGGAACATGATGGTGCCACTGCATGCTGTCGTGAGAATGGAAAAGCTTGCTCTTGTTGGCAATTATCCAAATAACAGGATGAGGCGTCTGAGGACAGGTGATTTAAGTCCTCAGCAGAGTGCTGGAGAGGTTTGTTTTGGCAGGGAGGAAGTGGAGAAAAGTCACAGAGGTCACATGGCAAACACTGTCCTTGTGTTAAATCCATCAGTACAGCTCCTTATAAAATGTACATGGAGACCCTTGTGTGCACTGTTTGGAAAAATTGCTGAAGATACTGTCCACAGACGAGGCACTTTAACACTTGAGGGTTATTCTACATTATGTATGATAGTCATCTTTGCAACACTAAAACAGGTAAAGGTTGTTGTTGTGTCAGCTTTAAGTATGACTGAGAACAAGCTGCTTGTTTACTGAAATCCACCGTTATTAGTTATTTCTACGACTCGCACTGAAAGTCTCAATGTGACACTGCGATAAGGCGAACGCTGTTCCTTCCCTTGCATACGGCGCGCAAGTCATTATTTTCAAAGGCAAGGTATCTCTGAGCAGCAGAAGGACACGTTGATAGCAGAATAAAGTACACAATCGTAAACGTTTATGCCAGTGTTTCTCAACGTATGATTACGTTTTTATGGTTCATATTCTGATATGGCTTGTTTTTGCTGCCACCGCCAAAGCAGTGAGACAGGCCCAGAGGTGCATTTCTCCTCTGCTTTATGGGCAGGAGAGAGAGAGAGAGAGATGCCTGGAGGAGAGTCCTGCTCCGGTTCGTTCGGTAAACACACTGCCAAGCTAAATGGCTGATCAATCAATTTCAGTGGGATCGATCTGCATCAGTTCTGCCTGCATGCACACACCCGGAGCCACTTTATTGTAAATCAATCATTTTGAAAACAACTCACAGAGGGGCCCGTCCTCACTAACAAGCCATCAATTCCAGCTGCCCGTGTAGCACCCTTATCAGGCCACAAATCAGCGGCCACACAAACATCTGCTCCATTTCCATCGCTTTCCCCCTCTGCCTCGCTCCGTCTTTTACCCCCGCTCGGTCCCTGCCGCTCGTTGTGTTTTGATGGCGTGTCTGGCGAGAAGAAGAGAGGAGAGGCTGCGAATCTTCACCACACCACTTACGATAACCCAAGGGTAATAGTGTTTGCACATTTGAGAGAGAAATGAGGACAAATGCCAGGGTGGGTCATACATTCTCCTTCTGACCGGTTGTTTGACGCTGGAGTGTGAAATTGCACACTTCAGCTGAGGAGCATGGAGGAGGAGGAGGAGGAGGAGGGGGCAGTGCCTGGAGACTTATGAGATGTATGTCCACTGATTTCTAGGTGGCAGAGAAGTGTGGGTCGGTGTCTGAAAAGTCATCCTGCCTCATCATAACACCTCAGAAATTGGTGCTGCTCATGATGTTTGAAGGATTCTCAGGGAGAAAATCTTGACACAGGTGACACAGTGTGTAGTGCAGTGTATCTGGAAGCGGGTCCTTTCTCATGGAAAGTTGCCGCATTACACAAAGGTTAAAAATCCTTTAACTTTGACGCCATTTAATGACATGCTTATCGCGGGCTCAGGCTTTGCTCAGGCATGTTGAAGCTCCAGCGGGTATGAAAGAGGATTACCTTTTAAATATATCATTTGCCCCTGGAAGAAGTGTATCTGTAAAGCCCGTCCACATTAGGATGCTACACATCCCGATGTGACGCACAAACACTCACAGCGCTGACATGACAGCACGGCAAGATACCTGGCACGATGTCCTCTGCTCATCCACTGTCGCTGTCTCCATGGAGATATATGAGCCGGTGTGGACAGAATGTGATTCCAATGCTATTCCCACCCATCACTGCGGATCCGTGTTGATTGACAGTCTGACAGGTGAATGTGATGGAGCAGCTAATAGCATGTCAGTAAACGTAAATCAAGACTAATGTCAGGCTCAGTGGATAAGCGGATTGGCAGCACGACTTGAACCGCAGGGTCACAACCCCTCTGCAGGGTGGGGATTGGTAAAATACAATATACATTTGGTTCAGGCGTCCCCCAGTGATAGTCAAGGTCAGGCACCGGCTCTCTTGCAATGGGACATACCTGTCTGTAGTAAATACACAATGAAGTGTTTCGGTGCAGGGCCATATTCAGTATGATTTTTGATGTTTTTCAACACTACAAATTCATTTTATTTAGCAAATGTTGCCTTTTTCCTGTGAGCCATTTAATGCAACTAATAATGAAATTTTGCTTCATGGTGGGTAGTTGATGGTGAATTCACTTGGATAGTGAAGTTTGTTCTGTTTGTGTCTGTACTGTCTGGGCTTCCTCCAGGCACTCAGGTTTACTCACAGAACACTAACATACATGTGTAGGTTAAGTGGACATTGTGTGGGTCTAGGTGTGAAAGTGAGTGCTGTGTACGTGTGACATGTTGTAGTAGGGATGAAAAAAAAGAGGAGAATTTCATGGTTTAGAACACAAATACATCCATTTTAATTTGAGAAAATACAAAAAGAAACCATGTACAATCTATGTACAAACTTTTTGTACAAGACAGTATATTTATCAGCAGATTATATTTGACAGAGTCAGGTAGATCAACTCAGCACCATCAAATAATCCATTTATCCATCCTATTTAGAACACATCCAAACTAATTAGACTGCTATGTCAAACTCCTGTTTGCTGCAATGAGGATGTTCCAACAATTCCTATCTGTGATACGCAAGAGCAATGTCCTGAATTCTTCCTGAACTGATAGGCAGCCACAGAAAAGAAAAGAAAAACAACAGAAATTGCAACTTTTCTTTAAAAAAAAAAACACAAAAATTGCCGAATGCAATTTTAATGTATTATTAAGACTTGAGACCCACCTCCCATCCCATAAATATTATATGTTCTATTATATCTAGTACAATTCCCAGCAAATAAGTTATTATATCCATCCTTTACAGCAAAAAATAGAATAACAAAAATAATGCAACGTACTGTAACAGTAACGTATGACGCATCAGTCTTTGATTTGTTCAGTGGGCAACAACGCATCTGATGTTGCAGGCGTGGGCCTCTTTGTGCATCTTTCAGTCATCCATATCCGAATACACCACATGACACAACCTGAAAGCTGCCGCCCAGACAACACCATCTGTTGTTTGAAGTCGGCGCTTCCTTCAGACCTCCTCAATGCCACTTGTCGCAATAGTGGGACTTACTGTGGGCCCTCCTCTTGACCTTATGCCCTGCCTGGCACTATACTGGCATGGAGGCATTGATGGCTTGGATGTTCTCCATGCCAGTATAAGACACTGTTCTCACAGTGGAAAAACACTCGGACTCGGCTCCCTCTAGGCGAGCTTGTGTCCCTGAATGACTGAAGGATGCTTGCTCAACTAAACTCCTCATGGCACTTCAAAAACACTCTAAAAACTTTAGAGGTATACAATGCAAAGACTTGAAACATCTAGTAGAGACATGTGACAGAGTGTAGGAAGGAAAGACATCTCAGTCCAGTGTTGTGAAGTAACGCCAGCCTGAATGAGCACAATTAGGGTCCAGGTAGAAAAAGCACAGTAATCAAGTGTAATGAGAGCTGATGGTGCATTACTTTCTGAGTTTATATTAATGCCAGTTTGCAGCAAGTATTGTTTTACTTTTGAACAATGCCATGTTTAAAGTACCTAAAAAAATATTCTGTAAACAAATAAGAAGCGATTGTGGTAGATTGTGACAGATGACAAGCTGACAAAATGGAATGTAAACCCTGTAATAACACAAAGTAATAAAAACAGGAAAATGAAGGGTGTTCTCACTTTTGATAACCTTGGCTGAATTGGTGCTACCTTCCATCTTTGTGATGGCTGATAAACCCAGATCAAATTCTGCCTAACTTTTGCTCCAATAGTTTCTGCTGTGCTTGAATAAAGTCAGAATTTATTTTTCAAGAACACATTTGTTTGTTTTTGTTTTTTACCCCTAACGTAACAATCAGTTTGTCGATTCTGTGTATAATGAGTCATTGCCATTGTCAAATATTGATAATTCTTAGTGTTCAGGCTAGCGAGTATGCTGTTAACAACCCAATTATACATACATTTTACTCACATATTTTCTGAAAAGAAATCTATTTGCTACAAAGTGTGACAATGATGTAATCACAGTTCAAAAGTTCACTTCAGGACAATGTGTATGAGGCTTCAGTATAGTTGCACCACACCCAATAGACGGACATTGAAGCTCAGATCATTTTGTTTGAAAATAAATGTGGTCTAATATCATGGACTGAATTTACACAAACATCTTTAGCACAATATTATGATTTTTTTTTTCCTTGTTCCAAAATTGTTTATTTTTTTTTTTTCTAAAGAGTGAATTTTGCTTTACAGTCTGTGGAGGAGAATCACTGCAGTTAACGGACAGCATCCTCCTGTCATATTTGTAATTGTATTTTCTGGAAATTTCCAGCACACTGTGCTGTAGTGTATGTATACTTCCTCCACACTAGGGACCTAATTTAGGTCAAACACATCTAATGAAGTTCATTCAGTTCTGGCCTGTACACAGAAGGAGCAACTCTGTGATCTTCTCATCATTATCATCACTCTGGTCTGCTCTCCACCTAGATACATTTACCCCCCAATACATAATTATTTTACACCTGTCTTTCCACCTGCGTGTTTGCAGCTAGGCATGCTTATTAGGAGACACATTACTCAGCGGACATGGCTCATCTTCACGACTAACAGAGGCCACAGATAAGCCTTGACTTAACTCTACAAGCACTCAACAGAGCTGAGCTGCCAGGCTGAAGATGGTGGTTTCACAATGCAAGCTAGTCCAAGCTTTACTGGCTCCAGAGTGACGTGGTTCGTTATCAGAGGGGGATAAAAAAATAATCTTTTGCTTCAGCATGACGTGAACTCAATGATGACTTAGTCAAACACAAAATCCTTTGATATGTAGTTATCCTTAAAGATATTTTTTTATCTCCTCTAGTACTTTTCATTTGGTTCTTGTCTAGAAAAATAAGTACAAATCGATTATGTTCATGGATACAAAATAATTATGTTTAAATGTACAAACCCAAAGACATGTTTGTATGAAGATCATGTATTAGGAGCACGAGCCTATCACATCAATCCTCCATCACTATCTCAGAGGGGTTTGGATCGCATCAGTGCCCCAACGTGCACAGTCTGATATCACACACAGGCTGACATAAAGAACCCAGGTTCCTCTTCAGTGTCCTTATTAGCAGTCTATGGCATTGTTGCATTTCCACCCAACTATGACTGAGCGTTTCCCCATGAAGGGAGGACTGAACACAGCAGCTTAACTCCTGAGAGTTTGAGGCGTGGGACATCTGGATTGGCAACAGAGAACATCCAAGCACTTTATTGCCTCTGTGCCAACCCTGTGCCAGGCAGTAGCTCTGATCAAAGGAGGACCCATTCAAGCCCACTTTTATGCGATATGTGGCATTTCTGTCCTCAGACATGGAGGTTTTTTCATAACAGACAAAACATTCAGAAAATGCACCACTCGTCTTAGTGATCCCAATTCGGCCGCAGACACTGCGGCAAAGTGTCAACAGCGGGTGCACAGATGCTGCTTGTATTCGCTCAGTCATAGTTTATGAATTTGGTTTGGTTTTCAATGCAACATATTTCACTATACTAGATCCAACCCCTCAACACTCGCCTATTGTTTTCTTTACCGTGACTTTCATTTTTAGAGCCATAGATGTTGTTCCCTCAAACACACAGGCTGATAGAGAAGATGACAGCACTGATCAGCGCAACACCAGAAGGACATGGCTGCGACACACACATGCACACACACATACACACACATACTCCTGCATACAGCTTGTACAGAACAGAAATGCTCCCGAACACTTGAAGGATGGCGTAAGTTGTCTTTGTAACATCCTTCTCGTGAATTCAGGGTGATTGAGCGCACTGTACCTGTTAGAGAAGGGGCTCAGGCGCATATCACAGAGTCACAGGCTTTACGATCTGACGTATCAGCAGAAGATATGTGGGTTCAGGGTTTCTCTTTAAGTCAGCAAACACCAACACTGCACCATTCTCTGAGTTTTTAGACTACTGCTTTGCAAGATGATTTTGTTCTGCAGGACTGGAATGCTCTCACTCAACAAGATGAGTCAATGGTGAAGTAGCAAACCTTAAGCAATGACATTTAACATCCTAAAAATGCCTTAAAAAAGCCAAGCAGCCCTCCCTCCCTCCCTTCCTCCTTTCCTGTCTTCCCTTCTTTGCGCCATTTTACCGAGGGGGAATCTGATGGTTCCAGTTTTTTTTTTTTCTGCCAAAAGAAACATGTTCAGTTTTAGTGCAAATAGAACAGAAGCAGACGGGAGATGTGAAGTCGACGAGCCCAGCTGTTCTGACGTGACACATCTGGGCAGATCTTTGGGAGATGATATGATCACTTTATCGCTGCAACCCTCATCCTCCGATAACCAGCCACCATAGCCATGGAGTCTGGTCACATGATGAGGTGAACTATTGCAAAGAATTACAGGAAGTACTCTTTTTTTTGTCAACTCTTAAAATAATTCCAAAAAGTGCTAGGGGGAAGGGGCTGTACAATCCTTATTTGATTGTCATTATGTACATCACTATGGATACATTAATAAATAAAACAATGTCCAAGAGCATGGAAGTAACATTAAAGGTATTCACATAGGAGGTCCCTTCCAGTTTGGGGTTCCTGTCCAACCCTCGATTAGAAGAATGAGTGAAGAGAAATGTGTCAGTCTTCAACATCCCTGTCATCATCATCATCAACATCATCATCACCATCACCATCACTCCTCCATGGGTGAGTTCTTCACTTTCCGTTGAAAGAGCATACAGATGTCTGGTGAGTCAGCAAGGAAACCCTGTGTTCAGCATTCATCTTCAACTTCTCTGATTGGTGGAATCAGACTACTAGTGGATTTGTATTGGTTGACTTGGTTGGCCATGTGAGTGCTCATGGGCTTGATCTGAATGTTCCGTGGGTAGGCATTTTCTGGTTCATCTGTAAACCATTTCTTTTCTGAAGAGGACAAGGCGAGAGAGGAAGAAGAGAAGATGGAGTTAGTTTGCAGAAGTGTGACACATGGGATCATTTAGAACCATACTGCCTCAGTTTAAGTTAGACTTGCACGGCATTCTTTGTGATTAGCGTCAAACCTTGAGGTCCATTTTAAGTTTGTACTTGTGCATTGAGCCAATCTGAATGTCATTGTGTTTGCATGGTGGTATCGTCTAATCACATACATCTGCACTAGTAGATGTAGATTATCTGCAAAATCATGTAAGGATTTGGTTTTAAGCATATTCGCTATGGATACAAACAAAAAAAAATATCCTGAGGGTACTTCTGAATTCTGTAGTGTTGAGTGTTACTCTAACATCTATTTGCGAAGATTTGATTTTTTTTCCCCCAGATTTAGTGAGTGAGATTTTTAGCTCACTCTTTCTAATCTTACTTTTCAATGCTGTGAGCTATATACTGTAAAAAAAAAAAAAATTATTTTCCTTTATGTTGAATGAAAGAACTGAGGTCTTACTCTCTTTGTCTTTTTGGGATTAGCTCACCCAATAACACTTTCAACCTAAACGATCTCATTTCTTCTTCAATTGTGCTCTCAGGCTGACTGATCATGTGACTACGTGAGCACTCCTAGAGATTTGGATCATTTGTGTCATTTTGGAGAGAACCTCTTCATGTTGATCTGGGCTCTGAGAGCACGGTCTCTGAGTGGCTGTGAGGGGAGGTAAAGGTGTGGTGCCAGCTGTCAGAAGTTGGTAAACTCTCTCCCAGCACTTCACAGGCATCTGCAATGCCAGTCAAGATGTCACTTCCTTTTCGGTGAAGTTGTAATATCAAATTTTAAGTTTGCTATGTGGAGCAAAGCTTGTGCATGTACGTGTGTGTTCGCGTGCGCGCAGGCTGGCATGTGTGGAGTTTCATTTATGCGTGTGCACGCGTGTGCGTGTGTCAGCAAGCTTGAGGCTGCGAGCCCATGTGTTACAACACAGCCATTTGATGTGTAGGATTGTGCCTGAGGTGAAGCAAGATGTCTGCCATTTCTCGGGAGTCTGCTGCTGATACGGTGAACTTAGTGATGTCGCCTCAAACCACCATATCAGGTGCGCAGGGTAACAAGGAGCAAACTTACAGACTCATATCCCCGTTCAATTTAGACTTTAAATTGGTCACGCCTCCCACTTTTTTGGTGTGACCGATGGCATAGGGCTGGACACACTTTCTGAAAGTTGGTGTGAAGAAGTAAGCAATTGGCTACATCAGGGGGATTTGAATCAGCCTGACCTACATGTGAGCTATGATCTAGGTTTATGCACTCAGGTGCAACATGTTATCAATCTGCATTCAACGCCGGTGCTGGTACAATAATTAGATCTGTAGATCTGAAAGTCTGCTACAGTCATCTCATAGCATACAATAGGAGGGAAGATGTGCAAACACACAGACCTCTCACACAATGCAAACCATCTCAAGGTGGAATAAATCATAAAACGGCATGAGAAATGATGGTAAGAAACCATGTGAGAGGAGGTTGGTCTGGAGGAAAAGAAAATGTATATCATCAAGAGAAAGACTGAGGTAAAGGCACAAAGAAAGGAGGGGCAGGAAAGAGGGGGCGTGGGGGTGGGGTCGGGGGTGCGTCTCAACCTCATGCAGTGTGGCGATGGTCCTGATCATGGCAGGGAGGAGGCAGGAGCAGCAGCAGACATTTTGCTTTCCAGATGAAAGCAAAGCTTAAACTGAGGCATGGTTTACTTAACATCTGAGAACATAATAAATAAAACAAACTCCCCTCGTCATAACAATGTCCACAGAGGACATAGTTATGATCAGAACCCCAGGTAAAGGTTGCTAAGTCATGCAGAATCGTTAACTTGCATACCTTGGCCCATTCTATTCATCCTTGTTGCACTTCAGAAAGAGAGGTAAGTAATCTACTGTAAGTGAGTAGTATTTACAGTCAATACACAGCTGACAAGTGACCAGTCCACTTAAGGTTTACAGTCTTACTACTGTACTCAGATTAGGTCATACATCTTTACTTTCAGATGTACTGAGGGCTTATCAGTTAGCTTTGAATGATTCTCTACAACCATAACAAATCTGCATGCTTTTAGAATATATCACAATTTAAGTATTCAGCTACTTTATTCTCCCAGATTCAGATGTCATAATGTAAGAGAATGTTTTGTTTTGTTTTATTTTGGGTGGGGAGAATGAGTACTTAACATGTACGTCAAAACCTTTAACCAAATCTGAAATAATTCTATAATAAACAGAACAGGAAATAAGAGCCTGCTAAAGAGGGCTACCAACATGGACATGCAATAAAGCAGTACAGATGCACCATGAATAACAAAATATCAACACTGCTAATGTGGGATGATCTTATGAGTTACAGTACCATGCCATTGTTCCGACATCCCATTATTCTGATATCCAAAAAGGCCAGAAAATGCCCCATTAGACAGAAATCCTACAAATGCCAATAGCTTTGAAAACCTATTGTTTAAAAAAAACAACCACAAACTCCAATAACACTAACTTATCTGAGACTTAACTGAGCTAAATTACATCAACCTGATATGTTTCTAAACGTACTGTAAATATAAACATTGATGACTAAACTTAACCAAAGTCTCTGCACGCCTTATATCACCATGTAGGACAGTGTCACTGTACCTTTTCTACTCCTCCTTATCCATGCACATGAAAAACAGAAAATCTCCTTCTTAAACAGCAGGCCTACGGAGCAGTGGCTTTTGTTAAGGACTTTAGTCCAATGGGACACATTTTGGACAGGTGTGTTTTCAGAATAATCTGCTGTCGGAACAACAGGCAGTCCCCTAAACAACAGCCTATCAGAGAAGTTAGTTAAACATGTTTGATATATCATCTAATCAGCTACAGCTGGTACATCACAATACATCCATGATCAATGTGGACTGATCATGAGCACAAACACCCAACAAACAACAGTCTCTTACTACACAAATATTAGGAGTTATAGACAAAGCGACTCAATATCAGACAGATACAACAGGTAGACTGAACAACATACTGAATGTGTTTAGTGCTGACATTATGCCATTTCATTTGGATGTGGTTGAGGCCATTACTGCAAGCTTGTTTCCAACCACAGAGGCTGCGCCGTCCAAACAAGTGGTTTTACTGTTTACACTGCTGCAGACTTCATTAGGAGAAGAGTCTCAACAGTCTTTGACTACGAGAAACGAGCCCAGCTTTCCACAAAGTGAGTTTACCAATTTAATGTCATGTTATGATTGCTGTGATGTGAGAGTGAAGGCCACATGCAGATGATTATGAAGGAAACGCACAGGCATGGACGCAGAGCACAAAATCACACAAACACACACAATACACAGTGTTTATCAGTGCACGTGTTCACCACAGTCTGCACACAAACACACACACCTGTAAAATACAGGTCAGGTGTAAGAACACTAAACATGCAGGCTAAAACTGCACAGGACACTCGAGTGCACGTACTTCTGTTTGTCGCGGGCTTCCCGGGTCTTACTGCTGCGGTTCTGCCGGTTGGAGGGCGGGATGGAGTGGACGGAGGAGCTCTTTTTGCTGGAGGAATGGGAGGAGTGGGAGGAGTGGGACAAACTTGTTCGGGACTGGCCCGCGTTGTGGTCGAACTGCATGAGGCAGAAGATCAGGTCTGTGGGCACCAGCTCGAACTCATACGGTGGATTCGTGATCACATACCTGCCCAGAAACAAACAGTGGAGATGATTATCTTTATAGGGTAGCAACAAATAAAATGGGTACGTGGTACAGTCCAAATCAGCAGTAACATGAGAATATGTTAAATGTTTCTTTGTATAACAGAAAGAAAATACGTTTTACAACATATTGTCTCAATATTATATAGAGATATCCTATATCCATTAAGCACATATCAGCATTCAATACTTATGCGTCTTTCATATTATAGTAACATTATAGCAACCATCTCTGGTCACATTTATTAATGTGCTATTTTACATAAAGTATATACTATTATCTGTCCTCTACATTGTGTTTTTGTCTCATTTGGTTTTGTGATTTTTGAGCTGCCATGTTGATTTCCCTGTCTATGGCCATAATTGCTCATCTTCTTACATGAACATATTCATTTTAATATAGAATAAAAAACAGAATTTGTACCGTTTTGTACACTGGCTCGGTGTACTGAGATGAGCATCTCTTAATCTGTAGATTCCGAAACACAGCATGTTGTATGTCTTCAGTGCTTTACAGAACAGATCCCCGTAGCAGCCGCCATCCTGAGGGACGAAAGAGCAAAGCCTCCATGAGCCCACCCGGTGAAAGTCTGTGTGAATAACTTCACAGTAAGGTTTTATTTAAAGTCAGTCCTCTGCAATGCTCAAGGTGTTTTAATACCAGCAAATAACAACTGTTGGCAAAACAGAAAGATGTCATGACTCATTCATGAAAGAGAAAGACAAAAGGACTTCAGTGTTGTGTAAGTAGTGTACAGCAACAACAGCAAAACCTGTAGAAAATGGTTGGAACCAATTAAACTTGGAATTTCCTTGCTTCTGTTCATTGTTCTCTGCAAAGCCCTCCTTCTCTCTCCACCCACTAAGGCCTGCTTTGCGTGATCGCTGTTCTTCACATCGGATTAAGGACCGCGAGGAGCGGAGGCGGCCAGATGTGTGCTGCTGGGTAGTGCCAAAACGTGTCATCTCTGCTTAAACATTCACTTACCCCCAAGTCGGCAAATGGCCCGTCGTAGAGGGCGAGCTGGGCGACGCGACACCTGTCTCTGTTGGCCAGCGTCTGCGGCGTGCTGTAACCTCCTCGGAGAGCGTTCTCCTCGGCCAGCAGGGCCTCCAGCTCCGGCGTGGCCCCTCCCGTGACCAGCGTCCGAATCAGTGTCAGGATGTTGTCGTTGAAGTAAGTCTGGGGAGACCAGAAAGAGGGGGGAAGAGGGGGGGGTATGGGTAAGCTGATGCCGTTAAGAGTCACAAGTAAAAGAGTTGGCAGATGTGGGAGGAAAAGCGCAGTCCCTATTGTGTCGACCCCCCAGACTGTCTCTTCACGTCGAGCTGCCTGGGAGGTGGTGAGGATTAAGGCTGGGACCACTACTACTCTGTGATAGTAGCTATCAGAAGCTTTAAACATTCAAACAATTACAAATAAAGTAGCTGTGCAGACTCTTTAGATGTCTGCCTTCACCCTGACAGTGATATTTTGCAACACAGTGCTTGATGACCCTTCTTAATTCAGATAATAAAATTATATAGCTCAAGTTTTTTTTTTTTAAATTGAACTACCTCCCCCTGTTTAGTGCATGGCACTTCTGAATCCCAATAAATAAATCTGAAATCTGCATGATTATATGCTGAGACACATAAGTGAGATAAATATTCTGGCATATACTGGGTGAACAGCTTCTCAGTAATCCTGGCATGTGCTGTTCTTTCATGCAGAAAAACTGCTCTACACACTGTGACGCCCAGCTCCCTCCTCAAACAAGGATTTGACTGCGCTCTGCGGGTGTCAGCCTCTCTTGTCCTTCAAGTGGACCAGGACCTGCTTTTGCCCGCGTGTGAAGACAGCTGATGTCACTGTGTGGCGGGGCCGGAGTGGCAGCTCCTCTCTGCGGGCCCCTGACAGGCCTGCAGAGCCTCATGATGGATGAGCACTGTCCATTAGCCGGCGTCACCTCTGACCGGAGCCAGGCTCCAGCTGACGCCTGCCTCTGCACGCCCCTCTAACCTCGCTCACTGAGAGCGCTGCCCGAATTAAGCCGTCACAGCACCAAAGGGAAAACAACGGTTGGTCATGAAAGGAGAGGAGAGGAAATACGAGGTGTGGAGGAGCCTTTTTCCTCTCCCCAACCTCCGCCTTTATCTTATCTGTGAGCGCAGCAATGACGGTGTCAAAAGATGACAGAGTGTTTCTCTGGCTTGTTACAGCCAGGCTTGTGTCATCACCATCAGCCTAACCTTCAACACGTACTTTGTTTGAAGACCTAATAAGGCTTTTGAGGTTGAATTAATGATACTTGAGATGAGAAGCGATGCCAACAATTTCCTTTAAATGTCAGTGGAGGTGGAAAGAATGGAGAGGCATTTTATATAACAGCCTCAGAATCCAAAAAGTGAAATTCATTTTAGAATTTACTCCTGTTGTCTCGACTGACGGTCTATAGACAAGAATGTAATCTCCGCGTGTGAGAAATGATAACAATTTCTTTTTAAAAACAGCACGTAGAGCCACAAACCACTAAAGACGCAAAGGGAAACAGAAATATTCATTCCACTTTGGTGTTCATAACAACTCAAGTTTTTTCAGGTCCATCTTTAAAGTCTGACTCATGTCAGAGTCTCACCTCATCCTGAAGCTTGAACCAGTGCAACAACATGCAATTGTTACCCAGCAGGCACAGTGTCTCCAGCCTGAAACCAGCCTCTCTGTTCTCTCTCCCCATGTCTGAACTCTACGCTGTCACTGAGTTCATACGCCAACTAATCAGGAAATCAAAGCTGTAGAAATCTGCACAAGTAAAAAGTGATTTGTCGGGTTGTTAAGGACTCTCCGAACAGAGGCGAGGCTGCGACGTGTCCGAGCACTCACCGCGCTCATCAGGGAGTCGAGTACGCTGACGGCGAAGGCGGTGCCGCAGGCGAAGGGCTGCGTGAGGTACAGCTCTGTGTCCGGGTCATCGTCGTCGTCCTGGTCCAGGAACTGAACGTTTGAGTCGTTCACTGGGAGAGGGGGCAGAGGGAGTTAGACACGGCCGCTGGGAAGACGCACGAACAGATCACACAAACGCACAAACACCAACACGCCTGAGAGTTGAGGAAGATTACTTTGTCAGATTTGGAAAGATTCAGACATATGTTGGAAATGTAACAGAAACGTCTCAGGTATATTGGTTTGGATCCAGGGTTTGAGCTTGCAATATAATGCAACATTAGATGCACATTATATTTTGCCTCCACACTTATTCATATTTCTAAATACAACATTCAGGAACAACAATGAAATTTAGTTTTTCTCCAAACAATTTATGTTTCAGTTGAGACCTTGAAGTTAGCCATCTTCAAAACAAAGTCCTGCATTTGTGATACATTCTGGTTATTTGGACTGTAAATTATTCAGCATTTTGAATATAAGGTTTACTGTATGTCACATGCAGGATGCATTTCATACATTTCAACAAACATTAACTTGAGGAGAAAGTAGATATAGATTACAAGGTATATTAGGCACACTGATAACCATTGTAGAAGTCCCCGTGAATCAGTCACAGATCTCTTCTGTATTAGTAGCGAGTGTATCTCATTTAATTACCACAATTTAAAACAGACAAAACAGATCACACAGATATGACTATTTTAGCAAAGAAACTGAAAGAAAGGATTTATTGATGTATGTGGTAAACATGGTTTTGAGTGAGACTTCAACAATGGCTACTCTGTCACATGGAGAATAGCATGCACTTGAAAATTCATGCTTTTTCATGTTTTTCCAAACGATTTCTGGATGAATGTGTTGTCACATCATCACTTTTAGAGAAATACATCTCAAATATTTACCTTTTCCCTGAAAGTCAAATTAATGCCAGGTAACAACACATGTATCGATTTCACAATAAAAAAAAAACGAGTCTGCTAAGCAACCTGAATGGCACAGTGTGAATGAAATTAACCCAAAAATAAAACAAAATATTGGTTTGTCCTTTGTCTCTGGCAACATTGGTAGGATGAAAAGGAGGGAAAAAAAACAAAACACCAAGTGCTCCCTACAATCCCTGTCCTCAGACTGTGTTCCTGGCAGCAGCGGCCAGTCAGGGGTCTATGAACCATGATCATCACAAGTTTTTGTTTAACTCCTCCGATATCTGAGCTTCTGAGATATAGTCTGGAGGACAAAAAAAAGAAACTGGAAAACAAATTTCAAAAATAAATAAACAGCTTAGAAGATGGTTTGATCTGGAGTTTTTTGTTTTTGATATCTGATTTCTTCCCAGGCTTCCTGTGAGCTGTGGAACAGAAATGTCAGTCAAAGAGACAAGGGGCTGATGCAAACAGGCCCAGGCCAAAGGAGTGAAGTGGATGAGTGTGAGTGTGTGTGGGTGTGTGTGTGTGTGTGTGCGTGCGAGTTTGGAGGAGCAAGGGTGGGTGGGGGCAGAGGGGGTTGGTGTTGCTATGAAAACAGCCACAAGGACAGACGGAGCATGATCAAAAGCCTAGTGATGCTCTGCAAATGCAACTGGAGGAAAAAAAAAAAAAAAAAAACCCCAAAAAGAAAAAAAAAATCATTAAAAAAGGGGGCCAAAACAAGACAGTCAATTTCAACCAGAACGAAGAATAAAAATGTGTTCAAAGTGAAGCCATGGGAGCAGCGCGGGCCTTGACGGCAGCCAGATAAATCAAGACAAGCTGATGAGGAGCAGAGCGGCGGAGCGGGGGAACGAACAGCAGCAGAGGACAAAGGCTCGGCTTACCCAGCTCTGTTATCATTTGTATGTTGGTTCCACTTTTTTTTTCCTGACTGAGTGAAACCAATGGGAGTAGTTTGCCAGGTTTAGCTAATGGTGATGAGACAGTGCGGGGAGGGGGAGAAATGGTGTCGTTATAGAAACAGTTTCAAAGACTGCAATAAAGGCAATTGGCTGTCTCAGAATAGTCGTGTCAGGTCCAGAATTACACCCCGAGACATTCACGGTTGTCCGGTATCTAACAGTAAAGCACCTTGGATTAGAGTGCACAGCAGCTACAAAGCCAGCACTGTCACGGCGCTACACCACTATAGCAACAATACATTATTTCATGGTGAGACACTGAAGGGGATAAACACGCTCTTATCCATGAACACACCTACTTCACATGTCACGCAAACCAAATTGATCATGCAACTCAGATGGGATGTGTTTTTATGTTTCAACTTGACTTTAATCTGCTCCTGGCGCTGTGAACTGGACATGTGACAGTGTAATTACTGTATGTGGTTCCGCTGCATGCAGCCACTCTCTCCTCTGCAAAGCTTTATTTGCTTGCGCCTCTCCTGTAGGACATTGTTCAGATCTAGCGCTGCTGTAGCCTTCGAAACAAACTCAGCTGTGGATTCACCGCAAAGAGCATCCGACAGTCAAGTCTCTCCAGCCCAGGACAGCGAGCCACGGCACAGATAACATCAAGCTTGCGATGGTTACGTATGCAGTCCTATGTCTAATGGGAGAGCCTCTCTGCAGGTAATGGTTGGCCCGGTTACAAGTAACATTAGGTAGCGCCTTTCTCTTTCTGGCCTTTTCTTAGCTGGCCTCATGCTCCATTGCTCCCTAATTGGGTCAGGGGAGACAGAGTAGCCGGTCTCCGCTGTTTAGAAGGGCCCTCAGAGATCTGAAAGTTTCATGAGTCCCCACCACCAGTGGGAATACAGCCACTGCCATTGTTATTAATAAATGGACCCATTTTGCAACCAAGGCAGTTTTTTCCCCCCTTCTACCTTTTCACTCTTGTTCTGTTTCTCCCTCTCACCCTCTCCATCAGAGTTTCTCTTATGCATTAGTGGACAAATTGCTGGAGATGTAGCTACAGTCCTAAAAATGTCCATCCGACATCCTCAGGTTACAGCAGCCAATATCTTCCTTAGACCAAGACATTTTCCAGCTCCTGACAGAGTCTCGCCAGACAGAGTGATTCCATTCCCAACTAACACCATTTGAGTGAGCAAAAATTCCAGAACAAGCATTCCTGAGTCCATTTGACCTTGAATGAGTTGGAACTTTTGGTGGCAGCAGTTTTGGATTATCAGAGCTATGTGTCAGCGAATGAACAATGAGTTGATCTGAGGTTACCGGGTGTACCATGCATTATCTACATATGAGACAGGTGGAAACAGGTTTACCTAGTTCTGTGATGATGGGGATGTTGGAGCCGGTGGTGACGGAAGCCTGACGCACGAAGCCATGTACTGGACTGCTGTCTGGAGATGACCTGTCCATTCCAGGAGGCGTGAAACCTGGGAACCACAGGCAGATTGACAGAGATCAGCTGATGATCTAACCAGGTGGTCACTACAAAGACAGCAAGAAATGGTTTTCAGCCTGGATAGAGTATAGATTATTAACACCGTCCTTTGCTTGATTAACAATGTTTATCTCTAAAAAACCCATAAAAAACAAGAAATCAGAGTCCTACTTGTTCCAGCCACTTAGCGCACAATGCTGTCATATGCAAGTACTCACAAAAACACTCCATGACAGAATGATTGCTGGATCCTGCCTTGAAGTTTTCATTTAGTTCACTTGTTTTTTGGGTTTTTTTGTGCATTTTGGTTTTTTTGTGCACGTTTTTTTTTTTTGCATTTATGTTTCTTTTTTCCCAAAGAAGAAAAAAGGTTCCAACCAAAAGCTATACAAGTCTCATAAGCACATTTTTCTATGAAAGTATCATAAGCATTAGGCCCTGACCTGGAAGTCTGTATCAATACCATTATACATAGTGCATGTCAGCCTAGTCAGCATGAATTTGTTGATGTGTGCTCTCTTACTGATAAGTGTGTGGATTGACAGATAAAAAGGACTGAGGAAACCAAGGCTGAATGAACAAGGCACCTGCCTAAAAACTGCCATACAAATCCTGTGTGCTTTTAGGGGTCAGCAACGTAAGACATATTTAGCATTCACGTCTCTCCATCAACGGATGGACATAAATTTTATATGTTGTTCATTTTGTTACAATAAAAATTGGTGAAGTGGATCCTGAAAACCTTTTATCGGAAATGGCGTGGCTGGGAACCATGAAATACAAGCGCAAGTGACAGGAGTATGAATTCACATGACTTCACATTTTTGCATTTCCTCAAAGTGACAAGTAAACACCTTAAATCTGTAATGCTATATGCATAATGCATCAACTGTGTTTTGACATCCATCATTTAGTGCTGACTTCAGCAAAACGCCAGCTCATAGTGCCACCACCAAGGAAACATAATGCAGAGAATGTATTCAGGTCACAAAGTTTTAAAAGGATTGCAAATTCTGTGTGTGTGTGTGTGTGTGCGTGTGTGCACGTGCGCGTGTGTGCGTGTTTGCCTTTCCTGTCAAGAAACTCAATGAGCTGCTTACATTACAAAAGAGATCTCCCAACCCTTTTCAACCGAAAAGACACCAAATAGTTTATTCCCCAGCAGGATGCACATACTGAACTGAAGCATGGATAATCACAACTCTTGTTACACCAATTATTGAACTTGGAAATAGCGGATGTTTGGCACTTTGAGTCAACCAGGGAGCACGGGCTCAGACAGTGCGAACATCATTTTGTCGATGTCCATAAAAGCTGATGTTTACTCCACTGGAGAGTGACAGCGAGTTCTTGGGTAGCGCCTCGAAAACGTTGCTCTTATTGCATGATAGTAAACATGAAGACAGCACAGGGATGTAGAGGAGCGGTTCCCCTTCTACACAGTGTGTAAAACAGAACAGGGGTACATGAGGCCTGCTGCTGGGCTGCTTTCAAATCCTGTTAAGTTGCAAACAGCTCAAAAGTTGTCAAGTGAGCTGGTAGCTCCAAAACAGAGAGCTGCATGTCTTCCTTCGACAGCGCTGTTGTGCTGTACAAACCAAACGAGCCAAAATGTGTTTATCTCCCTGATCAATGTTTCAATACTGGATCCATGAAGACACTTAATTCTTATGTTTTAAAATCTCCAGTGTCACTTCATACAATGATACTGTGAGGAGAGTCAGCGTATAATGTACCTGTAACATGTTCTGCATAACTTTTATATTGGCCTGATTGTGAACACACAGAGTGTGTTCATCCACTGTGAGACATCTCCCACATCTCCTCAGCTACAATACACAATAGTTGAGTGAGATCTAGGTTACAAGCCCCCTTATCCCTGTAGCCCCCCGGGCACAGCTATGCTCTGTGGTTGACTGCATGCTACAGCAGCCGTGAGAAGCTCTCCCCCAGGAAAGAGCGTGTTTACTTATTCATTTGCACCTTCTTGTTTTAAATTCCACAGACGGTGTCTGAATGGGGGCATCGCTAGCAGGGAGGAATCCCCAAAGTAATACCTATGATACAATACCACTGTCTGGATGCATGTGTGTGTTTCCTTGTGTATGCATGATTGCATGACACCATCAAATGTGTGTGCGCGTGTGGGTGTGTTTTCTAAAGTGAAGTATTTATCACTGAAATGGGTGGTTGATGTAGGACCCAATTATTGATGACAATAGGCTCCATCCATCGACCCTCGGAGAAGATATAGGCCAGTGGGCTTCCATATTGAGGTGGCTCTCTGTGACTACTGCTCCCCAGAGTGGCGTGCTCTAAGATTTACCCCCTGCTTATTGTTCCTCGGTGGCAGCGCTATCGACAGCACATCACTCACTCAAGGCTGGAGAAATAACAGCATTGGCATTCTCCTAAAGCATGTGGAAGTGCTCTGCACTAAAAAATAACGGCCTCTTGGACCTTCAACTTTGATTTGTATTTACAACAGTCACGGTGGTGGCATTAAATAGTATTGAGCTCAAGGCGTGTCATGCCTTTCGGGCTAATCATAAACAGAGGATCACCTGTTTGTAGATGTGCTTGGATAGATAGCGCTGGCACAAAAGTTTGCCTGTGTGTGTGTGGGCACACACGCTCAAGCGCTAAGGTGTGTGTGCGTGCATGTGTCGCTGTTTTGTTGTGACTAATGAGGAGCAGCTGAATTGGCCTGCCTGGTGATTTGTACTAGCTGCTTAATGATGATGAGGCCTGATGGGATGCCAGGTTCACGTGTTTGTCTGCAAACATCAACAATCTGTTCCAGACAATCTGCCAGACACCAGATCAGGGGGAACAACATCAAATGACACAGTCATGTTGATTACATCATTAAAAAATATTATCAAGGAGGTTTAGCAGCATGTAATTACCAGGGACAAGACTGAAATGATCAGAAAATTATGCGGAGTAAACACTCTTCAAAGGCTTGACGAGGCAATCAACATAGGGTTTTGTGTGCCCACTTCTTCGAGAGTTGCAGGAGAGTCTGTTTACACTGTAACACACTTGCAGGGTATTTCAATTAAGAGTACTTAGCAGACTCTGTGCTCATCAAACCACATCCAGCCCTCCTGCGTGGACTCAACCCACCCCCAGATCTTCTCCTCCCTTCTTTTTCCTTCTTTGACTGCTGTCTCTCCTCCCTGCCACAACCTGTCCCCTTTGGGCAGCAGTGCACACAGAGTCTAATAGGATGCTCCTTACCTTGGGAATTAGCCTGTAAGACCCCGATGCTGTCATCAAACTGCATAGATTTGATGTTGAGTGATGCCAAGATGCATTCCTTATCCTGCAGTGAGGCATCTTCGATATTGTTCTGATTGGCTGACAGTATAACGCACATGTCGCAGAGGTTGATGTTGACAGCCCTTAAATCTGCCCGACTTAATGGTGTACCCTTCAGGGCGAGGAGAACAGAGAGAAAGAGCAAGACAGAGAGAGGGGAGGCAAAACACAGAGAGGAGACAGACATAGGGGAGAGAAAAACAAATTTAAGAAGTGAGCGGAGTGGAGCTGTGGGAAATTAGTTAACAAGTATTCTTGTTTTGAGGCGATGACATTCCACTGATCTAACTGGGCACTGGAGAATCAGAGACATGGACTAATCTAAAGGCTAGCCTGTGCTGAGGGCTGTGTTCGGGATTCTCCTCTGATCATCAGTCAAGCCAGGCCTAACAAGCTCTAATGCAGCCATCTGTGACAGGCACTGCCGCCGCAACACACACACATAAACTCTGCTTTGGATATGCAGGATGTGTCACTGCTCTGGGTGAGGGGGTGGAGGGTTGACTACTCTCTCATGGAGTGATCATTCAATTGAATAATGTGTGATCAGATCAAACTGACAGTCGCTCTCAGGATTTCAATGCGCGTGTTGCACAAAATGTCAATGCTTGGTTAGATAAACAGAGATCGTGCAGAAATGTGTCTCCGGCGGGTTGAAGTGCCACACTCACAGGTAATATGGACACCTTGGGGAAGTTGTGTAAAGTCTCCCACTCTCTCCGCAGGTAATCCAGCGAGCCAACAAAAACTATAGGCTTTAGCTCGTGGTAATGGAAGTTGCTTGCTCTTAAAGGCATCACCAGGTTTCGCAGCCCCACTAAAGCGGACGTGACATCCCCAAATATACAGACCACCACATGGCCGCTCAGCACTGTCATGGAGGCTTCACTCCGGGTCTGCAGGGAACAGAGGGATACAGGGGAGGGGGAGAAGTGCAGAGAGAGAGGGATGAGGAGGAGTACAGACATACGCACATTTAGAGAGTAAAAATTAGTGCTGCTGACAGGAAACAGGTTAATGTTTGTGAGAGTTAAAGCTTAATTACTGCCTAAAAGTCTCTTATAAACTGTTATAAACTCATATCGAATAGTCTGTTAACCAAGACATGAACTCATCATTAAAATAGTACACTTACAGGCATATATTATCTGTACATCAAAAAAGTTTGGTTAACCACTATTAACCATGTTTATAAGCAGTTTATTGGATAATTTAAAGTATTTACGTAATAAAAGGACAAAACACGTGGTCCTCTCTTTCAACGGGCAGCAGATTCAATCAGGCTGAAAAATGCAGTTTGTAAGATTTTAGGCACATACAGAATGTATGACGAGGACCCTGTCATAAATCAGAGCGGTATAAATAAACAAAGCTCCTCTGTTGTATGGAGTTCATGTTGAGAAAGAACAATGCGATGCCCTGCTTTCAAGATCTGCTGCCTGTCACAGCAGCTTGATGTGCGTTTGACTGACTACGTTAAGTAAACTAAATGCTGCTGTCATACAAGTCGGGCTGGAACCAAAACGGCATAAGACCACCGCTGTGGACTGGCCCGTTCCTCAGGTTTAAACGTTTTAAGCATGAAACTGAGTGAGGATTAGACAATCTTCGAAGGCAACAGGGTCACTGGTGAATTAGTGAAACAAGGCAGAGGAAATATAAGCTTAAATGTCAGCCGTACTGAAGGAGTTAATCCTGCTCCAACAAATAACCCACAGACCTAAACGCTTACAAACTGCCTTGTTAAAACACCTGAGCAAACCCATGCGTGCAGCGTTGAAATGCTGTTCACACATCATTGGTGGATGTATAAAAAAGGCAATAAACTCACCTTGAAACAACAGAGAGGCAGTGAGAGAAATTTCAGTACACATTAGTATGGGATTGCGATACTACAATGTTGAGGGGAAACTCATTCCTGAGCAGCACACTCACTCAAACGCCATTTTTATTTATTTTTTTATTAGTGATACTGTTTTAAATTCGTCGTATCTTAGATGTTCGTAGATACACAGTTCACGGCTCACTCACCAGGATGACTTTTTCGATGTCCTTTGAGGGGCACCAGTGAAACATTCCTGTCGAGTCATACCTCTTCACGTTCATGTCCATGTTCTCAATTTGCTCATTTCCAGGGATAAGTAGAGGGTCATGTCGACTGGGGAAACACCAGAAAAAGTGTATCATTAGAATAAAGATGATTGGCGACATTGGTGGAAAGCACTGTTGCCTCACAGCAAGGAGGGGCACCGGTTCGAATCCCGGCCGGTCTGAGGGCCTTTCTGTGTTGCATGTTCTCCCTGTGTCTGCGTACGGAGTGTGATGGAGACTTGTAATTGCCCCTACAGTAGTTGTGTGTGTGAGAGTGAATGGTGTGTGAGTGTGTCCTGTGGCAAACTAGAAGTCCCCTGGGTGAAGTGGGGAAGATAATATGTGACATAAATGAGCCGAAAAGCAACTTTAGGTTCCATGAAAAAAAGACTGAGTATGTGAAAGCACGTAGAGCCCAGAGTGTCACAGTCTCTAGTGCGCTGCAGACAGTAGGTGTGGTGATGACCGTATCACTCCTCTGTTCCTCCCTGTCCCCGATATCAAGTCATCAGACGGCTCAAAGACTGCAGTGCAGAGAACAGCGAGACTCGAGTGCTGCCGCCTGAATGGCATGACAACACAGGGCCAATTACCAGCTTTTACCCTGTCCTCCACTTCCTGACGCCATGCGGCGCAAACAGTAAAAGCTCCAACAGGCTCGCACTTTAAATATTTCAGGAATTTGCCCAATCACATTTTGCTTTCCCAACTGATGGCCATTAATGTTTCAACAGCTGTGTCACAACCAAACAGGCTAATCCACAGCAGTGGGCTGCTGAGTTTTATCCGCTGTAACACTGACCATGAAAGGGCTCCTGTCAGTCCTGCTACACCGCCTCTCTTGTTCTTGCACTTATCCTACAAGACATCTTCTCACAGTTCCTCTGAAGGCTCTAAAGAAAATTTCACCCAAAAGTCTGGGTCGGGACAAAAATGGTAAAAAAAAAAAAAAAAAGTAAAAAAAAAGAGCAAAAATAGTGCTGTTTGTCAATAAAAATCACTTTTTTTAACAGCAATGCAATGCAAATGCCACTTATTTACAGTCCCACCCAAACACTGAAAATTCCCGGTTAAAGCAACAACTGAACAGACCACAAAAACAGGGGGAACCGTAGAGACAGATATTTGAGTAATATGGGAGAAAACATCTCAAGAATTTGACATACATCTCTCTCAGTATCAGTCTCTCCTCTATCAACACTGTCATTCCCTGACAGCGCTTTGATGTTGCCTCTTCCTTCAGCCTGCATCTGGGTTGCATACCATCCCAGGAAAAGTAAAAGTAAAAAAAAAATAGTAATAATAACACAGCTGTCAATTAGCCACCCTCTCTCCCCACCACTCCTCCCTCTATCAGTTAGCGCAGGTGATAATAACACTGACAGCATTTAGTGTTTTTACACTCAGCCTGAATCTTTCATCCGGAGGCGCGTGTTGCGCCAATCAACTCCACAGAGCCGCCGTCACTTCAATCTGCCGGGCTGTGCTCGCCTCCACACAGGGGCTGACTGCCGCATGCAGGCGGCTGCCGCTCCGGCTCTGCCTGCCAAGACAGCTATCTCTCACAGAGCTGTCAGCGCCGTGACTGGCAGCCTGTCACACACCTCCCTCCGCCTCTGCCTCCCCTCCGCCTCGGGTTGAACCCACCGCAAGACTCGGGGAGAGCAGACATGACGTCTGAGCCGCCGTGCCACGCCCAAGGGATATCAGCTGCCGACGATGATGCCGTGACATCCCCAGCGACGGGGTGCGTGTCGTCAGTCACCGCCCGTTACAGTCAGGCTTTCGACGGTAGGCGATGGCGTGTATGCCATGCTGAACGAGGGTCGCATGTGAGGCATTTAACTGCGGTTAAACGTCGCAGCAAAAACATGAAAATGCTTTTATTTCTGAATTACTACCTGGGATATTTGTTTTAGGAGTTTAATGCGAATTTAGCATTTGCAGCTCGCACCCTTCATCCCCACCAGGACCACCACATTTTACTGAATCTTCAAACTGAATATGTTTAAAGAGCTTGGGACCGCACAGCAAATATTTTCCCCGGGTGAGATACAATATTTTACCAGCTGCACTTTTATATAGGACAAATATTTCCCTTAAAGCATGTCTCACTCCAGTGTCTCACCCACTCCCCCCTCCCTCCCTCCCTCCCCCCCTCCCAGGCGCTCCTGGTATATATTTCAAACAGAGCTGAGTTATTCCAGTGTATCACTCTGCAGTCACAAGCTGGGGATGGGCGTGCTCCCCCAATCCCTCTCTGCCAGACTACGAAGGCAGCCTCTTGCTTTGAAAATTTTCCCCATCATGCAAACTGACAAAGGCATGCTTTTCAAAAGCCCACAGCCAATCTGTTGATCATTATTTATTTACAAAGGCCTTCAGGCTGCGAGTCCTGTAAAAACCATACTTGATACGTATGCTCTCGCTCTCGCTCGCTCTCTACTGTGTTTTCCCCCTCCTTGCTTGTAGAATAAAGTATCCCTAAGGCTACCTCAAACAATCACTTTTCATTGTGCATAAAATACACCTTGTAAAGCACAACTGTTTAATATATATGGTTTTATATGTTGACGGGGCAGCTGTGAGAGGGGGGCTGCGGACTGGGATGGGTAATTTGATGTTTCGCTGTGGGCTAAGACTTGGAAAAAAAAATCTACACCTATAACAGAGGACCTGTCATCCCAGTACCCAAGAGCCAGCAGAATACAGAAACACCCCTAAAGCAGAGAAAACTTTGACATTGCTTTGAAGCGTTTTCAAAACTGAGTAAATAACTCGCCAGAATTATTATCACTGCGAGATCAAAGCAAAGATGCATATATTACATGGCAAAGAGGGACCCTCTCCTAAGCAAAAGAGGAAAAGAAGAAAAGGTTTTGTGCTTTAAGTTAGGCAAACTAAACAGCCTTCTAAACAAGCAGTTAGCTGGAAATATGCCAGTGTCTAGTTGTTTTTGTAGCAGTTTTCTCCCTCAGAGCGAGGGCAACTAAAATGATTCTCTGTTGCAAACTAGACTGAAGGGTATGACTCTGTGTTGGGCTAATGGTTCGGCAAGTGTGAAGGCTTATTAAGTGCTTGTTTTCTTGAGAACTGAGGGGGAGGCCGACAAGTATTCTGGACAAAATCGCATAGGCGTGCCAGTGCAGTAGGAGGAACGCTGCCTCAGGGAGGCTGGCAGGACCAACATACAAAGAGATCCACCCAAGTAGAGACGGCACAGTAATAACCCTACAAATGTATACAGGGTGTAAACCGTGATCAGAACAAAACATTTTTTATGTACACTCAAAATGAGGTTTTTCATTTTGATTTATTTTGCCTCTAGGTAGGCAAACTTCATCAATCCCTTAGGAAAGTAAAAAAAAAACTACCAATGAATAAATATGAGAAAATATACATATTATAAAAAAATTGGGCTCATTAAATAATTATTCTAAGCAGATAATAAATAATGTGTCTATTATTTTACACAGTGTAGATAATCTTTTTTATTTCTCCACCCTCTCTAAAATTCCACACGGGAAATATGATCCAGAGTTATCTGTTTGGATAACAGTGACAAGTGCGTGCGACAACAACCCCACAGCTCTCTCTTTAGATTTTCTAATTGTGAAGGCATAAAGATGACGGCCGTAACACTTACTCCCATTAAGAGTGGGGCAGCGTAGCTATGAGTGTTCCTGTCCTGTCACATCCCAGCGTACGCAGCTCGGGCCTCCGTGCTACCGTGTTTCTAACCCCGCCTCGCAGCCCGAGGAGCACGAAAACCTGCCCCTTTTATCTTTCAAAATCAATTAACAACAATTTAATTCCACGGGACAGGGTAAAAGGAAGGTAATATTTGAATTCATATTTGATTGTGATGATACATCTCACATATGGCCTAAAGTACCAGAAACAGCACTCACAGGGGTTCCCACAATAGAGGAGTAGCCTGAGGGCAAAGTAACCAGGCAGGTCCCTCTGATTGGTTGCTGGTGTCATTAGTGCCAGCATTGTTTAAGGAGCACATGTGGACCAGACCGGAGGAGGTGACAGCTGCGACTTTAAAGCCAGAGGAGTTTTCAAACGGCTCCTCGCAGCCGCGTTTCATGACAGAAATATTATTTCAGCTCCGTCATTAACAGCTGACAGCATGCCATCCTAAACAGCCAGAGCCTAACAGGGCACTTCTCCTCTCTCTTTCGCTCACAGAGTTTCTTACCTCCTTCTTCTGCCACCCCTAATTTGCCCCCTCCCATCCATCCAAACTCCCACCATCTCACCATCCGCCTCTGAAGTATCTCACACGCACATCCCTCCATCCCGTCCTCCCTCCCTTCCCTTCACTTTCTCTGCGCGTCTGACTTCCTCACACTCCCCGTTTGAAGGCTGGAAGGGGAATAAAATCAGCGTCTCTTACCTCATCATTTTGGGCGAGCAGTTGGGTGAGTTTCGCATCCCTCCGTTGCGCTGCTTTTTTTTGGGCGAGAGAGTTGATGGATGTTCGTCTTCGACTGCAAACACATGCACAGAATGTCAGAATAGAGACAGAGGGGTTGGGAATGTGTGCTGGACCTGACATGGAAAGAAAAAAAAAAATCAGCCCACAATCAATCAATCATTGCAAACAAAAAAACAAAACAAAAGAAAAGTGAACAGAAGAAAAAGGAAAATTAATAATTCAGTGTCAAATTGAGAAAATATAGAAAAAGCATTAGTACGGATGGTAAATCTGAGAAAGGCAGAAGAAAACCACGGAGAAAAAACAATTTATGTCCTGAAAATGTTACGGAAGGCTCACATCCCCAAAAAATAAAACACTTTTTTGGCTCTTCTAGGTGCACTTTTATAGGGCTCTTAGTAAATCCCTGGAGCATCTGCTCAGAAGACTTTGCAAACTGTGCAGGTGGTTGGACCTCTAGCAGTCTGCATCAGAGTGACCATGCTTACCTACACCATTAATTGCCATGTGATGGTACAGACTGTCTTTGTCAGTGGCGCATGGGCAAAAGCAATGGCAATGAGATAAATAAGGGTTATGGAGATGGATTTGAGTGGCTACTTTCTATTTTTTCTTGTTTGTTTTTTTGCTAAAACTATCCCAGTCCCACCCTGTCGTTTCATTTCTAAAATGCACAATGGTTCTTCTACAGATCTACGTCCGTGCCAAGAGACTTATCACACGTCACTACAGTCACCATGTCACTATTTTCCTCTCGCAGAAGACTACTGTGGGGACTATTCTTGAATATTAAAATGAAAATGATGTCTAAGCAGGACTAATTATAGTCCATTACTGTTTTTTTTTTAAACTATGATTTTAATTAGAATTAAGTTCAGCTTCCTGTCAACTGAGCATCTCAAAGTTGAGCAATGAGTAAAAGGAGAAAAGAACTTTTCTTGAGTCCCAGTCAGACAGAGAGCAGCCGGAGTGAGGCCAGGCCCAGTCCTCTGAAGATTTCTGTCGAGCTAACAGTAGTCTGATCTACGCTACTGTCTGGGAGTTTCAAGAGCTTTCAGACAGGCACCCAGATACTCTTATCCACTCTGCACTCTCCCAGCGTAAATGCCAAGTGCACCGTCACTTCAAACCTCTGTTAGTCCTTTGGTTAGGAATCAATAACACAGCATGATATTAGTGCAAATCAATGTGCACGCTGCAAGCCGTGACTATTCCAAGCATGTGGAAATTCATTTCTGTCTGAGCACCCGTCCTAGGTTGTCACCTAATTCTGCTAATAAAAGATAAGAAATGCGAGTTTGTCTTCTAATAAAATGTCACTCTCTGACATTTCCTTTATGCAGCTGGGCATTCAGAAGAGCTAATATCACAAGTATGTTTCCACTTAACAAATAATTCTCTCTAACGCAGTGTAAAATACAACATCAGAAAATACCCATCCCTTGCCATATTGTTTAGCAGAGCCTAGTAGTTTAAACTGAATTTGTACAGCGAAAACATTTCCTCATAACGCTTCTCACTTAACACCCATGACAATAAAATTTAATGTAAAAATAAATGCTTTATATCCACTGGGCAATTTGAGCTTTCATAGTAAATGATTCTGTTTTGGCACCCAAAGGTCAGTATCCTCAGGGCTCACAAACTCTGCAACGTTTCTGAAAATAAACAACTCTTTTGTGCCAAATCTAAATCCACATTTTAGCACTCCTCAGCGTGGACGCCCCCCTAATGTAACACTGTAATAAGCACTGCACTAGCAGGCAGATCCGTGCAAAAGCAGCAGGAGCAGCAACAGAAGTGGCTCCAGCAGAGTGAACCATCATGCAGCAAACAAGACAAAATGAAGGGACAGGACAGGCGGGGTTACTGGCTGATGCATCCCGCTGAGAGGGCAACCTACAGTGCCTACTGTGACCGAGCAGCATGGCATTACTGGGGTGGTAGCGGTATTTCACCGGCAGACTGCGGGCCCGGTTCAGCCGACTCTCAGCAAGCGATCTGGCCCCTGTGTCTCCTGGACCTGAGATACTGAGGCGCAGTTTGGAGGGGCCGGCCCCGGGCCCCGGCCCCGGCCCCACAGGGAGCAGGCTTCCTTTACGGTTATTAACAAGGGGGACGTTGACTGTGCCCGGGCTGAGCAGGGGGTCCTGGCCGGGGTGCAGAGTGTTGGGGAGCAACGCATTTGAGGTGGTGGCAGAGGTGGAAGAGCAGCCAGTGGTTTTAACTGATCGGTTTTGAAAAGACGGTCTAACTTCGTCCATTACTGTCAAACAATGGAGAATAAACAGTGTGAGAGCACGAACTGATGCTCATTGAGTTAGTGATAAAAACTGTGGAAAGATAATTCAGATTATTTTTTGACATTTTTTGTTTTAAATAATAGAATTTAGTGTTTCAGGGAAATTTTTACAATTCATTATTTCACTATAGAGACAGTTAATATATATATCAAATTATCAATTAACCTACATAAAAAAATCAAAGCCTTCTGCTGTAAATAAAATGCAATTTTCATCATTTTAGTTTTGAGACATTTTTTTAAGTCAAAAATTCATGACATAAAAGCAGAAATCATTTATGTTTTTTCCTAAAACAGTTGTAAAAATTCAACATCTCTTATGTGCGCAACACTTGCTCCCACTGCGCCATTGCCAGCGACATTTACTTTGCATTTGTGACAAACATGAATTAATAAGAAGGCTCTCTGTTGTATTTCTCACACTTTCTGGTAGAACAAAGCAGAGACACGGCTTGGCTAAAGCCCGTCACATCCAATCAGATATCGTGTCAGTTCAAGCATAATGTGCAGCACACTCCTTTCATTTGAACAAATATAAAACAAGAACTAAAAATTCATAATATGACTAATTCAAAAACCTTCATTATTAAACATTTAAATCTGTCTTTTTGGGATCGTGCAGATAGGGATGTGGTGTAACTCCAGAGCAAAGGCGACGAGCATTTACACGCTGATTTGCACTGTAGCTTTGACAGCATGTCCAGGGACGACCTCCTGTGTCTTATATGAGCGTTAATACTCTCTCCATGGAGAAACACATGTACTCATGTTCACCCCCTGAACAAACACACATGGCCACATACACCCAGGGCCGCGGCTGCATGTTTGTGTGCAGCGACGGGTTTGCAGACTGGAATGGGAGAGGAGGAGCCCTTTTCTTCCTGCTTTGGTAGAAGGGTGGTTGGTTGGTTGTTTGGCGGAGAGACCATGCTTGGGTGGCCCCGGGCGATAAACAGACGTTTATCCCGGCCGTCAGCTGCCTCCTTGATTTACGGGGCGCCACCGATAGCTCCTGGATTCATCTGGCCCTTGTCAAACACGTGCAGCGTTAGAGAGCGCTCAACCGCCCTGGCAGGTCCACTGTGCATCCTGAACAACCCAGACGGCAACTGTCCCTTCCTGAAATGCTAATCACATGATGGTACTGTCCTGCATGCAAGCATTATCAGATTGCCGTGACCCAACGTAAACTGAATGATGAGGCAGAGGAAGAACAACTAAAAATGTTTACTTTGGTATGTGCACTAAGCTGGCTTTGCCTTTCCAGTGTTTGCTGCATGAGCAAGCTTTGTTCTTTGTCTGCATTGCAACTGCATGAAAAAAGCATTTTATGCCATGCATTGTTGTTGTTTTTTCTGTTTTGTTTTTTTGTTCTTTTGCTGCTGTTAAATATGAGAATAAAACTGGAATTATGACGGCTGCAATTCCTCGCACAGCTGCTGAGAAACAGCCGTTAATTTTCAGAGAGGAAACAAAGAAAGGCTACAATATCAAAATACATTAAATAAAAATATACATAAAAATGTTAGAGGTGATGAATACCATTTCAAAACTAAAATTTATCTTAACCAGTAAAGTACAAAGTAATGCATTTAACAGTTATTTACCAGAGATTTACCTAAATTGCAATCAGCTTTGAATCGCACGCCAGCCTCTTTTTGGCTTCCACTGTTCCCTGGTGTTGTAGCGCCATCTGCTGCTACATGCAGCACAATACAAAAAGAATAGTTCATGGAACTACATGGAATTATCAAAACACAAGATATTTTATTTTCAGTTGCTATTAGTATCAGGAAATAATTTCCTATGAACATACGTGGAACTTATTTAATGAGAGGTAACTTAGTTAAACATGATCTTAAACACTGGTTAAAATACTGTGAGTCTACTTTGTCTCTGTATAAGACACAAGACAACATCAGCATATATTAGAGGAATAAGGGACAACAGGGAAAATACTAAAGCAAAGCATCAGTACTAATTATGTTACATGACACAGTGAGGGGTCTACAGTCTAAACACAGAGCTGGAGCAGAATGGAGAAGGACAGAGAAACACACTTACGTGATCTGACATATCCATTATACTTATATTTGGCTGAGGAGAATGCAAAGACAAGTGGCAGGTCACACAGAGGGAGAAAGGATGTAATGAAACAGACACATTAGGAAATTGAGACATCAAAATAAGAGCGGTGGGTGGAAATGAAGTCAAATGTGACTCATAGTTTCAGTGTCGGACATGAGGGCATAAACTCAAAATAAAAAGGTATAAATCATTGAAAATGAATGGACATGATGAAGTATGGTGTGATGGCAGAGAAGAGGCAGACACAGGAGAATGAAATGAACTGTCCATTCTCAGAGTGAGCCATGCGTCCAGGAAACTGATTCAAAATGAAATCAGAAGAACTGAAGTGAAATTAAGAGCTATATTCAAGGTGATAGTGATAGATTTGGAAAGCCTCTCATTTGCAAACTCAGTAGATTGCTTGACACTTTAAATTCAAATGTGGCTCAAATGTGATGAACATGATGGGGACTGTACACAGAACAAATAAAGCCACTATGGGAAACAAAGACAACACAACAACATACTTGAGCGTGTGGGCGTCCAGACTACAGACAGCAGACTCTTGCTACCCAAAACAGCCTTCCTAACACTGCACAAGCACGAAGAGACTGGTTCCAAACATGCAGGCTAGATGTCTTGCACAAATGAACATTTTAATTTCACACGTGGGATCAGAGCTGTGCTCCAAAATCTCTCGAGCCGCTCTTTAAAAATAGTTGACCGGGGGCCTCCACCGACGTCTGCAAAATTAATCATCTGGGAATTAGAATTTATGACCTTGACTGAGGAGGGACTGCAGACTGCTCCTGATAGAAGTGCTACCACAGTGGGCACTTGGACTGAGCTCTGAGAGCTGCTGACACTCCCCATTCGTTCCTGGAGTCTCTTCCAGCAGTAAAGGTCACAGTGAGGGCCCAGGGCTGGCCTATGACACAGATCCTCAAACAGGGACCCACAGTGGCCCTGGCATCTGTCTCCAGCAATCTGCCCACATCGCAGAGGCAACAGACTAACTGGCTCGCATCTGGGGCGTAGCGCGGCGGCGTAGGACAGAGGGTTGGGGAGTGGGTTGGGGGGGGGATCACCAGGCCTGCCTGGTGGACAGGAGCTGTCAGGGCAAGTTTGGTGACGGACCAGCAGGGCTGGGAAAATGAAAATGCAAACATAATTTCCGTGTCAGGATAGATAAGATCCCCAGCAATGAGATGCAGATGCGCACACATGCACAGACAAAGATACAAGTGCATGTTGTTACACACACACACAAAGATGCGCACGTGCATGCACACACACAGCCGAGAAGGCCGTAGACTAGCTGAAAGCATCTGCCGGGCCCCGGGTCTGTAACCCGGGTCCACAGCCCAGCTTTATGGTGGCTTCAGTCTCCCTATTATATAAAAGCTGTCACGTCCAAAGCCTCTCTGGCAGAGGGAAGCTTGGCCACGGTGATGATGGTCAGGCCACAAAGAAAGACCATGTGAAAACAATTATCAGACCGGAAATAAAATTCTGAGCCAGCTGAACGACTCAGAATATCTTGAGACATGAAATCGTAAAACGTAAGCTGTTGAAGACAAAAAGCAGTACACACAACCACCCATATGGGCTGCATTTCTTTACAGAGCCACAACTACGGAGAATTATTTATGCTGACAAGTAGTAGAGGCCGCTTGCCTTTGTCTAATTTTTCCACCTAATGTTTTCCTGTTTCATCCTGATCCTCACTCACCTGATTCAGTGCCAGAACAAAATGCTCAATTTCTACATGTATTGTAAGACTAGTAATGACTGCATTGATTTGTTCAGATAAATCTCCTACCAAAAAAAGTGGAATTGAATAGTAGAAATTCACAGGTAGAGTTATGGATAGATATTGTTGTCTCATCATAAAGATGTTTTATTCTAAACAACACTTTATCCATTAAATATACCTGAATTATCATGCGAATAACCTTAACAATAATAACCCTATTCTAACTCTAAGGCCTCATATACACAGTATAATAACTGATAAAGAGGCAATATGTTTCTGACATGCATGCTAATAAGAATATCTACTGTGACTAAATGTTGTATGTGTCCATGAATATAAAGTGGGAGCAGACATTGTGTCGTTAAAGTCCACAAAGCAACACAGATGTTTGTGTTTACATCACCATTAAAGAGGTGTCTGTGTTGCGCTGAGTTTTTGTGGGGTGTGAATGTGACTTGCATCAGAACGCCGTGTGCATCAAATTAAAGTGCTCGCTACCACAAGAATCAATTATCCAAGTCCTCAGCCCTAGAAAAAGGCAGGTTCAGGCCTGCACGAGCATGAAGTCATCGTGGATAAAGACATCTTATCCTCTCAAGTCTGGTGGAAAAAAAAGACGGGAAATGGGGAGAGGAAATCCAACAATCCCTGACTGACAAAGCCCAATGCACTCCTTCACTAAACTCACTTTGCTCAGACAAAGTCGGAGTTAAAAAGGGAAAGAAATCTAAGACAGTGGAGGCTTTCCTGAAATCCTACAGGAGGTTGAGGGAGAAGTGAGATCAGTAACCATGTAATGGCCAGTAATTGGTACCGAGGGATATCAGCGCAGGCCGAAACTACAAGAGGCCAAGCCAAACTCATCATGGCATGTTTGACACTAATCTAGGCTGAGTCGGCAGACGGTGGGAGAATGTTGAGAAGGAAATCAGATCTGTATGTCTGAACTCAGTGCTTTGATAGCTAGTCCTAGTCCTGCCATGTCTAATTGACAGACAATTTAGTATTTCCCTTCCACTCAAAAGGAAAATTGAAAGGAAAGGGATCCTCCAGGAGCTTTTGTCCTCCTACCTTTTCTTTATCAAGCCAACATAACTATTTCTTCATCCTCATTTTGTGTTTTTCCCTTCTTCCCTTTTCCTTACATGTTTGATCTGCTCTTTTGTGCAATACAAAACATGTGACCACCCTGGTAATTCTACTCAAGCCCCCCAGTGTATGTGTCACAGATTATTGAAGACAGGGGAGATGTGCTTTGTAATTGTGATAACAGGTTGATTTTTTTTTACAATGAAATGAACGATTTGAAAGAAAAAGGTGTTAATTGATGAACAATTTTGTTTTTCTGTAATAATGGTCCAAAATAATGAAACTTCAATTGTTACAAAACTGAACTAGTATCGCTGGTAAAAACATGTTTTAACATCTGTGCACTGCTCCACATTTATTAGGTTTGACAGGACTGTTAGAAATCCTCAAAACCTTTTCAAATGTGATTTTCTTTTATCTTTGGCATTAAAGCAAAACTGAAACCTCTGCCAGGTCGATGAGGTTAAGTCACAGGGGAAAAAGGGAAACAAAGACAAATCTGCTTTAACTGAGAAGTGTAAAAAAACTGAAAACAGTAAAAGGTTTGTGAGGGCCTTCAAAGTAAAGATATAAGACATAATATAAGACATCATTGACATTATCAATTAAATTGCAGAATAAAATCCTTTTTGTATGTAAACATTTCTTACCTCGAGCAGTTAAGATACATCAAATCTAAGAGTGATAATATCACAATAACTGCATGACTGATGCAGCATGCGGTAGCCACATGTCTAACACCTACAGTACTGTACAGTACAGCAGCACCACAAAGCCACATCACCACTTACCCATCACACATAGTACACAAACCAAACTCATAAGCTCAAATGAAAATGGTCAATAACTTTAAAAAAACATAGTCAGATAGATAGATAGATAGATAGATAGATAGATAGATAGATAGATAGATAGATAGATAGATAGATAGATAGATAGATAGATAGATAGATAGATAGATAGATAGATAGATAGATAGATAGATAGATAGATAGATAGATAGATAGATAGATAGATAGATAGATAGATAGATAGATAGATAGATCTTTAAAAATTGTTCAGAAACAAAACCAAATAAATAAATAATTCCACTTAAGCCACAACTGCCCACACTGTGGACTGACATTAAACAGATCACACCACGTGGACGACGTCACAGACACACACACACACACGTACACATACAGTACCCCTGCATGGTACAAATACACAGGGCACACACCACAGACACGTAACAGCATGTGTTGGGCGGTGTAACTTACAGGCACGTAAAGTGGTTGCGCAATCATGAACAGAGACAGAGGAAAGTGGGTAGGCCCTCTGAAGGGTGTCCATGTTACTATGTACACTGCCTGACATGCAAGAGCAGTCTTGCTCTGAACGGCCGCAATCAAAACAACATGCCAGTTTCATTCGTTTGTAGACGGACATCTTGGCTACAGTCATGTTTTGGGATGAGAGGAGAGGAAAAGCAGCAGGTTAATGGCAAAAGGAGAAATATTCATCCAGGGGAAGTCGGAATGTAACTTCATCAGAAAGTGCAAGCCTTAGACACCTGCTCCCACAGACTTGAGCCCCAAGATACAGCAAACCCACTAAATACACAGATTTGCTTTTACCTGAGAATATCATTCAATCATTTCACTTATCATTCCTTTTTGAATCTACTGTATGAGAAAGCATAAGCCAAATTTGGACTAAGAATATTAACACTTGCTTATAAATACAGAAACCATATGCCAACTCGTTCTTTTTAGGCTGCAGGGGTCAAGCTGTGTGCTAAGGCTGTAACAGGTCAAAAGGCAAAACTATAACAGTGGGAGAGAGGGGTGAGGAGAAAGGGGAGAGGGAGGGAGGCATTCAGGAAAGAAAGGCATGAGCAATGTCTTCAGCAGCAAACCTCATACAATGTTTCATACATTTGTACATCCTCTATCCATTTGGCTAAAGGAGTGGATCACGTACCTGTATCCCATCATGCAGCTGTAGCAGCTGTGTCCATGGCATCACACTAGTCTACCTGTCTAAGACTGGCCAATTCATGCTGCTCTGTGATCAAACCTGCGGTTTCACTGCTCCACTCCCCACAGGCAGCCTCTACGATGTGTATGTGAGCGGTGTGTCTGGATATGGGACGTACATATGCTAATATCATTTCAATCTTCACCACTTTAAAGGGAGTCGCATAGTATGTATGAGAATCTATGTATATGGAAATAACAATCTACTGTAATTTAAGCTGGGAAAAACTATATTGTAAGGGGCATGTTTCATTGCTAAGCAGATTGCTTTACTGTTGTGTTTTACAGAAAAGCATCTGATAGAGTAGCCTTTGTTACTTTTCAAGCTTCATCCTTGTAGGAAGAATGGAGCCTAGCAAGTCTTAAAATTATATTACACAAGAACAAGAAGGGCATTAACTGCAGACTGCAGCCAAAACACTGTAAATATTCTGTCGATGCAGTGTGTGTGTGTGTGTGTGTGTACAGTATGTGTAGCTGTGTGTGTGTGAGGCTCTGAAGCCCGAGGGAAGCGGGAGTGAAAGTCCCCAGAGTAGCACTTCTAGATTGCTGTGACTCTGAGCAGAAACAGTCCCTGGTCCCCTTTCCCTCATTGCAGAGGTGCAAACAGACAGCAGACTAATACTGTCTGGCACCTTTACACAGACACTTTCAGCATCTTTGACTCTGAGTCATGTTGGAAAATCAGATCTTGAATGAAGTAATATGTTTCAGTGTCTGGCCAGGAAAAGTGTGGGAAACGCAGATCACAACCCAAAGGATGAAGGCACCAGGGACTGTTGTTTCCTGTGGCATGCACATGTGCTTCATGAGCAAGAAGTAATCATGCAGAAAATGTTGTTTTGCTCTCAGCAACAAAGGGAGCTACAGATATAACTGTTCACATTATTGAAACAGTTTAGGAGGGCATAGCAAACAACTGCAGCGAAGCTTTGACTGCATGCTCATACTGCTTTACTTCAGAGTTTTTGCTTTGGCAACTGGACCACAGTTTATGTATATTACAACGTTGATTATAGACACATGGAAGGAGGGGTTCATGGAAAACACAAGACACACACATACACACATACGCACACACAAACTGACAATGTCTTTGACTTCTGACTTCACAAATACCCAGATTCTGGCCCAGAATTAGAAGGAGTCGGATTCAGGGCATTCTTAATTGGAGATTCAACATGATGGCTGCCCTGATAAACTGTCTGCATGGTTTTCATAAGTTACTGTCGCTTGTAATCTGCCAAGGCACAGCGTACTCAAACAGAAGCTATCAGGGCATAATGTTGAATAGGAAGGATGTCCCAAATAAAGCACTGTTCTAATATATCCTATTAAAGGTGTCCTTAGTCAGCAAGAGTACAAGGACAAATGGTAGTGTGAGATCAAAAGATAGAGCTTTGGAGCAAAAATAATATTTACCTAAAATTTGAAAAAAAAAATCAATAAAAACAAAACCATTAGGGTATTGGTACAGCACGATTAATCTGTCAAATGACACAATATTTTGATTAAATTTACCGTGATTAAAAAGACACGCAAACACTCACAATTTGGTCCTTGTATTGTTGCTGAACAGGCATCGGGGACTCGATTTCCTCTACAGACATCACCATTTAAAACGTCGCAATGTTGGACATGACTCTGGCACAGCACCGCCATCTAGTGGCAGTCTAGCACTATGGCAGTTTATACTAGGCATTGCTAATGCTTTTTATCTAGTGCAGTGGTTTAAAAAACAGGACAAAAAGAAAGGGCCCAACAACTATCCAGATTTGAAATGACTGGTGAGGTGACATTTCAATTCTGACAGGGACTGATGGCCTCTGTAGCCTCAGCGCGAGCAGGACGAGGACCCAGAGTTTAGAAAGGGGCTGAGCTCACGGAGAAGTGAGGCAAAGGGGAGACCAGATTGTTTTGATTGTGTTTTGGCAACCTAACTCGTTAGGATTTACAGAACTTCCCACAGGGACATTTTCTGCTCTCTGAAAGTACGGCCACATACAAAACGTCCTTTGACAGAAAGCAGATCAATTGAAACCTCAGTGGTTCTTGTTAATTTTCTTCCCCTTCTGTTAGCTCTTCTAAATCTGTGATTTCTCCATGACATGTCAGATTTTTATTGCGCTCCTCTGAACTCTCTTGGAGCATGACACTTTAAGGAGGTTAATCACAGGGAATGGCAGAGAACTTGCTGCAGATTGACTTCCAAAGGCCAGATATGAGTTTGGTTTGATGATCAAACAGTGAGGGGAAAAGAAAAAAAACTGCAGAGCTCATCAGCCACATCTGATTAGGTCACACTATTTAATTGTCATTTCCAGCGAAGAGCATCAGCTGCCTGGGCTGATGGTGAGCAGGCCGGCAGCCTGCGCGACTTTGATTTCTGCTGTTTTGGTTTTGGTCTGGTCTGAGCACAGTGTAGAAATGAGAGGCGAGGAGAGGGATGCAGAAGCTACACTGGTACATGCAACATAGATACAGTATACTATTTGCTGAAGAGGATATATAGAGAGATATAAAAACACTTGCACTGCACTCTGGGTAATAGTACACCCATTTTCTTTTTACTCACAATAAATCACTACCAGTGAGTAGTTAAAATAAAGTGGCGTTTTCCAATGGCAGCAGGGAAGGAAATACATCAAAAGTGTGTCACTGGTCATAAAGAAACATGGGAAAAGCAACAGAAGAGAACAAAACATGATAGAACAGAACATACTGTATAGACACAGACTTCCATTGCAGTAATGGAACTGTCATCTTTCTGTATGCAACTCTCTAGTTGACAACAACTGTAATAAGATAAAGCACGGCTGCATGTCCATCACTGGAGACATGGAAATGTTAAGAAAGCAAAGAGAAGTAAACAGTTTATCTAAATGAAACTAGAGTGTGAAAGGTCTGTTGATTCTTTTGTGCTGGGGAAGTAGAAACATGTCTGAATAATTGAAACGACACAGACAAAGGAAGGAAATGGTGGGCATCTATTTTAAAAGCCAGGCTTTGTCTGTATCGGCCTGCTTACTGTAATTGTCTGTGACCTATTGAGGAAATATAGGATATTCACCTGAATTATTTATCCAGCAGCTAACATGTCTTGACAAGTGACTACTGTACATAGGTCAGGTTATATTCAACTGTGCTGCTACATTAATGGAAATGTTGTGTCTGCATGGAAAAAAGGTGGAGAAACTATCAATCTGACAGAGGCATTTGTGGGTTATATGAAAATTCCTCAATTTAACACTTAACAGCACATTACGTCTACGACTATTCATATCGTGTGTGATTCAAAATGTCTGAGAGAGACATACGCATATTATTCTCAAAGTCTCTTGTAAAGAACATTTGCAAGTAAAAAGACGATAAAACTATAGGTCATATACACTAATCATAGCTCACTGCCTCCTGTATAAAACATTAAAATAAATGGTACAAATCTTAGAGTTTTTGCTTCTCACTGCACTGATCTAATTTTTATATTTCACACAGATGTGTGATCATCTTACAATAGTTAATTTCTGTTCCACTGGTTGTTTTTTTTCTATTTGACACTTTTTTCTCAGTTTGTGCAAATAAGCGAGTGATTTAGTAGTTAAACCAGTTTTATAATAAACTCAAAGATCACAACACCTTCATCTCAACCGGGAACATAAAATAAAACCGGATATTGACTGATGGTCGCGTCTTAATGGATGTTATGGAAGTTTAAAGAGGACCCATATTAAGACTTTCCTGTCGGGGAATAATGGCGTGATGACACATATTATCTTTAAAACACAGTGCCACAGCACAGAGGAAGGAAGACACAATGACAAATATAGTATTAGTGTAAACCCTAAGTATAATGGTACTGACAGACCCACAGCGGGATTTGGGAGTGAGAGGAAGGGAGGGAGGGGCGTTGACAGGGCGAAGGAAAGGCCCAGCTACTCACGTCGTTTGCAGCCACACTTCTTGATCCGCTTAGGGTCTGTGATGTCGTCATGACAAGCTTTGCAGTAGAAAAATGCTCTAAAAGTGACACAGTAGACATGTTCAGCGCTTCAAATGCTCAAACTGTATCCTTGATCAGCGGCCCATCACAATTACCTTTTTACTTCTTTGGCATCACTGGCAATAAAGAAGCCCAGTGTTCCCTCCTGCATCTTGACGTGGTTGCCCGGGTTGATGAGGATGCTGGGTAGTCAGAGACATAAACACATCATATCCGTTAAGCCCTGGGAGACACTCATCTCATGCACACAACATGCTAATCAAGAGGAATGGTACACACACTTCGGTTGGAGCGGTTCATCTGACCTGCACTGAGCTCTGCTAGACCAGGTTTTGGCATCAACAAATCATCCCTGCAAATGTTTTGAGAGCTTGGTTTGCTCTGTCATGTTGCATTTTCTGTGCTGCCATAATGATACAAACCCACTCCTCTGTTTTGTTGGGCAATTAGCTGACGTGAAACTCACACGGATGGACAGAATGTACAACAGCATGAACGCACATTGAATTTTAATTCTTTTCTTTGTAGAATGGTATTGGTTTTGCCCCAAGGTGAGAGGAGGTGGGCACAGAGAGGCACAAGTAAAAGGGACAAGGGTAGAAAGAATTAAAATTATGGCCATGAAGTGGTTTTAGTCTCAGCATTCAAATCCAGTCATCTAGTCCAAACAAACGTCATGATGGCCACTCTAGTACAGAGAATGTACAGCAAGTGTTGTTAACTTGTTAGTATCCGACAGTGGGATGCAAGGGAATGAACAGCTCTTTTTCTCCTCTATATCATGCTGATTCTACTCAAAGACTCTACCACAGCCTACTGTATTTGTCTTGTAAAAAGCAAACTGCTGGAGTAGAAACTTAGTTAGATAAAGTCCCCAAAAGACAAGTAGCCACTCTGCTCCATCGAGTTATAGTGTGAAAACAATGTCCAGCAAAGCCAATGCTGACTTACACTTGCATTCTATTATATCCCTCACAGCGAAAACAAAGATATATTATGGCATGCTGAATTACAGCTGCACTGCAAACAATAATCAGTCACACCTTTTCTTTTTTATTTAATTTTACGCAGGACTCAATTTAATTCCCTGTGAGCACTTAAGGCGACTGGCTGTATCATTCCCCATTAATTAGACTGAGACAAAGAATTGACACCACACACATACTGTACGCTCACACACGCACACGCACACACACACACACCCTGGTCATTAATGGTCACCTGTGGGCAACAATCATCAATGATGTGAGTGTGAACTAAGGAATTAAAACACTGAACCCACAAACCTTTAGGGTCACGCTCCTTTGAAATATGAGCCCAGATGAAAGATGATTAACTTGTGATTAGACTATTTTTGTTTTCTGTGCTATCTCCCAGATACTATTTATCATTTTGTGACAGTTCAGTAGCTTTTTATTTATGGTTTTTTTTTTCAATTCTCATTGTCTCGGGCAGACCTAAAACGGCACACACTGTTAAGGAGAACATCAATCTCACTACATCTTTCCTCTGGGCTCTGGAAAAGGCTACATTGGAGAAAATAAACAAAAATATTAAGGGAGCAATTGAATCCATATACATATTGCACTGTGATCAAATTCCACCAGTCATGCAGATCAGATTTTTATTTCCGCAGTTTTTCTTTGTGCGTGGTAAAATAGCATCAAGCATTCACTCAGATTGAATGGCCCCCAGAGAAGTGAACAGACTTCACGCCTGGCATGCTCTTTAGTGAAAATAAATGATAGAAAACAGATCAAATCAAGACAGTTCCACAAACATTGCTGCCCAAATCTGAGATTTTACAGGTGTATCTGTCCGAGACATTTTTCTTCAGTCGGTGCAAACTGGTGAATAGGAGCTTAGAAAGTGTCAAAACCTCATATTGTGAGCAACAAGGCAGGCATCGAACACCTTATGTGAGAGTGTCATAGCATGCAGTTACCAAACAGCATGAGGAGGACAATAGTCAAACAGAAAGGCATAGCCACTGCAGTACAGGTATAAGGGACAGATATGTAGATGCAGACGGTTGCAGTAACTTCTGTGCAGTTGGATTGTTTCTCAAACACCAAACTGACAGGAAGTGACCTCACTTAAGAACATCTACTTGAGAGACGAACGAGCATGACTGTACATAGAGGCTGAGACGCACAGAGATGCACGCGCACGCTCACACACAAACGCCGCCTCCCGATACACACACACACACAAACGCACTCACACTCACGCGGACGGACATACAACATGCACAGATGGGTATGCGTTGAGCACTGACGACATGAGAGGGTGGTGGAATGCAAAAGTGAAATGTGGGGCACTCGTGGACATCTTAGGCTATGGTTACTCAATTTCAGTTTGGATAAACTTAATGCTATCCAAAGTCCAACAGCTCCATGCCTTTCCTAGTTTGTGAAACGATGGAGAAAAAGGCAAAGACTGGTGAGGTGCTGCTGGTGTAATAAACAATGAAAGGAAAGGGACATGCTGTTATATCAGCCACTGCCTGCGGCGAGGCAGATAATCAGTCGATTTACTTGGTAAATCCAAAGTGTTAAACAAAAGATTATCAGTGTTTATCATCAGTGCATCGGGATTAAGATATGTGTAAACAAACTCCTCACAGACTCTGAGTCAAAGAACCATGAAGTATTGTTCTGGCAATGATTTAAAAAACACCATGAGTGGAAAAATCAGCTTGGCAAAGCTCACATACAGTAGGAGAACAACTGAGCAACACTGAAAAAGAACTGAAAGTGAGAGAAACAAACTAAGTGAAGGACTGGTAAAGGACAAAACTGAAAAGATCAAATAAGAGGTAGATATGGAGAGGGTGAGCGTTTGGCCTTTGGTACACCGACAACAGCAAAGACAAAGAAACAGCACTTCTACAAACAATTTATCTATTCTCTCTCTGCCTGCAAAGAAGTTAGTGCATTAAGCACAAGGGACACCATAAAAAAAGAGTTAGAAAAAGAGGCCTGTGAGATAGGATTTGGAAAAATATCCTTGGGGGAAACTCCCAAAGTCAGAAGCTTTAAAGTGGTGGAGATTGGGTGGAACTTTGGTAGTAAGATAAGGTAGAGGGCATACCGCTTTCGGCTTCTGCAAACAACAAGAAAAAATCCCAAATCAAACAGTTATCATGAACATAAAGGAAGAGGAAAAAATAAGTGTTACTAATGTTTCTCTGCCTACCGACTGGAGCTGCTACGCCTGAGACAGCAGCATGTGACGCAACTAAACAATTCAGTGCGGATCTCACACTAAAAGCAATTGGTCACTCAGTTCTGTTTAACTTGGCGGCTGGCTTTTGATCAAATGGCACTGAGAGCTGTAGGTACAAAGAAAGTTACGCCTCTAAGTCTTTCTAAAGGTTCTGAATCACGATGAAAAATGACTTTAACTGACATACCTCATTTGAAAGAATTCAGACCACAGACAGAAATTAGTGCACAGGGGTAAAATTTGCAGAAAACTAAAAATGTCCTCGTACTGAAATAATTTGTTTGTAGTTCTGAATGTCAAAATGACCTCTTTTGCCAAGCATCCTTGCCAGTTACAGAAAAAAAAACATTTGACACTGGTGAGTGGGGAGGGGTGGGTGGGATTTGGCAATTAGAGATTACAGGAAAAGTAGTACTTCATGTTGTTATTAATGATAGGACTGACACTGATGCAGAGTTAGTGATCATCATACAGACCGAACAGGAACACAGTAGAATCAGGTTAAGAAAAGCACATGACATGACATCTGAATGTGTAGCGTTGGGTATTTGTTGGGTATCACACTATTTCCTAATTGACAACACAATTTGCAATATTTGAAATTAGACTGACAAGGGGGCAGTAAATGTGTTGTTGCTCTGTAGCTAAACTTAATACTTGAAACTGGTCTAATTGGTCTGAAACTTTTTTGGGACAATTTTGCTCTATAACTTAATCTATGCTATAATCTCCTGCTATCCCAAAAAACATGGCATAATGTACAAAGACGTTTTCATTCATGTCTTTCTTTAAAATGTCTCAAGACAGTGAGACTTTTTGCTCTAGACTTAATAATGTACACAATGTGAAAATATCTTTTGCACCCTGCAGCGTTGGCAGGCGTGCGCTCTCTGAGTTCTTGCCAGCTGTGGTATTGTGTAATTGAGGAAAGTGCATTTACTGTATCACAGACAATCTTAACATCTGGTTGAAAAGGTAACTCATTCGAATATCAGTCACCAAGTAATAGTCATTAAACGTAACATTATCTCTTATGACTGTGGTAAAAGCTGCAAAGAGGATTTGGGGAAAAATATGAGATATTTTATTAGAAGTCCCGCTTGAGCAAATGGCACAGTGATTTATTTTTACCACAATTCTGTATGATGTTATGTGGAGAAAAATCTAGCATACAAACCTGCTCTCTCTCTGCTCAGACTTGTATTCGATGGCAATAAGCAACAGCTTCAGCTTCACGTAACACAGCCTGTAAAACATGCACACTCATTAGAGGAGAGGAGAGGAGAGCCGGGGAGAGAGGCAGGGACTGACGACTTGAAACGTGTGAAATGCACCTACCACTGACAGTGGGCTTGCTGAGAGGGGAAAGCGAGAGATACTTACTCACAGACAGTGGGGAAGGAGAGGCCCACAAAGGCACTGGACAAATACTCTGTGTACATCTCATTAGCCACTCCTTCTAGGTAATACTTCTGCCATGTGTCCTCCTCAATCTGACAAAAAAACAAGCATGGAAATGTCACATTGTGGGGGTAGAAAGGGTGAAAAAAAAAAAGCAACAGTTTTCCTTCCAGCAGCAACCCAATGTGGTCCACAGATGTTCTGCCGCATAACATCAGCCTGGTCATTATAAGCTGATCCATCATCTTTATGACATGAGAACGGTTCTTTGATAGAGACAAGCACCTCTTCAATTTTTAGCCACAGAAACACTGAACAGATTCCACATGAAATGTCAGAGTCGAACATGACGTGCCAGGACGACTGAAAACACTAATGGGAGTCTGTCTCTGGACAGAGATGTCAAAACTTCTCTGGGAACGCCGTGCGTTTGATACATCTGGAGCGTCTGTCAGCAGAAAATCTACTGTATCCACTTACTCCGACCTCCCCTCCAGCCGCTGAAAAATCACCTAATTCACAAAAATACCTCCTTATTACTTCAGCCTGCTCGGAGAGAGCGACTGAGGCATCGTGAGTTAATCTCATCCTCTTGCGTTACCTCAATGAAGGATCTCATGGAGAAGAGGTTGGCCAGCATGGTGGACAGGCCCTGTGCCAGACAGCTCTGGGCAATGAAGCCTGCCTTCAGCTCCGCCAGGCAGATAGCATCGTCACCCTCCTTCCAGTTCCAGCTCGGAATGTTCAGCAGATGGGCCTTCATCACACGACAGACAGAGGAGGTCACAAGATGCAGGAAACTGAGCGAATGGTTCGGATTTCTTCAAGGAATACTTTGACATTTAGGGAAAATATGTTTAATTGCTTTCTTGTGGAAAGTAAGCGTAAGAGTAAGATGAGTGAGATTGATACCACTCTCAGGTCTGGATGGTAAACAGAGAGCTAGAGCCAGTTTGCTTCAGTTCACTCTTAGCACAAGAACTGGAAACACAGGGTAACAAACTAGACTGACTGGGATGCTCCTTGTAAAATGGCAATATTTTCCAAATTGTTCAAATCTTCCCCATAAAAAATAGTTTTTAGGGGAATTTATCCTCATGAAATGATGTCTAATCAGCACAAAGGGCCATTATTTCAGCTTAAACCTTTTATCCAGCTTTCACATTGTGTATTAAATCCTACAAGGCAGAAAAGTCATTGCAAATTTTCTAGCGCACAACTAAATACAGAGAACGAAAAAATAAATTTGTCGCTCTGCAGAAAACAAATTACAATCCCACAGTGCATCTGCAAATGCATAGTGCTAGTCCACATAGCAATGTATAGTATCTAACTTCAACAGGCCTTATTTTCATAAATATAGTGGGGTATCCACAATCGCATTGTACAAACTTAAGTGAGACACTCCTGGGCTAGTCACCAGTTACAAATATAGTGGATGATGCATACAGCATCTAATCAAACCAATTCTACTCTATTGTGAGCAGTATGGCACAACATATCACAGGGAGCCACAATGTCTTACCTTATTGTGATATTGTAGCATTTGTGTGATTATTCTGATCTTCGGATGGTAATTCTTGATCGAAATAACCCTAAAAGATGGAAAACAGGCCGATTGAATCAGGAAAATGCAGCAGTCTGTCTGGTTAGTTTCTGTCAAAGTTAGGAGCATGCAGTACCTCATGATGTTGGAGGCATCTTCAGCATCAGGATCTGCACAATATTTGTTGGCCAGGATTAAACAGGCATCTGCTGACTCGATCTATGTGTGAAGGACCACAGAAACAGATGTGTTAACATTATACTTGCATGTTTTACAATTAGTGGGGCTAGCCCTGGCAAGTAACATTACAATTAGTCACACGGCTGATCAAAGCGCTGCCGTCTCCCTCGATTTCCTTTTCACTTTGCTGTCTCTGTCAATTTTGCATTAGCACTAAAAAAAGTGAAATGGATATCCCCATTTCCCCTAAATTACTGGTTCACTTAACAGATTTTTGCTCTTTATCTGTCAAACTGATTTTCTCATATATATTCAATATGAACAACTTTTATCGGTGACTTTTACGTGATGTCAGCTCCCCTGTCAACCACTTTACCTTCACTCTTGCCAGATCATGAGGGTTGAGAACGGATCCCTGGTAGAACTCTACTTGAGTAAAATGGCGTTTGAACAAGGCTTCCAGCTCAAGATTAGGGGAAATACTAACACACAGAGGAGAGAGAATGGTCAGTCCATGCATATACAGCATGTGCATTCAGGATTGACTGAGCATTGTTTCAAACTATGTGATCTGCTAACCTACACGTGGTAAGGAAGGAAAAGTTAACTTACTTATGGAGAAAAACAATTTCTACATTGACATCATCCCTGTCCTTGTGTAGGAAGTCTTTGAGGAAGTTGGAGACACTTTCGAGGGTAATATGACCACAGACCACAATATGCCTGGAAGGGGGGAGGAAATCATCTTGAGTGGGCAAAATAAATCACTGCAGACACTGGCATGTCTCCCAAAGATAATCAGTCAAACCAAAGCACTCGAGCATCTAACTTGACTATAGACTGAAAAAAAACTCTATATACATGTCAAGAAATGTCTTTTCAAAGCAAACAAGTAACTGAATTATATCTTTCTTGCCATAAAAGTGAATATTTTCCCCAATGTAATGAACGTGGTTAAATTCTGCACGACAAGTGCAATCAAACACTCAACTCGGAACCACTTTAGAAAATCTAAGATATAATCACACAGCCCACAGTGGTTGGATTGTCATCCGTTCTCAATATAAAAACTGTCCCATCGGCCAAACCACCCCTTTGTGAGCTGAATGGATGTTGACAAAGACGTGTACATCAGTATCCCGGTGCTTTTATACAGAACATTACTCGAAACTTTCAAAGTGATTTGGAGGCCTGCGGTTGACACAAATTCTAAACAGGACCTCAGAGCATTTGGCGGGTCCCCTGGCAAAGCATGAGGTGCATTAGAGCGGAGGGGCCTGTCAGACGGTGCGCAGGGCTGATTGCAGAGCGAGTGCGACATTAGATTGGAACAGTTTTTTTGAGCTGAGGTTGTGACCCTATTTGTCCTCCGACTGCACCGTCGGGCCAGAGTGATCAAAGGTCAGCTTTTCAATTACACCAACTTCAAGTCATTCTGAACAGTCGCTTCAGATGAAAGTCTTGTAAAAATTTTAAAATCAGCAATCAGAGTTGGGGGGGGGGTCCTCAAATTATGTATCAGTGTCCTAAAAGTTAAAGAAATAATTCCCTACATTGTGCATTGTTTCACTGTGCTGTATTTATTTAGATTATTTCTAAATCACACTGAAGTTTTATGGGATGCATCTCTTTGCAGTGGACCACTGTTTTGAGTTATTATAAAGAAGGATAAGTTGTTGCTATTTATAACACTTGCGTAACCCCCGGTATCACTATAAATATCAGTGCTCGACTATGAAATGGTTAGGAGCATGATATTTAATTGCACTCATCTCGTGAATTTAAGATGACACTTTATATGCTTCATTTGCAGTGTGGTAAGCTGAGCTACCCTTCTGGAGTTCAAGTTAAATGTCACCAAGTCTTATTGTCAAAACCCTAAATGAGAAATCCAAACTTGCTCAGTTAAACCAGGCCCTTATACTAACATGGATTAGTGTGGACACTCGGCAGACACCCTAATTACCCTATAGAGACCTGTAAAGCAATCTGTGTAATGACAATGACCTTATCCACGACTTGGCACCATGTGCCAGGAGACAAATGAACCACTTAAGTTTGGAGTGTCTGTGTACTGGACAGCTTTAAAGTTAACACTATAAGTATTAGATTACTCCTTCCTAAAATAAATACACACTGTGGTCATATTTGTTCACTGCCCAAGTTCTTATCAACAGGCTAGATTTGTGTTCATCAATATAATGCTCTTCTACAAAAGTAGGAAGTATCTGGCTAACACATTAACCTTGACGTTGAAAATTGTCAAGGCCATTACTGAAATATGACCAAGTTTGGCAGGTTTAAAGGGAACAGAAATATTTATTGATGTTAGATGAGAACCAGAGTCCAGATCACTGAGTGCTCTCCTATCCTGTACCATATGGACGGGTAGGGCGCAACTGAAGTGGACTTGGCAAAGTAATGTGACAGACACACTGAGAGAATGGCAGTTTGTGGATGTTGCCGGGCAGAATGATCTTCACAGATGTTGCCTCTGTCCTTAAAGGGAATCTAACGAGCAGCCGTGATTGTATGGTTGGCCAGAGCTGAGCAAAAGGCCGTGTGGTCTTACGGGATGATGAGCTGAGATGTCTGTGGGCAGCCAGCAGTATTTGGCACAAGATGTCTCTCATTTCAAGAGACGAAAAACATCGGTCATGTTTTCCTATTCCCAGTATCCAGATGCCCTTCTTCAAAAGTAAAGGGGGGATACATGGATTCATATGGCGTATCATTTGGTTTGTGTGCTTTCAACATAAGGTTATGAATCTCAGACGCACAATAAACAGTAAAATGCAAACCCTAAAGTTTAAAGGCATGTACACAGTAAAACAAACATGTGCACACATTCACAGCATTGTATTTCCCCCTGAGCAGAAAATTACACAGTAAAGCAAGATTTTCTTTCTCATTTTTTAACGTCTATTTCTTCCTTCCTATCAAACTATTAATATGACACTTATGTTTACAATGGAAATTATGTTGAATTCTATGAACTTTGGGATTTAAAATTAGATGCATGAGAAAGATATATTTCAACTAATAAAATTGCTCGAAGAATAAAACACCTTTTCCCTGGTTAACTAGATGGCACAGTTCAGTTTAGGCTATAGACATAGGTAAAACAAAGTAAACCAAACTGAAACAAAATAAAGCACTTTTTAACAGGAAAACAAAACCACACCAACGCAAGAATGAAAAAAAAGTGTGGCACACAATCACATTGGATGCAAAAGGGTATTACAGAACGTGCACACAAACCATGCAGTCATCCCAGGATGCCACTGGGGATGCACCAGGTACAAAATGAACAAACAGAGCTCAAACATCAGCAACAGAGGTCACTCACTTGATACTGCTCTAATCCTTAGATCAGTGATGTAACTTACTGCAAGAATCCTCGTCAGAATTCGTGCAACCTAGTTCCTCTTTTTATGTCAGCTTTCAGGCCGCAATGTTTAGTGAAAGCCAGTAACCAGTGCTAGGGACCAACAAGGCCTCGTGTCAGCTCGTACAGGGGATTTCTGCTTTATAGTACAATGCTATGCAGACTGTTTCAATGGAAGTCTTTGGGCCTGCACATTTCATAGAGGACTTCCGAAGGTGAACGTATGTCAAAGTATGTCAAGTCTCCCTGCCAACTCCGCTGTTGAGGTTCGAGCTAATGGAAACCATCGAGTCAAACTGGAAACTTTATAGAGTCTTGGGTGCACTGGGTGCCAACAGAACGCAACACTTGTCATCACTTTATCAACATATACGGTCAGACTGCTACACTGCAAGGAGCGACTCTAGACTGAAACAGCGAAATACACATGGCTCCAGTGTGAGGCCCTCTCACTTCTAAATAACCTTCAAGGCCTGTTTTAACTGACAGCACCTAGGCGAGATCAAATAAGGATTGCATTTAAAACCATTCACAATGCATCATGACCTCATTGTTTGTCTGCTCTGTAATCAGTCAGATACTTGTAATCTCCTAATCTCATTTCCATGATAGACTTTTTTTGTCCGCTGACAGCTGGTACATGACTGAATCGCTGAAGGCAATCCTAAATTCACATGACAAACAGGGTCCTGTCTACGTGTCTGGTCTGATACATGTAAACACCAAACACATACAAAACTAAATGATAATGTAAAGAGCCTGATGCCATTCTAAGGCAGAGTGTTTGGTGGGTATCTTCTGATTATTTCCATATGTTTGCACTGAAAGTAACCAGTGGAGGAAATGGAAGGGGGAACATGTGGAAGGAGAAAATAAAGTGTGTGGGAGAACCTATCCTCAGTTTTGACAAGGGCCTCTCTCAACACCCATCTGCGAGTCTGGTCTGAGGTCAGTGGCCAAACATAACATTTCATCAATCTTATCTCAATGACAGGCAAACATTATCGAACAAAGGGTTTTTTCTTTTTCGCCCAATGCCTTGTTCTATTGCCGCTTCCCCTGAATCTGCCCTGCTGAAAACAGAGACAGAAACCGATGGGAGTAAGATTGGAAAAGAGAAACAAAGTGAGAGAGACAAGACAGCAAAAGAGTAGCAGTTGAGTGTTATAGAACAGAGGGAGAAGAAAGGAGAGCGAAAAAGAAGAGGGCTACCCTCCCTATTCTGAAGACACCACATCTGGATTAGAATTGGTCTGTGTGCTGAATACCAGTAAGGTTTGAGCCACGAGGGAAGGAGAAGGTACAATAAGAACTGTGGTAATCCTGTGCAAACAGTACAATGACCACAGTGTCAGACATATTCACAGTGCACTGGAACCTCTGCTGCGAGAGGCCAATGACATTGAGACAGAAATAACAAGAGCATCTGGAGACAAACTCCACCACCACACAGACACGAGAACCAGGCGAGCACCAAGACCCAAGCAGGTAAAGCAAGCCAAAAGCAATTGAGAGCCTCCAATGGGAGCCGAGGCATCCAGCATTCAGGGTGTGGGAGCTGACTGAAGATCAGGGCCAGAGTTATGTCAAGCATTGATGGTGCGATGGGCTAGCAGTGACAGACAACAGGAGGATGACTTTTTTATGGAGCCTCCATGAAAAAGCCACAAGACTGCAGGTCATAGAGAACATGCCAAAAATGATGCAATTTAAAGAAAAGTAACTCCATAAAACATGCAAGAAAAAAATCAAGCAGAATGAAGCAAGAAAAGAAAGTGTATCCTGCAATAGCCATTGAGATTGATGATGCTTTAACAAGACCACCAATAATAATGCACTTGCAGATGTTAAGGTATTTTTATTTTCTTGTGGATTAAAATCCTTTAGAAGCGGATAGTAGGGGTTTCATGACTATTTTCTTTCATTTTGATGGATTATGTACTAATTCATCCCTGGACTGGATCTGAATAGACTAAGAAATATAACACGTACTGTAATGCACAGATATATTGCATAAAACCACCAGAGGTTAGTGCCCTTGGAGTCCAAACGGAAGTAGTCATGAAAGCTCTATTTTCCAAATTAAATTAAAGCGCAACACAGGATGTTTCGAGGAGGACAAAGAAAGAAAATGAACAGCACACAAATGACTTCAGGAAAGCTTTGAGAGAAGGACAGGCAGAGACAGATATAGAACGAGGAGGACAGAGAAAGAAGAGAAAGACAGAGAGTGAGTGACAGAAAGAGTTAAGGGGCATGGTCATGTGTGTCCTAATGGCCAAGGTCTCCAGTCACGCAGTGTGACTTGACGTATTAAAAGTACTGTTCTAACAGAGGTCAAGTTAACTAACCCCCAGTAACTAGAAACTTCAAGGGGGGTGCACCTGAGTCACACAACCACACCTTGTCTGGATTTCAACTTACTTTCTGCCTCGTGTCGAGTTATAACTCCCTCCGTATTTCTTCCGATTAAGGATGAGAGCAGCAATTTCTGGCACGTAGCGAGCAAACATGGCCTACATGCATGGAACAGAAAAAAAGAAAAAGGCATGCAGAGAGGGTTCTACCGCACACAGAAAAACAGCAGAACCATCTGGAATACTTACTTTCTCCCATTAACCGCACTATAGGAACCACCATATTTCTTGCGGTTTCCTATTAACTCTATGATTTCAGGGACGTAGCTGGCAAACATGGCCTAAGGAGAAGATAGAAGACAGAAGAAGAGACTAAAAAAGAGACTAGAAAGCCGCAGAGTGGGTGGTGGGGAAACTGGTGCATGAATCCAGATTTCTGAAGGGAGAAAATATTTAATTTTCTGTAGAAATCAGGTTTTTTATTTTTAAAAAAGACTCTCTCTTCATCTGTAGAGACTCTACAAGAATGAGAGCGAGAGAGCTTAAGATCCCAAAATTATTCTGTTTTTGCTGTTAAGAAAAAAAAAAACAGCCCCAGTTTTTAAAGTTTTAAGAAGTTTAGTTTTTGGTAAGTGGGCAAAAATTTTGTCACAGCTGATGAGAAGTCAGCCTGTGCTAGCACCCAAATCCTCTCTGATAGCAGAACTTAAGAGGAGAGTAAAAACCTATGTGCCATGTTTTGTCCAACAAACACAGATGATATGGCAGGTTGATTTGAATAGGCCCACCTGATGGTCCACAGCTGCAAAACACATTAAGACTCATTTGTTGGGCTGGAAAATGAGCTGGATGCGTTTTGCAAAGTTTCACAGCCTGTTATCCTAACACAGGGTTGTGTTTACATGTCCTGGCCAACCATAGGGTACTCACTGACACTACCCATGCATACTAACATGTGCAGTGAGAAAGATAGAGGGACCCTTGCCCTTGTACATACAAACTTAACTCATGCTTGGAACTCATACCTATACATTACCAAGAATAATGTGAAATGACGTGAGTTTAATATGATCTCTGGCTTTAAAATGTCTCCAGCCTGAAGTCATTATTTAGCCACTGCTGCTGATAGGAAGCAGGCTGAGGTACAAGCCTAAGGACTTCCAGAGCTCTCAACACTGAGAAAAACACAACCTATCACCATGGCCACAACTCGGTACACATCTACACAGCTGCAGGCCATCAGTGCATAATGCTTGCTGTCCAAACACAGAACGCGCTAACTGTGATGTGGCTGGATCCGCCATTGTTTTACCTCTTTTTTTTCTCGTAAGAGAAGGCGGAGCAGCCAGAGAGTGCTTACAGGTGTGTGCACCCATGCATGCTCGTGTGTACGTTACTGTGCTAGTGGCAGCCCAACAGGACGCTGGATCAGTGGGATCAGTGAAAGGTGAGCGGGAGGAGGTGGGAGGCTGCTGTTGCTACGGTAACAGTCAGGCTGGCCTAAGCATCATCTCCCTGCCCCTGTGTTTGTTGGAATTGTGGGAAGAGACACGGGAGGAGGGGTGTCCTGAAACCGCAACTGCTTTTAAGAGAACAGTAACAAAATTATCAGACAAGAGCTTATACTCTAATCAAATACAGGAAGGACACATGAGGGGAGGAGACGAAGGAGCACATAGTACTGAAACTACAGTAGACGAGATACAGCAGGCTAAACAGAAGGAAACAACTACACTATGACAAAGAAATAACATTTTCTGGGTCAAGCAAACTAGTTCTAGCATTTCAATAATACAATGTTGCATTAGCATAAAATATTCATTAAGAATAGTATGTATTTATATTTATGGTTCAATAATTTAGAATTTCATCTGTTATTTCCAAGAGTCTACTGATGGGGGCAAGCAGGGCATAGGATGGGATGAGGGGAGCGAGGGAGAAAGAAAAGCCTGATTTTACCAAACCACCGAGGATGAAGAAGACCATAAACAGCCGCCCCAAGGTGGTTTTTGCACAGACGTCCCCGTAGCCCACGGTGGACATTGTCACCATCAGCAAATAGACACATTCCCAGTAGGAAAGTGACTGGGAATTCTGGAAGTTTTCCCAAGGATCCCCTGAGTTTTCCACCTATAAGAGAGATGGGAACAGGAAAGAAAGACAACGAAACATGACTCTATCCAAAGATCTACAAACAAGGTTTTACACAGAGACACTTTTAATCATGTTTGATCAAATCCAGCTTCATGAGCTGATGCATTCATCTCTGTTGAGTCAGATGGAACATTTGGTCAGGACTGGGCTTAGGCTGACATCTAGTGGTGAAACATTTACATGCATTTGTTCCCTACAGGTGGAATATAAGACACACTATAAAATAACAACATTTACTCTGACTTTACGGTTTGAGGGGTCATAATCACTGTTTCCCATCATTATCAACCATTATGCCTCTCTGGTCTGGTGAGATTAAATACAATTATTGTTTTGTTTTGTTTTTTTAACTTATTTGCACATGAATCGGTTATGGTTTGCCTTGTTATAGATGGTGTGCCCTTATTTTAGATGCGTAGTAATAACAGTGCCAATGTGGGAATTATTTCACGCAGACTTTTTCACATAATCGTTCTGAACAGTCAACTAATTTTTAGTGCCACAGTAATCTCAAGACTCATTATACTCCAAAATGATGATGACTGGTAAGTGTATAAAATCTTCATTTACTGCTCACTAATGAGTAACGAAAATGAGTCAACAAGAGAGTGATTTCAGACACTCAATGAGCTCCATACGGAGAAGCATCAGAGTTTCATTTAGGAGAAGAAGAGCCTCTGGAATCAGAAGTTGGATATTCAAAAGAGAAAAGCCATTTTCAGTCAACTAATTCTGACAGCCATTTCGAAAACACACTTTGAAAAACATACTATGGCTGTATGTCACAGTTGTGTAGTTAGTCAGTTACCTACAGTGACTTAATGGTTCGGGACGCCAGTGGCTCTCACATCTGTCTACTTACCAAATGTATGAATCCTGCAGCTGTGAGCCATGTGCTTATGAAGATTGAACACAGGTTCACCAGCTTGATAGAATTGCTGAGTGGGAGAAGAAGAACCATAAAAACTCTCAAAGCAGGAGGCTGACGTGATGAGGGTGCATGAATGAGGACAGGGCTTTACAGCCTTTACACAGCTAAAGTGTTACTTATCAATCCATTGTCGGCATAAAAACACTTAAAAAATAGAAAATATACCATATATGAATATAAATTAAGTATGGTAAGTATCAAGTTTTATCAGTATCATGTTTTAATTACATGTTATACAGCATCTTTCTTTTTTTCCACTGTAATCCAAGGTCCAGAGTTTAACTAGGATAAGCTTAATTCCTACCTTGTTTTCAAGATATTCAAAAACTGTAAGATTTCCGAGAACTGTATCAATCTTAGCGCTCTCAGGAATCTAAGACCTGTGAGAAACAGAAAAACACAAAGACACAGAGAGAGAGAGAGAGAGAGAGAGAGAGAGAGAGAGAGAGAGAAAGGGAGAAACAGAGAAAGAGAGAGATTAGCAGCAATCACATATTAGATTCATTTCAACGCATTTCTGCATAGTTGAAGAGTTTCCTGAAAATTATCGTGAGAGTGGCAGCAGGGGAATCTAAACAAGGCAGCTGTGAGAGGAGAAAACTTAACGTCGACAGCATTTAGTCAGGTAGTGTGGTCCACATGTTTTCTGCTGCAGCGCTGCAAAATGTATTCAGGGAGACGATGCGAGAGGAGGCTGCAGAGATACTTTATTGTGGATGATGTGTTGGAATTATTTATGCATTCAAACAAGTAGGAAGGAAAATTATGTGGCCTACTTTACACAAGCTTCAGTCAGCATCCAAGAGCAGCTCGCTGAGGGATTACAGAACAATGCGACACCTGCCTCATTGTCTTTTTACATAACGAGACTGATCCAAGGCAACGTGTCTGTGCTCATGTCTGAGCCCATGCGTGTCAGTTTGCGTGACAAAAAGTAAAATGAGTTCACCGCAATTAGTTTACTCTGCAAATTTAGTGCAGTGGCCTCTCACCGAACAACTCTGGGATCAAGTGTAAATCCAAACAGATTGAGTCATTGCTGTCCTAGCCCTACAGGTAAGGCATGGACGGACACTGGAGCTGGTACCTTACCCCAGTTGGAGAGGATGCGTAAGCAGGACCACAGAGAGTGATACAGGCCTGTCTGTCCCTCCTTCTCCTCCTGTCCATGGTGGCCCTGCCTCACCCTGTACCCATTCTGGAAAAGATCGCCACAGGACTTCTTTCGCCTCCAAGTCTCTTGGAGGGTTTCCAAATTAGCTTCGCTGTGTGTGCGCCGGTACACGAGCAGCTTTGGAGGAATCATTTTGTTTTGACTAAATCCTGTCCAAAAAAAAAAAAAACTCCCTTTTCTTCTCTCCGAGACTGACCGGTGAGCCGAAAATATTCAGGGAGCGCAGGTTGAAGAATGACAAGTGATAATTCCGCATGGAAGAAAAAAAAAAGGAGGCGAGACTTTTTTTCCTCTGTCAAAATGTAATCTTCTGCAATACCGCAAGAGCACCAATGCTGAAAAAGCAACTAGATCAATAGTCACAGCTGCAGACAGGTGAGACAGCTACAACTGTACTGTTTGTCTAACCATGTCAGTCCTGCCAGGCACTGTGTCCCTGTGTGCACAGAGTCAGATCTAATATAGGTGTTTTTGATTTTGTTACAGTGCCTTTAATCCTCTAACCCAAACAGATTCACCCCTCTCATGCCCCTTTTAGTCCTTTACCATTAACCCTTGTGACCCTTTGTCACTTTGCCTCCATCAACAAAGCTCTGTGTTGAATCTATTTTGCAGAGAGAAAAAGGAAAAAAAAGAAGAAGCTTGAACTCCGCCAGGGATTAGCGGAGATGAAAATAAAATGAAAATAATAGAGAATGAAAACAATAATCCTGACAGGAAAATGAGTGTCCCATTTCCACAGGGAAATCTGAGGGTAAGAAACAACTCTGCAGCAATGAGCTACTGCAAACTCAGCACCGGGGTCATTTCATGTTGAAATCAGATTTTGCTAGATTAAAGGACCCATTCTGTATTGAAAACATAAGGATTTAAATGATTTTCACAAAATTATGAATTTGTTTTATTTATCCCTCTTGAGACAGCAAGAGGTGTCAGCAAGCTTCAGACAAAGCGTCTGAATGGGGTGTTTCCCAATTTGTGCGAATCAATTGTGATTCCACTTTGTGGAACACGTTTCCATTGACACCGTCACAGCTGAGGACTCTGAGCTGGGGAGAAAAGTCTCCATCAAAACAGACTGAGCGTTCTGCAACCCAGTGTGCTTTCCTCACAGGTACAAACGTGTTCGAGGGTGCGTGTGTTGTAAAACTCTCAATGAAAATTTCTGCTGCCTTGGACACGTGTTCATGCATGAGAAAATCTCTTTCCCACACATGTCAAAGCCTCTTGCACACACACAAGTGTCAGCTGGCCAGCTGCTCATTCAAGAAGGGTTTTTCTGGCCTGGGCCTACTTCATTGAGGATTTGTAAGCCAGAGCACAGCCTCTCTGTCACATGTTCTGGCAGAGCTTCGCACTGGGACCTTTTATCAATCAGCAGTCTGGGATGGTTCATCTGGGATAATACTGACCGTCAACCCAGCCAGGATTAGATTATATGATGCCACACAGCACAAAACACACACACACTCACATGCACACAGTGTACAGAACACTCTTATGTCCTCACTGGACATTCCTTTTGGACAGAACATGTGTATTAATGCTGACATTTACTTCCATATTTGTATACACATTTGTGAACACCAACAGGAGGTTTTGGCTGGACCGTAACTACAACGCAGCATGTACAATATTGCAAACATGCCAGAAAATAACACGTGAGGGAGTTTGACCAAAGCAAAGAGGCTTAAACTTCATAAAAATTAGTATCCCTCCCCCTGAATGTACACGGAGGCTTCCACTCAGTGACTGAGGGTCAAATATGTCCATGTCAGGTACTATAAGCTTCTTTCAGCAGGAAAACACAAGGGATCAATAGATACTATCCTGGTGGACCACTAGGAGGCAGTAGCAGGTTAGGATCAAAGCCAGACCTGAAGGCTACAGCAGTGTAGCACATTCTCAAAGCCAGTGTAGTTAAATATCAACAACATTAAGGTTACAACCTTGAATTGGAAAACAAAACCCATGAATGAAACATCAAACAACAGTATTTTAGATTGTAAAATTATCTCTGAGTAGGCTTGCGGGGTTTTGTATTACTGAAAAGCTTTCTATTTTGAAAAGAGTCCAAGCGGTTATTGCAGTTCCCTGCGGTTTTTAATAATTAAGGGAGGAACGCGTGAAGTTAAGCGTGAAGTTGTGCTGGGGCTCAGAAGCTACCGAGAGCTACCAGCATCTTTCAAACAGCCATATGTTAATCCGGGTCCGCTCGCCCGGGACTCTCCTGGGAGCAACGCTCAGTCCAAGTAGTTAAAGGAGATTAATTCCTTTTTCCAAGGAGGAACTCGACGAGCCCTCTTACATTAGCCGCACATCGTTCTCCTCCTTTTAATCAATGTCCAATTTGCAGAGGCAGAGAGAACATAACTTGAAACGCACACGGCATATACTTCCTCAGGTGCAGAGTGGGCGAGTGCAGTACCACACAGCACAGGGCAGAACCCCTATTAGTGGTCTTTTTATAATATGAGTACACCTCCACTGGATCTCCAATCCTCTTCTCATGCAGGACCACAGCTGGAAGAGTGAAACAGGAGCTCCCTGTAATTATGATATATTACACTGGCTGTGCTGCGTAATTCCCTGCAGTGAATGGACAGTAAAGGCTGAACAGATCTGTTGGGAATACGGAGCACAATACGCATGCTTAACAACCAGCCTGGCTTCCTCTCACAATACCTGTTAAGGGACAGTATATATACACTTAACTAAATGAAAGTAGCACCAATTATTGATTTGATCATCAATTATTAGGGAAACCATTATGGGACTGTCAAGAGCACTAGTGGAAGTGCATGAAGACGTATACAGGGGGCATTAAGAGTAAAGGAAAGGAGGAGCGAGGCCTTTTGTCTTGTGATTTTCTCTGACTCTCATACTGATAAATTGTGCTTTTTCCCCCCTGTCACAACATGGTACTGTATGGTCCATTTCCCATTTAAATGCTGGATATAAGCAGCTAATCATAATTCCTGTCTTTCCTCCAGAGAGATTTCAGCACACCATTAGTATTCTGGTCGCTATCAGCAGCCTGTCAGAGTACACCGTCTCCCACTGCAGGTCCACTCGCTGTTAATGTTACAACAGAGGCTTCGCAACACTTTATGTAGCCTTTAGCACATGGTCAATGACACCAAAAATAAACATACACTTAGGTTACTGCTTCACTGGTACTAAAATACACCATGGTTATGTACTACATCCCCCTACGATATCCCTGCAGTAAAAAATAAACACACTTTAATGTTTGACAGCGATGCCACCTGATGTGTGGCCTGCTCAAAATAGCTCTCAAGATTATTCCCCTGTGAAAATAATAGTAATAAAAGAGAAAAATACATATTTATAGCTTGGGAATCTCAAAGACAATAAATTTACACTTTCACTTGATGTTTACACACAACAGCTCACACTGCAGCTGTATTGTACATAAAATGCGTCAGGCTTTCTGCATCAACCCCAGATGTCCAGATATTTAATGATCACAGGTGATTATTCACTGTGAATGTCAGACTGCAGCCGGACCAATTTCACACTCTTTCATCATCCTCATCAAGGCCCAAACACCAGCTTTACTTCTTTCTGGAGAGGAGATGAGGGCAGCTTACATCATGGATACCAGAAACTGAATTACTTGACATGGTCATATCCAATTGATTACACAGCTTAAGAAAACTTCACTTCAGAGATCAGACTCGCACAGTTTCACATTACTGAACTGAAGTAGTGATTTCAGCAACCACCGAAAAGCATTACTGTACTCGGGTGGTTTTCTTTTTCACCATTGTTTCACTGGACATCGATTCAGTCTGTTATATAACAAAAGTAGTTGTTGAAATATGGAGACTGGGCAACATGGCTACAACATGCAAGAGTAAAAGCTGGACAAAAAGCCAGTCCAGCAATCACAAATGCTGTTAAAAAGGCAACATTTCTGAAAGATTTTCTAAACTAGGGCTACAATTTATGATTCATCCCTTTGTTAACATAATTATGGTGATTCTCAAAATCATCCAAAATAATATCCAAATATCCAGAAACACATCCTCCCATTTGTCAAAGCCTTTTTAAGAGAACTGATCCATTGACTCATCACTGCATACTCTCTGATTTAAGACAAAATCTCAGTTTGATGAAGTTTCAAAGTGGCACAGACAAGTGTTTATAATAACCCATTATCACATTTTAATTCAAAACTAGAAGTGGAGGATAAGAATCTTGTTATACGAATGAGAGTTCAAGTGTAACTTAAAGCATTATACTACATTAATAATTCTGCTCAAGTGTCCCAACAAATAGTAGCGTAAAGCAGCCTTTGCTATATGAATAACTCTGAAAATAAAGCAACAAACTGCAAGCATTTATACAGTTTTTTTACCTGGTGTGACGTGTCAAAATGACAAAACAAGACCTGTTTTTGCTCAGACTGAATATCTGAAACAAAAAAAAGTGGCATTGGAGAGAAAAAAGAAAACAAGCATAATTGAACTTTAAATTCCTATTGACATGTAGAGGCCAATTGTGTAATACTGGCTCAAGTTCATCTGTATAACAGAAATGAACATACCTAAATGAAAAAAAAAACCAACTCAGGTACAAAGAAACTCTTTTGCTGCAGTATTATTTAGGCCACAGTACTCTGAATGCACTGAAAAAAGTAGGTCATTACATAATGCAGGTTAGGGTGTTTTCCAGTCTCCTCATGCGAGAGTGTGTATACGTGTTTGAGTATATGTGTGTATGGGGGTAACTCGTGATTTCACATGTAGTTCTTGTGTGAGGGTGAACGAGCCCATTAGATGGCAGTTACGGACCGCTGCGAGGTATTCCAGGTGCAACGCCTCAGCAGGGCAATTACCAATGAGTCTGAAACATACACACACACACACACACACACACACACACACACACACACACACACGCACACACACACAGACATACAGAACCGCAGCCCGATCCTGAGTCACTCTCGCTCCCATTAGCCCGTCCACTCTGCTGTGTCTGTGTTCCCTGAAACATCAGAGGAGCCCGGCCCTGTCACTTCCAATGATGAGGGAACGTTGACTGCAGCCCCAGAGCAACAAGCCCTCGCAGACACACTCCCAGTGATGGGGAGACAGAAGGGGGATTTGTAGGCAGAGGGAGAGGCAGCAATAGGAAGTGATAAAAGGAGGGGTGACATGTGAAGATAGAGGGCAAACCCAATATGAGAAAAAAAAATTGCGAGAAAAAAGGGGGGAAAAAAAGCAATAAAAGACAACGCCATACAGGCTTTTGAGGGGGAGAGAGAGAAAGCGAAACTGAAAGTGAGCGGCTCGAAGAGACGTGCAAACTCACCCAGCCAACTTCTGTTCAAGTAGACAGACACGAACACCGGAGGAACTGTGAAGAAGTCGACCACGGAGTTGACCTCCAGCCAGAACCACAGCTTGTCATTGGCTGCTATGAACTGTCAACAAAAGCAAACACAAGGGACGGCATTTAAAACGACCAGCGGACCCCACTGTTACACAACAGCACGACTCCGTCACTGGCCAACATTCAGAGTTTCGCCCCGCGTCTTCCCGTGGTGGCGTGGACACACTGTATAGGATGACAAAAGCTTCACCCCACTTGCTGAGTCATGCAGATGGTTGGTGGGGTAAGCGGCTTATGAGTTTATTTATTCATTCATTCTGGATGTCAGACTTGCGTTTGCACCGCTGGAATGTTGCTCTGCTATGACAGCAATGCTACCAACAATACTGAAACATGTCTCTTTAATCTAAAGGCATGCTGGGCAAGGACTGGTAGGTGACTAAGGTGGTGTAAGGGGTATGAAAGTCGATTAATCTGTTCATTATTTTTACAATTAATCGATAAATTGTTTGGATTATAAAATGGTGCAAAAACTGAAAGTTGTGAAATCTTTCTCATAATTGTTTTAAAATGTTTAAATCAATTAACTGACTGCCAAAATAGTTGTCAGCCATTTTATTTGTTGATTAATTGTCAATTAATTGATTAGTCATTGCAGCTCTTGTATGAAAAGATGACAGGGTGACATACATTTTTTACAAGAGGTTGAATAATTCAGTGAATAAGACAAGAAACCTTGCTTGCCGGCCTGTGTTTGTATTGCTTGTGCCAACATCATGTATGTCAGTGCATGCATGCATGAATGAGTGAATGAGTGAGAGAGCGTGTGCATGCATGTGTGCCAACTCACCCGCAGGCCAAAGTAAAGGAGGAAGAAGACGTTGAAGGCCATATCGATCTGTAACGTGAAATCTTTGTAGAAGTTCTGGCAGGATTCTATAGGACTGGAAGACAGAGAGAGAGAGAGAGAGAGAGAGAGAGAGAGAGAGAGAGAGAGAGAGAGAGAGAAAATGAGGATTAATACAAGGTTAAATACCTGAGAACTGATACAGCTGACGTCAGAGCTTTCCATATCAGGGTAATTTAACGTAAGGGTGAAATATTCTTCAGTTCAGCTGAGAGGAAACAATTCAGTGATAACGACCCACCCTGAAACTGTCAAGGTCAAACAGTGCTGACCAGTATCCCTATAGTCACTTCTCCCAAGTAGATGTATTCACCATTACATAGAAAGTAAATACAGTCAAACATAATGGTGGGTTTAAAACACTATTGCAGAAGCGGAATTTGAAAGTGATTTTCCCCTGAGTTTTCCTGACACCCTGCGATTCCCCCACTGAGCCCCTGCAGCAGTCACAGGCCGAGATAAAAGACACTGCCGCGGAGTCAACCGCACATTGATGAAACGGATGAAAAATATACTGAAATTGGTAGTTAAGAGTGGCGGCTTTGATGTGAAGGTACATTCAGCTGGCATTAATTATTCAGCATCTGTCAAATCAGAAATATTCTGACAGATCCGCCCTCACACGACAGTGGAACCGGCTGCGGGGCGCTCTCTTCTCAACGCGCTGCAGTAGCGAGGTGGCTGTTGGCACATGATGATAAATGAGTCGTGATGTGTCTGGTCTGTCATACACTCCATCTTCATGTTTACCTTGTGATCATTAACCATTAGCTAGTGGGTACTTTCGACATAAGCAATAATAAGTAATGTGCCATCCCATTCTTCACTTGGTCACGTGCTTTTAGCTTCTTGGCTCCTGAGTAATGAGGAAATTCCAGTGTGGGAAAGGCATTAATATGTAATATGCCATGGCTGGCTATAGGAGGCCTTTGGGATGTCTCTCCTGGCAAGGTAACACAAACAAAACCATTAAAGGAGTACATAGTTTGAAGTCCCATACGTTCAAATTAACTCTTATATGCATGGGGTCCATAGGGGCACTGTGTGAGATCCTACATAATGATAATCGCAAGAGGGAGAGGGGCTTAATCATCAGTTAACATCAAATATATTATCACTCGAGGATCCCTTAGAACGGATGACTGAGTTCAGATCTATTATCCAAGATGTTCTTGGGTAACACAAGAATTCATGAGTGTGTCTCAAATATGTCCTAAGGCCTGAGCTGATCTTTAAGATGACATAAACACTGGCCAGCATCCGAGCTGACTGGAATAAATCCATTAAAAAAGAAAAAAATGGTCTGGTTGAAATGGTTAATGGGCAAGTTCTCCTTCAACGCCACCAGGCTTTGGACTAAGGAATTAAGATCTGTGAACACACCAAAAAAAACTTCAAAACTACAGGTCATTTTCCTGTGCCTATGGAGACGAGTTACCATCCACACCAGCAGGGGCTGTACTCCCAGCAGCCTTTAGTTATCAATTTCATAGCAGATTAAGGCTGCTCAGCCAGTTCGACTGGTTGGCCATTTATCAAGAAGATTAAATATGTAATAATGACTCACTTCACCGTTTGCTTGTGTTTTCAGCCGACAGCTGATAAAAAGCTCATGTCAGGAATCGCAAATAATGATACTCTTCTGAGCAGATTAAATGTCTTCCTCTGGACATAGATTCTGCCATGTTGGGGAAGACCTCTGCCCACGCACAACCGAGGTCATGTGTCCCAACTCCCAACACGAATCTCGAACCGCAACCTCAGCTAACCCTCCAAGACCTTTATGCAAGAAACGCACACACATTATACAATGCAAATACACTTAGGGGCCCATGTGAGCACGAACATACACAGATGGTGAACACTGAAGACACCATTTGGAGTGATCACTGTGGCATTTTCCCCTGGGCCCCGCTCTGGCCTAATTCTGAATAACCACGCATCCTCGGTCACATGACCCACAGTGTTCTCCATAATACGAGGAGAGCATGGCGGCACACAGCGTGGGGCTGAGTGCTACGCTGAATTTGACTTGATTTTACATTATGAGGGACCACAATGGATGCACTCCGAGAGCTTTAATTTAGCTATTACATCACATAATCAGTATTTGACAGTAGAGCTTGTCATTAACCTAAGTAGTGGGAAGCCACATCATCAAGCAGACCTGTGGTTTCTCTCTCAGGCTGAGAGGCATGCTAGGAAATTAAGAGTTCATCATTACAGGATGGGAGTGGTTTCACAGTCTATTATCAAGGAGCAGATCTATGTGTTTCAAACCGCATAAATGAAAAGAGTTGTTGAAAAAATGCCATTAAGAAAACCTTTCTTTGTGTGTGCACTTTTAAATTATACTGATGACTGCAATTATCCAAATGCTCCTCTTTAGGGTTTAGACACCTCCCATGCTTGGCCTAATAAAAGTAGTAATATCAGTGGTTGATATGTTTTATGCGATGCCAGTACATCTAATTATTGCTGGATACTGAGCCACAGGGAAGGCACAAACACTGCCACAGGAGTAAAAGATGCCTTGAAAAAGAACCTGAAAAAAATCACAAAGACATGAAGACTTGACCATAAGATCAGCTGAAAGTGGAAAATATATATACTTTTTTGGCTTTGAAAATTGAAATGGGAAAAGTGGTCAGGGTGCAAAGAAAATCGAACAGAACTTCAAATGAAATACAGCCCTCTACAAAAAGGTTTTTTGGCTGTTTGATGACATATGGATTTAAAGTCTGACTACAAATTAAAGCTAGTGTTGTTCCTTGCCCACTAGATGTGTGAAGGCGATACAAGTGTCAGTCAAGATTGTGACTAAAGCTTGAACCCCTGCCACCAAATGGCAAAATACCCAGGTTTTAAATTTTAACAAGAAAGCAAAAGCGCTGATTTGTGTATAATTATATGCAACACAGTGCACAAATGTCAGCTGGGACATGCAAACGTCAGTCCGGTGTCCCTGGGAAAAGAGTCAGTCCATATTGGGTGATTCAGCAGCGCATGTCCAGTTAGTGTCAGCACAGGACACAATGTGTCCGGTGTAAATGTCGGTGTGTGTCTCGTCCAATCTTCCCGCCAGCAACCGGAGTTTATGTCCTGTCTCTGACCACAGAGGTCACTCATCAGCTCACTGTCACGGGCTGAGCAAAGACTGGGCGTTAAAAAGCCCCTTAAATGTGTTACATATCATGAGGCAGTTCTTCTGGATTCCACTACCATCACTGTGTCCTACTTTGCCGCACAAAGGCCACGTAAGACAAGACACAATTTTCTTCAATGTCACTTCACACTCCACAACCACAAGGGAATCCTAGTCACACGCTACCAGTGTCCTGCAGAAAATAGCTCTGCCCACCACAGTTCTTATTACTCCTTAAGCCCTGGCACAGCCTGGGGTTACACCATCCTCCCTGACAGAAAGAGCAGAGAGAGGGCGGGGGAGAGAGAGAGAGAGAGAGAGAGAGAGAGAGAGAGAGAGAGAGAGAAAGACAGAGGCAGAGAGAGGCAGAGGGAGAGAGTGCAGGATATAGGAAGATTAAAGGGGCTGAGGGGGAAAAAAAAGGCAGTGACAGTCAGAGGTAGAAGAAAAAAGGAGGATGTGAAATCCATGTGTGAAGGGCGGGGACCATGCTCCCGGAGGTACTGGTGAGAATTTGTCTCATATATATACATATATGTATCTATATAATGATAGCTATAATAGGAGAATAGAACAGAGTAGGTATAAATAGCATGCAGTGCTAATTTGGGGCTCTATGGAAATGACACAGAAATTCCCGGGCTTGAATTACATCACAGCCTCCTTATGTCTGAATTGGCGAATGTCTGCACTAAACTAGCCCTGCTCCGTTAGCACCAACACACCCTTATTAACAGACGCTTACATGCAGACACACACACACACGTGATAGAGGCTGAAAGAGCCTGCGTGCCTGTCCGTCTATTTTCAGGACAGAAAATGTTTCCCCACGTTAACCTCAACTGACCAGGAACTCTGCCTCAGGAAAACGCATCCAGAGAGGTAAAACTCATTTGTTCACAAGGGCAAAGGAGCATGTTGATGATGATGTTCTAAAAATAGCCCTGAACACCTTGGGTCAGTCAGCAGGAGCCAGCCATTCGTTAGCCTGCACATGACCTTGGCTGGCTGCAGGAGCGGCAGCGAGGTTGCCCCCTGAGAAAATAAGAACAACAACACAACGCTGCCTGCTTGACTAACGCTCACAGCAGGACTGAATCTGAGTCATTCTCCGTATCTCGCAAATGCCTCACTGCTCTAGTGAGATCAAAAGCATCTTGGGATGTAGTGACATATCCACGGTCTCATGTGTCAGTATTCAAGCCAGCACATACAATCAGCATATAACCCAAACAGAGAGATGCGAATGCATGTTGAATGGGATTTGAGCACAATAGCTGAATGTGTGGCACACATGCCGCATTTCTCCTGAGGGGTTTGCTTGTACGTGTAAGGGACACAGGAAGGAGGGACAAGTGGAGCCGAAACAAGGCCAGGTTAGTCAGTTAAATGACTGTTTTAGGTCAAGGCACCATTACTAAAATAAGAAAAACCTTAACACCAACAAGGGAAAATAAAACCTCCCATGAGAACCTAAAAATAGATAACTCAAATTTTTTTCCTCCAATGCAAATGACTTGTATCCCGCTTCGAGCATCTCCGCAACAAAGACGTTATTTATTTATTTCTAAAGGAATAGTCTGAGACTGAAAATAGCACTACACTAAAAGACACCGCAACTTGAGGCAGCCAGCGCTGCAATGCAATAAAGCTGAGACGAGAGACCAAACCGAGCTACGTTTTTTTCAAGAGATAAATAACATTTACACTTAATGAGTTTATGTTGCCGTGCAACTACTTCACACTCATCACTCACTGCTCTTTTTTCTTTTTCTTTTTTTTCCACAAACCAATTAATAGATAAAGACTGTGGTTATGTGCCAGAAGAGAATGTGCTTATCAGCATACTAACCAACTCTATCAGGTAAATGAAGGTAAATGAAGATCGTTCTGCTGGGTCTTATTTCTCGCCCCAAGGGAATCGGAGAGAATGGAGGGAATGAATGTGTGTGTGTGTGTGTGTGTGTGTGTGTGTGTGTGTGTGTGTGTGTGTGTATCTTTTCATGTACATTTCTGACTGTAAGATAAGAGGCTTCGAGTGGTGGCAATGATTCACAATATGGTTTCTACAAGAGACATTGGTTTTACCAGATTACAGTCTTGGCATTGATGTCGTTGATGTTCTCATTCATCATCAAACTTCAGGTTTGCTTTCATTTAGAGCATAATCATGCACACTAACAAAAATGGGTTATATAATTCATATTCATTATTATTCATCAAATTTGTGGATCTTATTTATTTTTTGATGTCCAAGTAGGATCCTGAGTTCATCCTCCAAGTAACGAAGTAGGTAGGTAATAGGTAAACAATGTCACATCCATAATCAGAACATAATAAGTTCAATACTTCTCACACAGGTTTGAGTGAAAGGAAGTCTTGTGTTTAACTAGCCTATTTTGAATAAAAGCTAATATATCAACTCTGGAGTTGATTTTTAGTCTAATACCTCGGTAGTTAGTTTGTAGAGCCCATGCCACCCACAGAAAGACTGTGTGATAGTACTGTAGGTGAGTGATTTTAGCAGTTTAGATATTTGACTTCAGTGCATGATCCATTACTTGCTCATGGGCACTATTAACAGAGCAATTTGCAATCTGCATAATTATGCAAAAACATTTAGTAAGCATGGTGGGGGGTACAATATGACATGTTTCATGTTGTTCCATAGCCGTCAGGGCCATCATCATTTATCCCAGATGATGTCTCAATAACTCAGAATTAGAACTTAGGTCTTATTTCAGACAGATATATATAGATAAATAACATTTCTATCTATACATCCATGTATTTATCTATCTCAAAATTGGCTTCTGCATTTGAGAACCAAATCTAATCGAATCGCACGTCATTACAATTTAAAAATCAAGCGAATTATAGTGAGAGCGGCTCATGCTGTGTTCATACTGCAGTCTAAAAATAGCCTTCCTGCTGAGCATTGAGGAATACCAGGCAACTGCAACAGCAAAGGGCCTTCCCATCTCCATGGTGACTTTGATAAACAAAGAGGATTAACCATTTAGCAGTTAACAGCAAAAGCAATGTGCAAAGTGTGAAGCAATTCGGCTTATCTATCCAGAACTGGTGTCAAGTATGAATGGACAAAAACATGGTCTCCTCTGAGGTGACGTAGGTGCTCCATCCAGACCTAACACCCAGTGACGGACCTTACAGGTTACCCCCTCCATCGCCACAATGTCTGCCAAGCTTGTCTCGCCGTTCGGCCATATTTCTCACCTTACCCCATTAATTAGTCATCAGGCACCGTTTCTTTTCTCGGCGCTGACATTGATCGTGCACTAATGATAGAGTTACAGGCGCAGGGCAGCCGCTTATGAGCCCTCTAAGACAGAGACAAAACTTGGGTATGTGCGGGAGCAGGCGGCCGTGTTAACGTGACTCTGCAGGCGTGTGCATGCAGCAGTCTGTACGTGTGGCAATGAGGGACCGAGAGAGGGGAGAAATAGAAACGGAAGTGGAGCAGGAACAAGGGCATCCCTTTAAGAGCAGCCTGCAGAGACTTTGTCCTACATTCCTCTCTATTTGTTTCATGGGAGCACAGAGGAGGAAAAAGAAGGGATGAAGGATGAGCTAAGGTATTAAAGCAGATTCAGATGTGGGCGGGAGAGGATGCAGTATCCTCCCATTGAAAATATCACCAAAATAGCATCATTTTGGCAAGCGGAGTCGACTGCAGGGGAACAGAAGAGGCAATGTCTTATCAGGTATTATTATGTATGTGTGCCCAGAACTGTGCTATACAACCGCTTTGTCACAGCACAGTAAACAAGTGGTCATTCTTAGAGAAGCTACACCTTCACTCCCATTCATTAAAAAGATGTGTCTTGTCATCTTAGCAACAACACTGTTGCCAAGTCAATGACGAGTAATATCTGTGCTCAAGTGGGAGGACAGCCAATTAACAATTCCCTACTTTCAAACTCTGTCTACCTGCAGCCTCAGAGGGCTTTATTGTGTTTTTTTGTGGATCTTTGCAGCAGGATTTGAGCTGACTGAGCTCCAGCTAGGAAAGCCCCACCTGTCGAAAAGCTTGAAACAAAAAACAGCTCCCGGGAGACTGGGAGCCACCAGAAAGGCACCTTTTCCTCAGCATTTTCCCTGTGTGTATGTGTATATGTGTGTCCGTGCCCCAAGAGGCTACCAAGCCTTAGCGAAGTAGACATAAAAGCCCATGCCGTTGCAGCCTCCCGAGGTCCAGCCCACATGCACTTACTCCACCACACGTCTCTCTTTCACCATTACCACAGGGACCCAACGGTAATCCTTCCCATCACTGTTGCCTTTTTCACAGACAATTTCAGAATGCCACTGGCTTCATCCCATGGCCGCGGATGGCAGTTTCGAAGAGAAGGAAACCATTGAGCCTGAATAGTTCATGAGTCTGTGGCTTCACTGTTTGGTGGAGTAATTACTACCCTTAAAGGGGTGACCTATAAATCTGTGCTCATCGATTTCCTCAGTCATTAACATTTAGTGGCTAGGAAGCTAGATAGAGAGAAGGTCATCTTAAGAGCATTTTTAGCATTTGAGTGTGGAGGTATGAATCTGAGCCACAACGTTTATGCACATGCAATAATCCGAGGAGCAGCATTTTGTAATATTTGCGTCCTTCAAAAGGACAGCCTTGAAGAAAATGCGCAGAAAAATGTTCTAATTTAAGGTGCACCCATGTGATCCAAACATCACATGGGTTTTCTGCAGATTCTGCAGTTTCCTCCAAAGTCTGAAAGCATACATGTTTGGATGAGACACTCTAAATTGCCTCTAGGTATGAGTAAATGGTGGGCATGCCATGTGGCAATGGCAACCTCCTCATCTGTAGTATAGAAAGTCTTGTACACAGCTGTGTTGGACAGAATAGGCAACACAAGAAATAGTCCTTGTAATTAAACAGGTCCCCTGTGCCCTATAGGTTGAGGAACAATGGACATTTTCAAACAGTGAGTGCTAAATAATGAGTGCTCGCCCTGCGTGTCAGCAAATAAAGCCTATTGAATGCTGGCAGAGTGGGATGCAATAAAAGGATGCATGTTTGTATGTAGCTGCTCAGAAAAGCAACAATACTGTGCATAGGGAATACTGAGGGAAGGCATGTAGACAAGAGAGTCAATATGCTGACATGTTGTCCAGGGTGTATTCCCTGCCTCGGCCCTCCATACTGCTAACATCCTTACGCTGGAGACAGGCAGCAGCTGACCCCCGCAACACCAATGGGTACAAAGCTGGTGAAATAACGGTTAGATGGATGTTGGATCTTAGCAGTGTTTACTTGTTGAAACTGTGACTTGGCCCTCTCATTATAATTAATCATTTGCTTTGGGTTATTTTGAGGTTGGCAACTTGAGAATTCTTTCAACACAAATAGATGTTACACCTAATGGTTTGTGAAAGAGACAAAAATAGATCTTTCGGAATTGACATCTGAGACAGATTTAGTTCCAAGTAGGCTGGACGACGCATAACAATGGGTGTAGGGCACGTAAGAGGCTCCAGCTGCTGCAGTGAAAGTGGCCACAGCACATGCCTGGGCCTGTTTAAGATGCCCCCAGAAGGGGTTGAACCTGATCAGCTGTCCCCATGAGAAGATGTGCAATCTCAGTGACAAGCTTGAATTAATCACGGTGATGCAGGAAGGGTGCAGGGGGGCTTCACAGATCAGGGCTGGGGAGAGGCCATGTCATGACACACCTCTGTGTATCTCATGCATTCAGTTTTCCTGCTTTGTCAAATAGTTCATATCCATCAATCCTTTCATTCATTAATCCATCCATCCACATCCACACACACACACACCAGTTAGTCTCACATCTAGTGGCAATTTAGTCTCCAGTCAACCTAAACATGCAGGATTTAGGAATGCCGGAGGATACTGTAATACCCAGAGAAAAACACACAGGAACAACGTGAGCACCACACAGAGAGGTAGGGGTAGCAGTGCACTCACTGCAGTATAATAGCATTTCAGTTAAGATCAGAGCCAGGTTAGCTTGTTGATTGTCAGTTATTTTAGTCTTCAAGAAGGAAATGTGTTTCTCAAATCCACACAGCTTGCTACTATTGTCAAAAAAAAAAGGAATAAGAAGAAAGGGACAAGCAGACGAAGGTTTTCATCCTGCGCAACAAAGGGGAAATTACTGAATTTATGCCATTTTCTATTTTCCAGATAATTGCATGTGTTGGACTGCATTTCAACTTAATGTGTCTTGAATATTTTCCATCTCTTTACAACAGTATTTTAGTCTCTTAGGTCCCCTGGGAGAACCATTTCAAAGTTGACAGACATTTTATCAAAGTGATAGCACATTGCTTTGAGATAACGCCGCACAGCCACCAACACAGGAACCGATGTGATAAAAAAACAACCAGTCACTGTGGTCAATTTGCTATGGTCCCTTTGCAATCAACTTTCCATAACTGCAGGCACTACAGCAAACGTTTGATGCTTTACTTTGGTGAATCAATGGCGCATGAAAACTGAATGAACTGTGGAGCGCAGTCGAATGCAGTGTTAGTGAGTCGGGCCTGGTGACACATCTTTGGTTACTTCACAGCCAGAGGCACATGTAACAACTTCTGGATAATTGGAAGTAATACAACAAACTGTTTCTTTTGTTCAATTAAAATCTGTGCCCTCTGAGCCACCGCGCTAAACAACTACAGAAGTTTCTGCTGACTGAAGTCAGGAGGTGCAGAATTGCTTACAGCAAACATACAATAATTTGCACTTGAAAGTAAATCCACTTGGGAAAAATACATTTGACAGCTGGGGTCTGCTAATTAGTTGTTGTTGATTCCTGAAATTAGTGTTGACCAGTGTAGAACAAGGTTACTTTGTATTTATATCCAATTACTTCAACACCTTTCAAACACATTAAATGTTGAAAATTGTTTCACAAATGACGGACCCTGGCACGTTAAACAGGAAGCCTTGGGAGACTGGTGCTAATTCTAACTGACAGAAAGACAATAAAAAATGAAAGATTGAAAATATAAACTCAAAGATAATACAAGCGATTGAGTACCACCAAAATTCAATGATGTTGTAGTGCCTGAAATAAATTGACTTTAACCTCAGTTATAATACTGATAGTGATGATCACAAAGAATAAATAGTTTTCTTTTGTTGAGTGTATATCATGAAAAAAACACAGTTTGACTCCTATATGCATTTAAATGTTTCTTTAACACACGTTCAGTCATTGTGCTGAAGCTACTGGCATTTCTATTGGATAATCTCACTGTGGATGGACACATGGTAAACACTTCCAAAACGATTGAGTCAAAATAATTACTAAAGAGAAACTTGCAAGAGCTCAAATAAAATCCAAAAAGAAAAATCGCAAACTATCCCTTTAAAGGTACAGTTTGGGTCTGGATGGTGTGAAATAAACTGCAGTGGTTATCGGAGAGATGCCAGGCCTGCAATCTGTCTCTGGGTGAGTGCCAGCCAGGGATACGCATAAACTGACAATACACACACACACACACACACACACACACACAGAACAAGCTCCCTAACACATACTGTACGGTATCTGCCTGTCTCTGTTACCATGGAAACTGTCAGGCCTCCCATTGAAAAATCCTCAGATGCAGATGTGTGTGCGTGTGTGTGTGTGTGTGTTCACATCACAGTTTGCCAGTACTTGTGGGGGTGTGAATATGTGCATTTGCATTTCAGAGGTTGCAGTGTGTGGAGATGAGTAAGGACACATGTGCACCTATCATTCAGACGAAGTATGTGGGCCAATGTAAATGTGTCCAACGGATTTGATTTTATCTCGAGTTAATCATCTCTGCGGCAGCTGGAAAGAGCGTGAAATTTCAAGTTATTTCAGAAAATGTGTCATGAAATTGATACTTACTCTGAGGAGTCTATAAAGTATATCCCAAGTGCCCCAATGCTGAGCGCAAAGACCAACACCACCTGAAGAGACAAGGACACAGATGAAAAAAGAATTACTTTCATGTGGCAGATGTTTTTGACTCTTCTCATTAACACTCTTTGTGGTAAACAAAGGCTTGTACACTGCCTATTGTTGGAAACAATAGGCAGCAGGAACAGGACCTGTAATTAAACGGGTACCTTGTGTCCTATAGATTGTAGAGGAGAGGACATTTTCAGAAAACATGCTAAATATTGAATGCTCGTCCCTAATGTCAGCAAATAAAGCCTATTGAGTGCAGGCAGAAAGGGATGCAAACAAAGGAGGCATGTTTTATGTAACTGTACATACAAGAAAATAATACTGCACATATGGTGAGAGGGAGTGCTTAGACAGCAGTTATATTGAGTGTTGACAAGATCGAGAATAATGCTCAGTCTAGGCAATAAGACTTGAAAGGGAAAATTAAATGAAGCAATTACGTAAGTTTTTCAGTGATGAAGAGGGTCTTGGCACAATTTGGATTTAAAAATTAAGGATATATGCAAAAGGAGTTTTAACACAGTTGTTTCTGAACAAATTTCATGCACTCATCTCATTGTGCGTTGGATTAAAACTGACCGGAGTACAGATGATTCCAGCAAAGAGAGGGTCATTTCTTGTGTGTCACTACTGGAAAGGACCGGTAGTTATAATGATGACAAACACTGAGACTTCTCTTCAAATTTAGTCTTGTTGACGCGAGAAAATGAGGATCTGATTATACATCAGCCATTAACACCAAATGTCATCTTCCACTCATACCAAATGGTGACACATGCCGCAGTAATCCTCTGCAGCAAACTGCACTGGCAAACATTACAATTCACCATCATCATCATCATCATCATCACCGCTGTCATCATAATCATCATCTTTGCAACAGCTGACCGATGCGACGCTGCACAATGCCTCCTCTCCCATTCAGCCGCCTCACAATAGGAGCCCACTGCCCCTGCTGATTGTGCCATTCATTATTGATGATGGGAGCTTGATTACTTTCATTTGATGGTCCTCTGGATTGATCCCATGCATTGTGACCATGGTATTAAGTAAACACCCCCATACCCTTGCATTTTTAATAGTTCTGCTGCTTGAATGGAGTACGATGGCAATCCTGGCCTCAGAGTTGTCCAGGGCTGGAACAACCTTATAGGCCAAAGACATCAATGATGCGTCACACAAAGGAGATGGGGAGGAGGCTCAAGCTGTGACTCTACGATAACATCGGGCTTTTCCAATAGACAACACTCTACTGGTCTAATCAGGAAGGGCAGCAGTATGACTAGAGGTTATTATCTGATGATCACTTGTCTATGCCTGAATGGAAACATGCATCTTTCCCACTGGATGGCATAACATTTCTCTAGAAAGCAAGATTTTTGTACTGTAGGTGAAGGGTGAAAACCTAGGCTAAACTATGTCAACAAGGGCAGCAGTTACAGAGGAAACCAATTTAACACTTGCTACAGGTTTTAGACAGCACAACTGTGTATGTGTACAAAGTGGTATAAAAGCTTTTTGGTGCTCCAGAGGGAGCTGCATCCATTCTGATAGCTTGTCAGCACTGGTTGCATCTAAAAGCTACAAGATTGGAAATGACATAAAACAGGAGATTGGGGGGGGGGGGGGGGGTGGGTGGAGATAGAGGAGAGGTTAGTAGGCCTCTGTAATCTGTTCTTCTACTTTTCCTGAGCAGCTGGAGGCTACATCATACCCTGGCAGTATACACACACCCAAATCTCCAACCTGACTACGAGTAGCTGAGGCTATACAGTGGGTAATGTAGACATCAAGAAGAAGAAAGGGTGTGATAAAAAAAAGATAATATCTGTGGTCCTATTTGTATAACGCTATCCATAGTGAGACCTACTGTTTTAATGCTACAGGGAGCGTACTTTAAAAATAGTTTCAACAGAACCAGATTCCACAGGCTGAGAGGACATCAGCAAATGTGCGGAAACTTGACTACGCATGAAAGATGACTTTCTCTGTGAAACTGAACACCGTCAGCCCTCCCGACACGGACAAGCCCCATTTTAAGCCGGCCGCGTCGATACACGCATACACACACACAGTGCAAAATACATGCATACACCACGGGATGACATTTCCTTGGAGCTAGTGCATGCGTCTATACAGGCAGGTGGATTGGAAAAAGGACGGAAACTGGAGAGGAGCGGGGTGAGGGGCAATGAGAAGTATGGCTGAAAAGCTGAGCAGTGAACAGTGAACACCCAGCGATGAGCTGAGGAGATAAGAAGCGTCATCATCTTAAACTGACCCAGTTATTCAACTGTGAATGCTGGTTTACCCCTCTTCCCCCTTCCCCCCACTCTCTCCCTCTCTCTTTCTCTCTCTCTCTCTCCCTCTCACACACACATTCCACACATAATGTACAAGGCTCGCTCAACAATCTCAAACCCACAGTCTACCAAAGACAACCAACCGAGCTACTGCCACCGCCTATCAGGACCGATGTAATGATGCGCAGGGGAAACCTACAAGAGCAGAGATGGCAGGAGCACTCCTTGCAGAACCTAAGTGAGAAATTAACTGAAGAAAAACCCTCAGCAGTAATAGCAGAAGCAGCTGAGCCGAGTCAATGCTGCATCTGCAATAGTTGTAAATCACTGTAATGAGCCTGTTTACATTCACATGGGATGAGATGGCAGGAGTGACTCATGTTTGTTTGCAACAAACTGGAATATGTCGGCATCATGTCAGAGCGGCAGCATTCGGACGTGATGTCTAGGTTTTCTCTTTAATAGCCGTGTAGGTTTTCATTAGCGTATCCCGTTCTATATTTAAAGTGCAAAGCTAAATCTGTCGGATGTTTTCCGAGGTGCACTTTAGCTGGCGTACCGGAGGACTGCAAGCGTAAAAGAGGGCAGCGAGAAATCGTGTGTGTGTGTGTGTGTGTGTGTGTGTGTGTGTGCTTGGATGTGTGCAGGTCTCAGGTTCCAGCACTGCAAGTGGGCTCACGGTGGCAGCTCTCACATGACAGTGTCAGGACTGTTAACACGTAATAACACTAACTTCCATGTATAAACACACATGCTCTGTTTATTTGGCGGTCTAAAGAATTTTCAGGGGCTCATCAGTGGCTTGTCCGAGGAAGCGATATGAACTGTAGTGAAAACTAAGTCGGACAACTTCCTCCTTCAGCAGAGATCCCATCTAATGACTTCCTCTCTCCCCTGAGTGAACCATGTGACAGGGAGAAGGCGCAGTCAGGTGATGTGGAGAGACAACGTACAGAATAATTGCCTCACATCAAGGCCAACTACCTAGGTCAAGAGAACGGTGACTTCGCTTCAAGGTAATCACCATAGACAGGCTTTTTTATTTGTTCTTTGAAAAGTTTTGGTAGTGTGGACGATGTATCATGATGGACATACACCTAGATACAGAGAATGGCAGCAGTTAAGGGTGACAAATGTCTGTAAAATGTTCTATCAAAACCTCATTTGTCTAAAAGGGAATAAACATAAATTGTAAATGTACTTTCCATACATCCATTATCCATCATTTGCATGTATATCCTCCATACAGAAAGGTCTCCTGTCCAACCATGATTCAGGACTGGAGACCTTGCCAATATACCAAGCAACTGTATAAACTCCAATACAATTATTATTTAGAGAGAAGACAACAAAAGAAAGGACCACACACATGGTCTACTTTCTGGTGCATAGCAACATAATCTTTACATTTAGACACAGAGCTGTCTAGTAAACACAAAAAACGTCTTTGGAAAGCTGCTTTCTTTTCTTATATCAAAGGGCATAATCTCTGTGAATCGTTCAATTTTTGCATTTCTTCAACTATAGAAGAGAGGATTGTGTCAAAATCTTGATATGCCTAGTATGAAAACTGCAACAGCTTTTCATTACATGCTACTGCTGACCCATATTTCATCACTGCCATATTATCAAATTTTAAAAGTTGACCAAATGCACCAGTTCTGCCATAATTTCTGCCATAAACCTTTATGTAAACAGGTCTGCAGCTTTGACCTCTAGTGTTTAGGAGACGGTTGGCCCATTTGACTTATAGAAGTTATTTTAGTTCCTTTCTAAATTCAAAAATGTAACTATCTGCAAAATATTAATAATATCCAAAGCCTGGGGATAATGAGGCAGAACAACTGAGAGCTGATTTGCATGCTATTATTAGAGGTCGACATCAAAGGCAGGAAAACAAACATCCTTGTGGGTAATCCAGTGATGTGAGAAGTGAGCAGAAAACTGAGCAAATACACCTCTGTTTTTAATTCTGTCAAATACTGAAATGCGTACTTTCTAAGAATCCTAATGGGTTTCCCAAGATTACATGGGTGGGAATCCTCAGAGGGGGGGACAAGAATTCCCATCAGTACCGTGTGGCATCAGGATAAGCTTGTTCATTAATCCGGCCTGGCTCGATGGGTTGTCCAGAAAGAGGAGCTCCAAAATGTCCGATTGATGCCTCAGCCAGAAAGGATTTCAGAGGTCTACAGCCAAGGAAAGCTCAGCCCACAGCAGGGTCCTGTTTCTGCTGTCCTCTGGCTCTCATCCATAATCAAGTATATCTGCCTTTTATAGCAGGATTCCGACAACAAAAGTCGGGCAGCCCTCAGTGTAAATTCATCCTCAATGAAATAGAAAACAGACGCAACTCTGCAGCATCCCCTCAATTATCAAACTGCCACACTGTTTGCACTGCAGAGCAAACATTTGCATCCATTACGAGCCTTTGCTTTCACAACAAATACTCCTACATATTCAGACATGTGTCTGTTGTCAGCGCTGATTTAGACACAAAAGGAGGCGGAATCACATGTCGGTGCACGAGGTGAGAGTGTGAGCCTCTCACCGGGGGCCTGTCAACAAATGAAACCTCCATTAAAGTTTGATGGCATCCATCCATACATCAGCTTGGTGATCTCCCTCTGCCTGTGCCTCGAATGGCGAGGGGCCTGGGGAAGCAGCACGGGCGTAGGTATGATCTGACATTCTGACAGGGAAAACAACACTCGCTATTCCAGTCACACAACACATAACTCAACCCCGACTACTGATTCTTTGTGTGTGTGCAACTTCACAAGTGGCGCAGACATATAAATAATACCTTAGCAGCCGTACCAGTTGGATGAGAATAACCAAACGTGGACCATTTTGTAAGTCAATGGGAATTATCGACCAGAACCACCTACATTTTTGTTTTAAGAAGATGAATAACGACTCCTTTTTAAGACAGAAAAGGAGATTTCTTTGAACATGTTTTAGAGTTTCACCTGTCAGGCAACCTTGACTGAAGTCAAAGCAGTCACAGGATATCAAAGTACTGGAAAGTCCACTTCAGACTGTCTGAGGCTTAGTCTGCTGATAACAAGCCTGTGAACAGACTTTCCAATGACATTAATGCTAATTGCCAACTCCATTTCATTTACGCTGTCCTAATTAAATTCAGCATCAAAATAGCCCCTAATTTTATGAATAAAATAGACGAGCAGAATATACAAATTTAGCGTGTTTCGCATGAGCACATGTCCAATTATCCCCTCAGACTTCAAATATGCAGGTCATAAATTATGAGAGGAGTCAAGGACAAAAACAGGCAGCCTACAAGTCGAACTGAAGCCGGAGTAAGTTGTGCACTGGCGTGTGTCTGAGTTGTTTTCATCATCCAAATCCACTGTAGACTCCCAGTCACAGTCAATTTTTGTGAAGTCTAATGGGGAAGCGTGTGCGAACAAAAAAAAAAGAAAAACATGGAGGAGAAAAGAAATGTAAGAGACAAGGATGTATTAGTATTCTGAGTGAAATGTCTCCAGGTTGTATATGTCAAGGTATCTGACACATCCAAACCATCTTCATTATTTATTATCATTCTAATTCTTAGAAAAAAAAGGTTTGATGTCTGTGTTTTGTGGACAGGGTGGAGTAGGGGAAATAAGGAAAACAAGTTTTTACTGATGGCTGCTGTGACACAGAGCCATCTCTCTTTCCTCCACATCTCCTCCACCCACGACCTGCCTCCTTTGTGTTACCGAGCAAGGTCGTACATCTCTGGCTGTCTCTGGAGTAATGGAGCAGGAGAATAGAGGATTGATACCAGGACGCTCACCTGTTCCTCGAGCATCATCTTTTTATCCACCCACATTTCTCACCACTGAATGGGCCTTTCAGAAATGGACCTATTCAACTTTCATGTTTTTTATTACGTCTAGTTATTGTGATGTATCACGGATGGCCACCAAAACCTCCGAATGCAAGTCTGAAATTCCTTTACTCTGGTTCAACACATTCTGGCTGGCAATGCACTGATCAGTGCAGTGCAAACTTTCACTGTGTGTGTGTGTGTGTGTGTGTGTGTGTGTGTGTGTGTGTGTGTGTGTGTGTGTGTGTGAGCCGTCCAGGGTATAATCCCTGCCTCCCCCCTATGGGCGCTGGCTCCAGCAGAAGGTAGAAAGCCGGTAAGATAATGGATGGATAGATGTGGTCGATTGAGCCACAGGGAAACACCCACAACATCAAACTGCCTGCGAATGGGTGTAGATTGAGCTAACCTAACAGAAGGTTTTGTGATCTACACAAAAAAAATAGCCGATTACAATATGAAAACATCAAATCGCTGCCTAATTACTTAGGGGAGCCTCTCATTTACTTGCTCATTTACTTGAATTAGACAATGAAAAACTTACAAGGTGATACTACTGAGGCTATGCCTGAATTTGATGTGTGAATATACAAATGTGCTGTGAAATGTAACACTTTCAGATCGCTGACTCAGTCTAAATTGAACTTTGGCATCGCTAACAGGTCAGGTGCAAATCCGCAAGCCAGAACAAGCAGATCCAGTAATTATGGACATCCCACTGTTCAGACAGCATACGGTACACCAGTTCATCCTACACTGAGAAACGCAGAGATATGATCATAAATAAACTGTCAGGCCTCTATGATGTTTTTACATCACTGAACTGAAATACATCTTATAAATCAAAATACAGCCAATGCTGCTGCGCTCTTGGAATTGGCTCCATTTAACCCTTGTGGCCTTTATGAGACAGATGCCCACATCCTGCCGTACCTAGGCAACGGAGACAGTGATTGACGAGGGAGACGAGGAGGAGGGGCCCGGTATGAAGGAAAGCCTCTCAGGTTTGACAGGATGACAGCTCCTAAAATGAGCATCTGTCAGCGGGAGATGAAGAGGGAGCCTGTGGGGATCTGTTACAGACGGACAGGACAACCTGTCTGAAAAATCTCTTCTAAAAGTTTCTATTTGGCATCGTTAATTCATGAAAGGACGTTTTTTTGTGCCTTATGAGAGATGTCACCAAAAAAATTAAACCATTCTAGCAGAAGTGGACTTGGTGGATAAAGATGTACGATGCGCTCCAGATACTAGAAGGGCAGGTCACCTTTCCTCGACAGCATCCTGTGTCTAATGGCAGCAAACCCCCCCCCCCACTTCCCTGGGGAGGCCGAGCGCATCACTATGACCTTGAAGGCTCGCAGAGGACTCAAAAAAGGACAAAGGAAGAGAAGAGACAAAGAGGGAGGAGATAAAAAAGATGGAGGTGACGAAGACAGGAGATGGAGGGATGAGAGAATATTAGAGATAGGCTCCACACCCCATGAGACATGAAGAGCACTGAGAGGTGGCAGAAAATGGCTTGTGGCAGAGACAGAATGAGAGCGAGAGAGAGAGCGGTTGAAGAGAGAGGGGAGTGGAGGGATGGAGAATATTAGAGCACGTCCTCAAGGCACAGCAGGAGCTCAAATGCCATGATGTGCACACGTCCTCACCTCAGTGTGTGCAAGTGTGCACACACTATATGTATCTGTCTTCAACCTCTATGTCCAACCTTTATGTGTGTGTATGTGTGTGTGTATGACAGAAGGGAGGAAGATAAAAGGGTGCATGTGACCGGTCTGCAAAGACCCACTGACTCTTTTCATGTCCATCCTCCACCCGATATCCACCGATCCAGCTTTACTTCTGAAAACTCTAAAATAAGGGCAGAATATGGGCATGGGCGTTTTTAGTGTCTGTAAACTTGCTCCCATGCCTCAGGATTCCTAGAGTCTGTGCCAGCACCTCATGAATGGAAGATTTACAGAGATAGCACAACAGTACGGCATGCAGCATCGTTGATTTCTCTTTATAGGTGTTAAAGAAAACCTGCAAAAATTGGAAATTTCAAGTTTTAGCTGAAGGAAAATTCATTTTTTAGAAGAGATGAGGGTGTTCAGGTACATCTGTTTTCTCACACAATTCAAAGACAGTGAAGCCTCTAAACTGCCCCTACAGTAGATGTGAGTGTGTGAGTGAATGGAGTGTGTCCTGTCATGGTCTGACGACCTGTCCACGGTGTATTCCCTGCCTTCACCCTTTGTGTGCTGAGATCGGCTCCAGGAGACCCCTGCAACATGAGTTAGGTGTAACTGACAAGATAATGAGTGAATGGATGGAAGATCATGACAAGCCTCACACAAAGACTTTGAAGCCTGGTGACATGTATTACCTACAGCGGGGGCCTCCAACCATCAGGGCCATGGGCTTATCAAGACGTTTGTCTCCACAAGAGATACATCCTCAAATGTACAGCCAAGCTATTGAAATTAATGGTAAATTTATTGTTTAAATGAAATGCTGGGGTCCTTGTGGGGTGTTGTCACTGAGGTGAATGAGGGAGTGTGGAAAGACAGATCTGTGGAAGAAATAAGCCAAACTACATTACAAAAAAAAAGAACAACAGCAGGCTTTTCCTTTTCATTTAACATTTTGAGCGCCCTCTGCTATGATTCGCCAGTAGTGTTGCTATTTTTGGAGGAAAGTAGCTGCTTGTCAGGTCATACATTAATTTGCATATTAATTTTAAAGCGGCTCACGTTGTTGCGGAAGAGGAGTGCTAATGTTGTTTTGCAGGTCTTACGGTGATGGACATTTTTGCGCAAACTTGCCAGAGGTCGGAGCTTCAAGTTAAAGCCACTGAGAGAAACACAAGCAGAGCTGGCAACCCATGCTGACACAACTTTCGACAGTAGAATGAGAAATGCCAAGAATGAATTGGGGGCACAAGCCGATGATCACGAGGCCTGATCACTGCTTGGGGTTTCTGCTTCTGAATCCATTCAGAAACCCCTCGATTCTTCACTCCAACCCTCTAACCCTTAATGGGTTATAAATATAATGTCTGATCCTCCATAAGACCTCTGCTTAGATTCCTGCCATGCAGGGAATCTTCTCAGCCGGACAACATGACATTGAGTGAGGGCGCTGCTTCTCTCGGGTGTTTGCTCATAAACTAACCCATGTATGAAATATATGGGCAATTTTCCTCGTTTGGAAAGGAGTCGAGGAACAATGTGACCTCTCATGAGCATCCATGTGTGTTTTGAATGCTGTGTCTTCCACCCTGTTTTATTTCTACCATAAAAGCTTTTTATAGTTTTGTTTTTCAAAAGCGTATGTCAGGAGTGTTAAGGAATAAAAGGTGTAATTTTTTTTTATCCGAATACATCACCGATGTTCCCCAGAGTCATAAAGAGTAACAGAGACAATAAAGACAAAATTCTGCTAAATCTTCCCATTGATTTGGATGGCCAAAACCTTTGTCGAATATATTCTGTTCTGTGATTCATTTCATCACGACATTGTAACAAATGTGACTGTGCTATGTATCACTGGGTATAACCAGGTTGACATTTGCATAACTGGTGCAGCCATCACACGGGAGCGATGAAAAATGACCAGGCTATCTACAGTAAGACAACAAGGCGAGAGAAGAGGCTGCCATGTGAATACTAAACAGTGAAAGTCCAAGCACCGGTTATTGCCACACAATTCCATTATGTGTCTTTAATCATAGCATAAATCATCCCTGCCATAGTTAATAATATCAAAACATGATCACTCCTGTGCCATTTCTATTACAATGCATGCAGAGCAATTACTTTGTCTGATGTATATTGCGGGATTCAGCAGAACCTTTCATCCTTCTCCAGAAAATGTCAAACCACATTTGGCTGCCGGAGGAACAACCAGGTCCTGCCAAAGATGGAATTAAAACTTCAGCTTCCCTCCCAATAAGGCAAATGGATCAGCTACCATCTGAATGATAAAACAATGTAGCCGCACTACATCCTGTTTTCTCTCTCCAACCACTCGTCTGTATTACCAAGAGACCCCCCCCCACCCAACCCCCCCACAGGCGCATAGGTTTCATCTCGGAGGAGCTGCAGCAGTGACATGATCTTTATCTAATTAAATCAAGGTTTCGTTTAATTTCCTGAAGGTTAATGAGAAGTTTATCACTGGCGTCAGAGCCCACTTTCACTCCCTAACAATCCAGTGGGTCCTGATAAGGTAGAACGCCTGCTCGCAGCAAGGTGAAAGACGAGACTGTGATCCGCAGCGAAGGAAATGCTGTATTAGTATTCTGTGTTTGTTGGCAGGCTATGAGAGCAACAGCCTCTCCACGTAACTCCCCTCGGTTTGCTTACTGCCACATTGGATCAAGCCCTGCGCACGGCTGTCCAGCTCAGTCGATAAGGTGGGGTGGGCGGATGCCTGAAACCTGCCATGGATGACCTTAACATGTCTCTAATACCTTCACCCATCAGCAGGGGGGAGAGGGAGGTGTCACATAAAAACAATGTTGGCAGTAGCCTCCGACAAACAAGCTCCTCGCTGCCTGTGACAGGCTGCAGTCTCAAAGAACAGAAGCATATTTATATTCAATTTCATTACTACTTACGGGGCCTCAGTGTGCTTTTGTGGTTTTGCGATAGGGCAGGGAAGAGGAACAGAAGGGTAATTTGCTAATGGTTCTATTGCTCTGCCTTTTGGGGTGTATATTCTTAATTCCATTTAAGTCATACAGTTATTCATTCAGATAATTAATAGTCTCCCTAGCAAAGTGACAGACAATCCAACCGCAGCATAGACAGAGTAAAGGTTTTTATTCTCGCTGCCTCCCTCAGTTGTCCATCCATCCAATTTCTTAACCCGCTTTGTACCTAACCATTGTTGCAGGACCTTGCAGGAGCTAATCCCTGCCCACATAGAATGAAGGCAGGGAGCATACCCGGGACAGTCCATCACAGGGCACACACACCGTTCTGTGGCAATTTTAGAGTCTCTATTAACTTACCTTGAAATACAATTAAACACGGAATGAGCTGTGGCTCACAGCGGTCTACAATTATGCTACTATCATGTGTAAACAAGCAAAAGTACATTGACAAATCGATTATTTTTACAATCAGAACTATTTTCTGCAAAATAGGTCAATGCAATAAACCTTTCATGTAGTTTTTCATGAAGTCCTGACCCTCATTAAGAAGACACTGAGTCACACTCCACCTCTCACCTTTCCTCTGATGATAGTCTGCTGGTCTGATTGATTGTTGACCAGCACTAACACTTGTATCGATGCTCAATATCCAGTAGACTTGTCAGTGAAAAGTTCAGCTGCCTGCTGCCTGGAAGGCAGCCCGGTCCCCAGAGATTGAGGCTTTTATGGGTTTAATATCAGACGCAAGCTTTTTACAATCCACCTCTCTATTCTGATGTATGATTGAAAGTGCTGCATAAAGCTGTTGTATACACTCATATCTCAAGCACCAAGCTGCTGACTTCAAACGGGTACTGGGGGCTTGAGCCACTCCAAGTGTCCATCAATGCACAGCCAGCGTTTACTCCTGCTCTCTGTGAATTAAACGGGAAGCAGCTTGACTACAGTCCAGGTTTATTTGAAAAGGAGCATGCTCTACAGAGGAACACATGATATCGTTATGATCTGACAGTGTTTTGATTGCTTGCTGGCGCCGCTTTTACTCCACAGCGAGCATAGGCAACAGTATAGTATTGGGAAATGTATTTATAGCTCATAGAGGGGCGAATATTGTAGATCCAAGAGGAAACTGACAGGAGGCATCACAAGGAGAAAACAACACAATTAAGGATCCATCTACTTCTACACCACTACAGAGAGCACCATGGATTTATCAATAAACAACAGCATTAGCCAAGTCAGGGCCATAGATCACAACCTCTGGGTAACAAACACCCAACATACACTAACTAAACATCCCGTTCCTCCATTGGCTCTGTCTTGTACTACAGGGATTTTGGGTACTTTGCTAACAAGCTCCTCACCTTCCCTCAAATCACAAAGTGGTAACACTTGGGGAGAAAAACCTGCTTAAGTGTCTTTGGGTTGACCCACTCATCCAACTCAAGCAGTTTCTTCTGCTCGTTCTCTGCACAAAAAGGAGTTGCACAATTCCAGTGGCCTCCAGAGGATGTTGTTATACGCTGACTAAACACATACGTCATATCTGGGCATTTTCTGCAGTGACTAATGCTCTCATTTGCTTGGAAGGCCAGCTCCAAATGATCATAAACCTCTCATGCATATATTTTTTACTCTGAGATTGAGACAATCTGTCTCTGAGATAACTGCCATCACTGTAATATAAAACAAAAACTGCCGCAATCAATAATTTGGCGGCACCGTCCCGTCGAGCTCACTGAAAAAGTGGATGTGAAGGATGGGAGTGCCCAGTGACGGTGGAGAGGGCAGGAGTGAAATAAAAACAGAGACAGTCAGAGGGCACAGAGCTCATTCCTGTGAATAAGAGATGTGGTGTTGCCACGGCGATGTGCCACTTGTGGGAATAACTGTGAAAGCAATGTGCCAGAGAGACACATACAGCTGCTGCAAAGTAATAAAAGGGGGATCACAAAAGCGAGACAACATTCAGTCTTCAGAGGCTGTGACGGTGCGGCCTCTTAGCCCCTCTGTCAGAGAGAGTTTTATGCTTTCCTTGTTCCTTCTCAGTAACCCCACGGTGGAGCTCTCCCCTGCTTCTGGATTATGGTCAGTCTATCAGCGAAATCGTTTCAAAAGGCACTTAAGCAAATGGCAAAAACGGATAATGTTGTTTTGAATAAGAAATGAATATCTTGCAGTGGAGGGATGATTCTTGAAAGGTAGGGAGCGGTGTCTGCACTCATGCATGGGAGCACGAGGTACGTGAGCTACTATAATGTGTGATGGAGCTAAGCGTGTGGTATTCTCATACTTGGCTGCACCCGTCGAGGTTTGTTTTTTTTCCATCCATTAGTGTTGATTTAACCTGAAGTATAATTTGTCCCTACCTTCACTTTGACACAGCTCGACCTTAACTGTAAGTGAAGCCATGCACCCAACCCACCATAATTACAATGAGCACACAAACACCCATAACCTACGTATAGTACACATTGCTCATGGAAGCACATGCCTTTGTGTATGAGGTCAAATACAGCTCTGTCCTTGTGAGCAGGATGTACTGATAGGAAAGCAAGACTATATAATGCTGAAAGTCTCACTGGTGTCAGAGGAGAGGAGAGGGGAGGAGAGGAGAGGAGAGGAGAGGAGAGGAGAGGAGAGGAGAGGAGAGGAGAGGAGAGGAGAGGAGAGGAGAGGAGAGGAGAGGAGAGGAGAGGAGAGGAGAGGAGAGGAGAGGAGAGGAGAGGAGAGGAGAGGAGAGGAGAGGAGGAAGTGAGAAAAGTCGAACTGCTTCTGGTCCTTCTTTGATGCATTCAGGCTTTGAAGTCAATACTGATGCAATTTAGGGCCGGAGGCAGGGAGAGACCTACAAACCATTTAATTAGCACCTTGCCGGGGCTCCTAATATGAGACAGCTTCAGTAACAAAGCCAAAAAATGTCTCTCTCTGATTTACTTACAAGCAACACTAGACTTTGTTTGGGTATTTTTCTGGCAACGCTTAAAAGAAATGTTTATATTTGGCACCCGGAAAAATAGATGATTAAAGCAAATCAAGCCTATTGAAATAAACAGAAAAGTTGCAAGTATGCAATTCACTGGCCAAAAAACATCTATCACTCAACATATACTGCTCTGTTTCTAATTTTCCACTCTTTATTTTTTTTTCCATCTCCCAGTGTCTCACTCTCACCTGTCCTCCCATACCGTACTCCCTCCCTTCCTTCCTGCACCACTTACATCACCTGTGATCATCCCCAAATGATCTCATGGAAACTGTGAGCAGTGAGCAGCAGTTTTAGGGACACTGTGTGGCCGTCCCATCCCAGGAAACAGAATCCCAGTGGGGGTAAACGGATCTAAAACCTGGCTTAGCAGATGGCCCCTACGGTGCTGACTCCTCTGATAAGCAATTAGAAGCGCAAACATGACACGAGTGACAACAGCATATTCAGGACGAACCTGAGAGCGTATCTATGGCCGGGCCTGATACCATCACAGGAGTCATAGGACGGTCAAAAAAGACTGAAATATGAGGCATATGAACCAGCAGTGCCTCCACAGGGAGAGTTGGCTCTCAGGCACCACACAGCACCGGAGGGAGGTGTTTCCCATCGATATAAAACATTATGTGACAGTAGCTTTTTTGTTGCCTTCTGGGTCTGTTTTAGGAGGAGTAAAACCATATCATACATCTTCCACCACAGATGCTGCAATAATAACCTACCCGCCCTATAAAGCAGAGGTAGGGATGCAGTCAGCCCCATCACCGATGATCCTTTCACTCCCACACCAGCTCTTGCTGTGTGACTCAGAGCTGCTGATGTATAGATGGTGAGCCAGACTGAGAAGAGGAGGCAGTTCCTGATCCACAGAGCAATTGACATGCAGCATATAAAGCCTGCACCAAGAAAATGTTGAATGTTAAACAATTTGATACTTCATCTGTCCCTTCTGGGAAATTCTGTTAAAGCTCGGCCCACTCCAGGGAGTTTGGAGCAGAAAGTGAGGTACAGGAGCAACGCCTACGATATGGAGCTGGGAAGTGTTCAGTCTCCTCCTCCAGCAACATCCACGACAGTTTTCCATCATTTAGCAGCACAAACTGAGTAATCTTTTGCTTCTGTCCAACTCCAGATGGAATTGAAATTTTGTCTTCCCTGAGGAATTATAAATCCTGATAGAAATGGAGACAAATGTATGTACCAGTGGCAAATAGTTGCTTTTGGAGTATTCCCACAACTTGTTTATCTTCTGTTGCTCCGAATTCACCTTGTTTGAATCATGTTGCAGGCAACTATTTCAGAATAAGCAGATATATTGCATGTAGACAGTTTTAACTGTGCATACATTAGAAAGGAATTCCAGTTCATACATACAAACTACATACATACAAACTCATACAAACTCTGCACTTGTAAGAAACGTATTGAAACATTTTGTTGTAATTGTTGTAGAATAAGGGCAGCACAAAATAAAGTGTGATGAAGGTTATCTTTTTTTTTTGCTCTACAATACTGCACTTATGCATTGGATAGAAAAGAGAGAACTTGTTTAATCAGCAGTAATGCCTCCAAAGGAATTTTCATTCTTTGTTAATCTTATTCCTAATCCTGTTTTTGGAAAGCTTTGAAGAAATGTGCCTGGCAGTGACAGCGGTGTTAGATGTGGTTGGATCAATGTGATGCTGCAAGTTCTGATCCATTAGGTGTACGTCATCCACAGAGACACTGAGTCACTCTGCACCCCGAGACCAAAACCACACAGTCATGACAAAGATGAGATGGGGAGAGCACTGTCTTTGGAGGTGGCAGGAGGGCTCCGCATGACAAATATGAGAACGTCTGCATCCTCTGCAGCTGCCTGCTTAGCTCTCTCTCTCTGTCTGCACACAATTTTCTACCCGTCCATTTGCGTATTTGCCTGTCAACTGTTTGCTCTGTGACTGGACGCCTCTATCTGTCTGTCAATGTGTCTGTGGTTCTCTCGCCCACAGTCTAATGCGCTTGTGACTCCGAATGTAATCTCATTTCTAACTACACTGTCACTCCTCAGTCCAAGGTTTCAGCAGAGCATAAATAATCACGTTGTAAAAAGTAAACAGTGTGTCATTACTGCAGTCACTTGCAGGGACTGCAGGCAATATTTTAATTATCTAATAGGCTGGTGGACTTGTTTAAAAGCTACAGTGAACCTGTTGTAATTAGCTAAGTGATTTTGGATTTCCTTATGACACATTCCAAGGACAAAGCCACTGGAACGGTTCCCACCAACAACAGCTATATACATTTAAGGTAAAGGGATGCTTTGTTATCCAAGTCTTATCTCTAAGTCCAGACGAAAGGAGACAATGAGCATGTATTGTTTTCACGCTGTCTCAGGCACGTTGCCTTGTGAAGTCACAGGTGACTTTGATCTAATAAGAGAAAGGCCGGGTAGGCAGATAAGTGAAACATCACTCCTCTGTCTGATCCGCTGACCTTTTCTGGAGGGAGTCTGATGGAGGTTGGGGCAGACGCAGGGCACAGGTCATTGGCTCTTTAGCGATTGGGGCCCAGGTGGCAAATGGATGGGTTTACAGATAGGAGAGAGAAAGAACAAGCCACGATGAGTCATCCCCCAGAACGGCTCAGAGTTATGATGAGCTTTCAGTGGGGGCTCCAGGGAAAATCATTCATAGGAGCAAAGTGAGACCAGCCACTTGAGAGTTGTAAAATTGTCCCTAATGTGCTGCAAATTTAAAAGTAGAGCATTGCTGATCAATTAAAGACAACAGAGGAAGAAATGAAAGCCATAAAAACAGCAAAGTGTGAACAATATTATCCATTAGCTGTGACATACTACTATTTTTAGCCCTGGTACCATTTCAAATTCAATTTATTGAATCCATATTCTCTGGTTTATCTTACTGCTCAGGAACTCTAGCTGTAACTGGAGGCTGTTTCACACACGCTACCCTCTTCTTCCACTAATCCAGCACACTTTGCTTGTATTTATATTCACGCGCTCAGATGTGCAGCACTATGTTTGCTTGCTGAGTGAGAAAGCAGCGTGTGAATTTCTACCAGCTGAAACGATGCAGCTTGACGGCAGGACTTCCTGTTGCTTTGCTTTCCTCCTCTGACACCCTGTTTTCTCACTCACCCCTCTCCTCTGCTGCTCGGTGCACAACTTATGTTTCTTGCGTGGCAGCGGCCCAGAAAAACTGAGCCAACGGGGTTGCCTTCGCACCGCTGACCTGTGGCCATGGCATGAGAACACATTCTGAACCAGCAACTGGATCCACTGATACGTTGCACTAAATCAAAGAGTGAAACTGCCAAAATACAAGCTTATAAACATTTATCACCAAATAAAATGCTTTGCTAATAAATGCACATGAAGCCCTGCTCATTTATCATGCGCTGGGAAAGACATCACATCATTTACACTACTCAGCTGAAGGGTGCCACACTGTCTTGAACACATAAATGTGTTTTTTTTACCGCTAACCATCAGAATTAAGTTAAGACCAAAACAAAGCAGAAGACACAAACCAAGGCTACTTGAGCTAAATGCCGTATTCAGCTTGCAACCATGCTCAAAATGCCAACCTGCTAATATTGAGCAAGTGATTTTCCCATGTACACTACTTTAGTTTAATATTTTAGCTTGCTAACCTTTGTTATAAGAACAAAACACAGCATTCAGTTAAGGCACAGTGGTATACATAAAAATGTTATGGGTAACATTATTTTGTTCAGATTTGTCCCTCAGGACCAGACTCAGGCGCTGTGCTGTTAGCATGGCTAACAATAGAACAGACTAAATCATAAGTTGCCCCCCCCCCCAACACTCATAAATGTTGCTTAATTGCATTCAAGCTCAACACGTTTGCAGTAATACTTTGTTTATACTTTTACATTTCTGAGGTACTGTTTCCTTGCATCAGAAGTTTGCTCTCAGTATAGTATATTCTTTTCTAGCACTTTTAAGTATGGCAAAATCTACTGGTTTCTTATGAATAATTGTGTGCTTTGTTTAGAGAACCCAGCATGGCAGTGGTTTCCCAGGATGCACTGGGTAGTGACGTGGGTAGCCAGGCTCAATGGGAGACATAGGCACCACACCCATCGCTCTCTCTCTCTCTCTCTCCCTCTCTCTCCCTCTCTCTTTCTCTCTCTCTCTCCTCCTGCTGCCTCCATCTCAGTCTCTCCACTGCAGTGCCTGTCCCCCGTGGTCCCTCCAGCATAAACACCCATTCATCACCGTTCAGAGGATTTAAGTCAATGCCAATTGGATTGCCATCGACTGAACTGATAAATTATGGCAAGTGACAAAATGAATAAGCTGCGAAGCAAGCTAAACTCAACAATTGGAAAAAATAGGACGGAGGCATGGAGATGGGCTTCAGAGTTTGAGTTACGGGAACAGGAGCAAACTGGCTCAGAAATTGAGTTTCATTATGGAGGAGCACACTGCTGGAGCACTGTGTCGTGTCACCCAATGCCGAACAGAGAGGTGAAAAATTGATACATTTGTCCGTGTCCACTGCTATTGATTTACAGAGATATTGGGAGGGAAAGCGTGTGTGACAAGTCCGGGGGAGATAGTTTGTCTGTGGCTATCGATTGTTTGTTTTTCACATAGTCATGCCAGAGGATTCCTTAGTGACAGTGCACACTGTGAGCACAGAGTTTGTGGACATAGATCCTTTCGTCCTTTTGTCCAGGGGCTGGCTAAATGATCGTTTCTAACAGTATATTCATATTGTAACCTTTTATTCACACACTATTTTACTCAACACAATCATTTTGCTTGAATTGCATTTTACATAAAATCAGACAAAACAGGGTTCTTTCATTTGAACATGATAGATCATATTATGTAAGTTTGCTGTATCATGTTTTAAAATGTTATGTGATCATTATTTCAGCCCTATTCTAGTTCAGGGTGTACTGCATATGTGTCCGTGTGAGTGTGGGCGGATGTGACTGTTTGACAGACTATATCAGTAACATACACTGCTCCCCACGCATGGATATAACATCCTATAGTAAATTCATCATTTCTGCCATCCTGCCATATTGATGTGCATTACACCTTGTCCTCCCCAAAGCATACAGTAGAAAGAGACACGCTGCCTGATACCGTCTCTGCCTCCGAGATAGTGCTGTGTTGACAGCTGTATCCATGCTGAGAAGTTTACTGACAGGAATAAATTAGTTCCACACACTCGACAGGAAAGCATAATTAGCCAGCCAAAACAGACGCACATAGACATGCATTCACACATTCATGGATGCACAGCACAACACTCCTACTTACGCAACCAAACACAAGGGAGAAACATACAGTATCTACTCAGGCAAACAGACATTGGACGCACACACATACATTCGAGGGTAAACTCGGTTATGCAAACAGACCCCGGCAGAGCCCAACGGCAGCTTTTAAAATGTACTTATACAAAGGTTACACAAACAAACACACACACACACACACACAAACTGTATCAACATGAAAAGTGCTGAAGAGTGGAACAGCGCGAATGACAGCTGTTCTCCGTGCAGGCAGCGAGGCAAGCACGGGGGGTGCGAGAGGACACATTCACACTTATTTTCTGCACAACAGGATGTTTCGGGCCACATGGAAACACAGTGGAACGTACCCACAGTGTCCTTACACACTTTGCACAATCTCACCTCAGTCCCTGCCAAGACACATACACACAAACACATACATACGCACTGGAAGCCACTGCTGTCACAAATAAGCTAGAGAATGGAGGACATGCGATAAGAGTGGGGCAATCACAGGAAATGGTGCACAAAGGGGGAGAGAGAGAGAGAGAGAGAGAGAGAGAGAGAGAGAGAGAGAGAGAGAGAGAGAGAGAGAGAAAGAAAAGAACAGTTCCACTCAGGGGTTCTACTGCTGAAAATCTTTTTCAGGAGGAAAAAAAAAGAACGTGACGGATTTGTTACAATCGCGGTTACAATTCACATGCTGTCACACTACTGCAGAGAGAGACAGATGTGTTGTATTTGCAGATGACAGGGGTCAATATGCAGAGCGCCATGCAGTGTGTGGGCGGATGGGTAGGCAGAGGGATGACCATAGGGTTTAGGGAGTGAGCCATGTGAACAGATGGTCCCTGGTTGCCACCCAAGATCCCATTAAGAAAGATGGCAGGGCTGACCTATTTCTGGACCCATCATGCCGCGCAAATCTACTGCATAGAGAGATAGGGCGAACATCTACATTTATAGGTTATAATCCTGACTGTTTTTGTTGGACATTATAGGATTACATATGCTGTTCCTGCAGCAGCAACACAGGAATCAATTAGATGAGATGCTGTTGCAATGCAGAACAAGATTTCGACCTCCTCCCATTTCCAGCTGGCCAACTAGTCATTTCTTCGGACATTGTGCCCTTGAGTGCTTAATGAGGTCTTTCTACAGAGCAACTGGGGTGATGCGGTTGTCGAGAGACTGATGAGCCATCCAGCGTCCGAGCAGAGGTGCTCTGCGTTTCACCTATGTTCCGCATGCAGTGGCTTTGTGTGGACAGCTGTCTTGCGGGACTCAGAGAGACACTTCCTCCTTAAGCTGCAGCTGGCACTTAGTTGCTTAGTTGCATCCTGCTCAGCATAAGCCCCCAGAGACCAGCTTTTCTGGCCTATCAATCAATTTCTCAAGACTTTTTCAAAGCCATTTTAAAATTGCCTTGCGTGAAAGCACTGATGTCTTTACTCCATTCTTGTTTGTGACTGCGGTACCAGCAGGGATCGTCTTTGGTTATCTTCAAGTTCATTCCCCCCGCGTGTTTTTCTCTTTGACCCTGAGCTCGGTGTCAACTGAAAACCACACTGGAGGCAGATCATGTTTGAATGAGGAAATAAATATTTGATAAGCTGATATTGTAAAGGTTATGGGTGAAACAAAAAGCTGCGGACCTACACAGAGGTGCAACACTAGCTCACATCAGCATCAATCACTTCCCCCGGTGTTTTATAAGGCACATAAGGTGACACAGAGCCTAATCGAAAGTAGATATATGGCTGTGTGCGAGTGAGTGAGGTTGGGAGGGGCTCCTGCATGTAGGTTACAGAGGCTATGATCACACCAAGACTGGGGACTTTGACATATGACCACTCCGGGGAAACAATGTATTATCAGCACCTTTATCTCTTGAAGCCACATAAGGCGAAAGATGTACACATAAATTCTCCTCGATAGATGTGCACACACACACACACATACCAAGTGCCTTCGTGCACAAGCTGCTCTTTGTTTACTGTTATTACATGGTCCGAGCAATGCCATGAGCCTTAATGGCTTTCTGCTCTCGCAGCCTATAGCTCTCAGCAATGTGACATCTTCAAAAAAATAAAAAATAAATAGAGGGGCCACTAATGGCGAGAGTGATTGTCTATGTCTGGCCTTAATGGTTGTGCGGCGTGGGTGGATGTGTGTTCATTTAATTCCTTTCTCATCAGAGTTAAGTAGTTTGGCAAAGTCAAATTAAACACCAATGGCAAAACAGGCCTCGATCTTCGCGCACCGGTAATTCGGCCCAGCATGGGAAAACAATATGGGGGACTCCTGGGCCAAGCTGCTGCCATGGGTGGATTTAGATTTGTCTGGTAATTCAATATGCCTGGGGGTTTACTTGATCTTTCACTCGCGGTGAAGTCATCAAGGCAAACAAATGAACGGGGATGGAGGGCTGCCGCACCAGAGGCTATCTGTCTCAATCTGCTTTGGCTTTGGCTCTTCCACCAAGATAGAAGGGAGCCTGCATCAAGCTTTAATCCCACCTGGTTGTGCATTTGTGTGTGTGTGCGTGTGTGTGTGTGTGTGTGTGTGTGTGTGTTTTATTTCTGCTCCGCTCTGCCCAGGCGGACACCCCCCTAATGTCAGATGACTGAGCGCCACTACACAGCAGTTGCTATGGTTACCAGCCAGGTTCTGTGTACACGGATACTCACCGCAGTTTTGATCTGCAGTGAAGCACTGATGGCAAAGCAAGAGTCCCACAGAATCACCCATCCACACACACACACACACACACACACAAGGATGAATACACAGGCATTTTTACAGACACAAGCTCTCATGCATGTGCAGTATGGAGCAACACAACACGCGCATCCCTAAATGTACATATTCTACCCACATGAAAAGGTACTCATTCATCTACATAGTGCTCATCAGTACATATTGTGCTGCATATCATTAGACCGAGCACGTAAGCAAACGTCGCCCGCTGGGCAGAATTACCAGGCCCTGCAGAAGTAGCACAAATCACAGTAGGTGAGACACTGGCATATCTCTATTCCTAGAAACCTTTTAAAGCTACATCGCCTTACTCCTCACCAACAACCGCACTCGGCCCTGCTCTCGGTCTTTCTGTTTCTTTGCCCTCTGTGTCACTTGCTTTTACACACATGCATATAGATACATAAAGGGCAGATTGGAGGCACTCAGTCAGAGCAGAAGATGAAAGCGAGAGGGAGCTGTGTCCATGCCAGCAGAGCTGTGTGAGTGGGGAAGTGATGAAAGAGAGGCTCATTTAGTAAATTGACAGCTCCCTTCAGGATTCTTCATCTCCTTCACCATGAAAGGCCCGAATCCGTCTCAACTCCCAGCTATTCTCACCAGGCGTGAAGAAACTGTCACATTCCAGCAAACATTTTAGCAGTGACAGTGTCAGTATTTTAGTTTCTTGTTCCCCCTGCTGCCTTCAGTCCACGGATGCAAAGTGAATGTGTACAAATCAGACATAGGGCAGTTTATTACTTGATTATAAATACCAAAGAGAAGCTGAGAATAGATTAAAAAAAATGGTTTTGATTTCAATTCCCTATTTATAAAGGGGATGGATGCACATATGCTACATCTAAATAAATATACACTTTGGGCTCTCGAGCTCATCTCTGGCACCAACCTGACCTAAACTTGATTAGTAACAGGCTGTTTTCAATGTTAAAAAAAAACTTGGTCTGAAAAGTCGCTGATTCAGAAAGATACTGGTGAAGACCGAGAAGAGCTGCGGTCAGGGTCGTGTCACTCTCGTACATATTGTCCTGGCATGACAACGACATGGTTGACTCGAACGCCCCCTCGGTTCTAATCAGATACTGCCAAGTCTTTTCAAGACAGGGCGGCTAATAGAAAGAGTCTCACAGTTATGGGCTGCATGCTGCTCATTGCTAACCGTCTGCCGCTCACAGGAGATAAGTGGCAGACATCTTGCTAAGCTGAGAGGAGGAGCACACGAGAAATGCTGCTGATGGAAAGGCAGTTTTTAGATCTAATAATGGAGCGGCGCAGGACAGAGGAGACACCGTCGCTGGTGCACCGGGATTTGGCAAACAGTTGTCGAGTGCAGGAGAGATTCGGGGGACAGGGAGAGGGATGAAGTGAAAGAAAGAAGGGCCAGCGGGGGAGAAGGATTGTAATTTATACCGAGAGAAAAGCCACAGTGACAGCCTCTTACCTACTGCACAAACACCACATATGCTCCCCTCTCGCACTTGACAAGTAAATCTCTCCCTCACCGTACGCACTCACACACACACACACTCATTGGTTCAGCTGGCAGAGGCACAGCGGAGTGAGTTACAGCGTGCCACGCATAGGCCACTGCAGCAGCAAGAAGGCTGAACGTTGCCAGCAAAATAGCCAGCTGAGATTCAGCGAGGACCTAGCATCTGCCAGCACGTGCGGGGATCACGTTAACTGGCCCATAGAATGTCTCCGGAGGGACTCGTTCAGAACAGGTGAGTGAATATGTCCAGGACCGTGGATTATACAGTGGATTAATCTGGAAGCCAGCTTGGGTGTGAAAACCAGTTAGCGGTCCGTTAGTCTCGGGAAAAGACCGAAACGGCGCACTTATCTAAATTGTGTGTTGGGGCAAATGATTAGTGTAAAAATAAATGTGCTAATGGATGTGAGCATGAATTTGGGGCTGGGGTTATTTCTGACCACGAGAGAAAGGAAAACCTACCAGCACTCTGCCTGTGAGCGTCTGAGCGGAGATCATGACCCCGGCCCAGTCTTTGACCGACGTCATCCATCCCACCTCGCTGGCTGGGGCCTCCTCCTTCTCATCAGGACCCTTGGGTCTGTCTGCTGCCTGGTTGTTGGCGGGGTTGTTTACCTTCTGAGCCTCCTGCAGAAACAGAACAATGGTATTTGTAAAGAAATGGCACAAACTACAATTATATACACAGGTACACGCCCTAAATTACAGAATGAGGAGAAACTATTAATTAACCAAAGGCAAAAACTTGAAGTGGACAGGAATGTGCAGGCACTGAACGTCAGAATCAACAAGGATTATTTCTTGTAATCAACGAGCTCAAAGATATGTTAAGTGGAAATCTTTCTGATCTCAACCTTTATTCAGTACAAACAGTATGAGGGCAGAAAAACAAAACCTGTGATTGCAGCCATCACGCCATGACCACATCCATCTGCTGTATGTTTAATGTGTGCATCTGTGTTAGATAACGGCAGGATGTACTGTATATGTAGTTACTCTTGCTGTTTTGCGCATATGGCTCTTTATGTTCATTGCTCCTCGGGGTAAAGAGAGTAAGACCCACGTTGCCGTGCGGGCCTTTGAACACTCCTGCTTGTGTGCGACTGAGTGAGCAGAGTTGCGCGGGACTCCATTGACATGCTTTGCTTGGCACAGTCACCGCATGCAGCTGTTCCTCTCCAGCCATTCACTCACTCCTGATTTGACACAAGCAGGCACTTTGCCTGACGATCCTTCTGGCAGAAAGGGGGAATGAGTAGATTCCCCTCTGCTTTTCAGCCTTTGAGGCAAGAAAATCCTCGAGTTTTATGCATGGGACATGCGTGCACAAAGCACCGGAGCGAGGTTTTGTGTGTCGCCCTGCGTCCCATAAAACCAGAAGGGTCAAGCCCAGCATATGGCGTCGGTGGAGAATCCCTGGCATTGCAATAACTTTCAAACCTCCTCATGGCGGCCCATTGCTCCTCTCCAAGAAGTCGGGCTCGTGTTACCGAGGAGCACACATGCAGCACTTTACAATGTCGCCACTCACAGTGATAACCTACAGGCAGCCCTCAAAACAGGTTACACACGGCGTCAACAGAGAGGCATTTGTTTCCCTGTACTGTACATGTCACATTGCAACAACGTGTCTGGTTGACCCCATAACATCTAAAAGCAACGACCTTAATAAAGATATTTAAAACCATATGTTTTTGTTTGTTTGTTCATTGCCGTTCTTACACCTGTTGAGACCTATGGGCCAATGACAAGCTACAACCAAAGGCCAGGCAGACACTTTGATGACTGATATTGTACATGGCCACATGAAACACAAAAACACACCACCCTGCAACCAAAACTCTCTCTCCAGGGCTAAAGAGCAGTGCTATTACGAATAGGCCCAAGAGAGTGCTCTGTCCATTTCAAGAGGATTGTCTGGTCAAATTGGATTACATTTCATAATGATATGGCATGGACACAGCTGCCATTTTCCTAATTTGATTCCAACCCCATAACAATGCCAATAAACTGGCCCTAAAAAAGCCTGACTTGGTCATAAGATCATTATCTGCTCCTGCCTTTAGGCCTCTCAGAACAGCGCTGGATAATTCAGTTACTTATAACTTTAAATAGTCATTAAGTAGCTTAGTGTTTGGGGACTTCACAAACTTTTGCAGTACCCATCACATGCATGATCTAAACCTTTTGGCTAGTTGCATCATCTCTGAAAGTCACGTAAGAGCCTTATTAAAAATGACAGCGACCTTTACTTGAAGCTGACCGACCTGAAATTTTGGAACATTTCAAAATTGAAGCTAAAATCACAAAACCCGGCGGAAAGGCGTGAACTGAATATGTAAACACTATGATTAAGACTCTGCACTCTCTTCGCTTCACTCGCTTCCCCTTGTCCTCATTACAAGTGAAATGACTTGACTTATTCCTCAGTACCTACCCAGCATGCCTCCTGCCTGTCACATGCTGCAAATACTCAGCAAAGTGTGTGTGCATGCGGGTCGCCATGCACTGGGACGTCTAAGGTTTCACTCTGATTGGCCGCATGCCTGCTCGCTAGCTTTCAGGCATGTTTTGGTGGCATAGTATGTGCTAGTCTGTGCTCAGCGGGTACTTCTTAGTCAGAGGGCCCCCAACCTCAAACCCGACACACACACATACCAAGGTAGGTAGACATCACACCAGAAAAAAATGTATGTCAACGAAGTCTCATCTCAGAGAGGCAGGACAGGTTTTCAGCTCTTCTTGCCACTGCCTCAGCTAGATTTGTCTTCCAGCATGCCATAAATGTCCTGAGACATAAATCCTGTTGCAGCAATTTAACTGACAGGTTTGCTGGTGCCGCATCGCATCATGAAAAACACCGGACATCATCTAACACACAAGAAAGATAAACCACAGCAGAATAAGACACAGATTGCGTGAGGGTTTCTAAATAAGAAGACAGCAGTTTCATTATTTTGTATTTGCTTTCAGCTAATATGTGCCGGGCTCCTCAGATTGACCTGGGAAAAGCAACCCTCTCTGGTACACACCTAAACATGGAAGCTATAAGAACACAATCAGCAGCCCTGTGAGTGCATGTGAGCATGTGTGTGGTGGACGGGAACACATGAATAATGGATGCAGTCATAAACTGATGGTCGGCCAGATCAGAAGAGACATTGTAAACAAGGAATTGCTACTAGTTCATTTGAGTGGCCGGCGGTGGGGCCGAGGCCTGGTGGAGCGAGCCACCACAGCAGCCCATGATGGGAGAATCCATCTGCCGGCTATATATACACACCTGTGATGTCAAATAGAGAGGCAGACAGACAGAGGGAGAGACAGGCAGTGTAGGGAGAGGGGGAACAACAGGGGTAAATGTGTTTGTTCCACACCTGATTCACCGCGGTCCCTCTGCTGCAGTTGTGACACAGCAGCCTCTCAGTGAGCGCTTGCCATCATCACATTGGTGTTTTTCACAAACTCCAAAATACAGGCTATTTCCAGGTTGGATGGGATATTGAGTCAATTTCATATTTGATCTATTAATTACCTTTTTTGAATTTTTCCTTTTGTCTGCTTTGAGGTGCAGTGCTTTGCTCTCTTTATGCATATTTCTCTTTCAATGTTAGAAGAATTGAAGAACACAATATATACAATACAATACAATAAAATTGTATAATCGGTTGGTTTTCTTGAGTGATTTCTCAAACGTTATTTCATATTTTGTAACTATTGATGAATCATTAATTACCCGTAATAGAAATCAATTGGTGCTGAGATCTCTCTTTTTTTCATAATGAATAAAGAACAAATATACGGGATATGATACATAGACTTACCAGAGTTCACCACTCACTCCACTCTTTTACTGTGTACAAAGCTAATTCTAGAAACCTAGTGACACCTGTTTAAAATTCTATTTTAACATGAATGTAGTTCATCCTCCTACTTCTGGAAGCCTTTTTATATCAACACAGATGAACACTGTTAATATTAGGATTGTACCAATTAACAGAGTACACAGGGGAGGCCTAGTAATAATGAGCGAGATAAAACATGACAGGGAGAAAAGAGAGGGACTGACAGAATACAGGACGGGGACAAAGAGACAAAGACAAGGGAGACAAAGAGGGCCACCCACTCAAACAAAGAGACGGAGGGAGGAAAAGGAGGTAGAATGACAGAACCATAGAGCGAGGGGGGCAGAGGTAATGACGAAGGGATACAAACCGCAAGATATCAAGAGACAGAAAACCGAGCAAAGACGAGGCAGACGCAGGGGGAAGACAAAGATAGTGTGAGACAGCCAGATAAACAAGTCGGAGAGACACAGACACCGGGACAGATCAGGAGCAAGAGAAATGGGAAGTGAGGGCGAGGGACCAGAGACGGAGAGTGAGACAGCAAGAAAAGACAGGAGGGAGAGACAGAAACATGCCCATGTGACTCTGCTGATCTAACAGGACTTGGCTTAAGCGCAGCTGTTCCTCTGGCTTTCGTCCACATCGCTGGGGAAAACTCTATTCCAGTGTGAGCGGCTATTTATAGCCTAACCCAGGGAGACGTGAAACTAGTGAATCTCCTAACATGCTCTGTTCCCCCTGTTTGCTATTTTAATGCCGGTACAGTTACCCTGTGTCCCTGGGTTACAGGCCTACACTGGGTCACAGCAAAAAGGGAAGAGGCATGGGGAAAACGGAGCCTCCTCATACACCAATGTGCATGCACACATACGCAGGTGCAACGCCGTTCCTGACATCACTACGTGGAGGAAAGCTGTTATTTCTGTGTGTAGGTCAGGCCTATTGAACCATACAGGGAAAAAAATGTCCAGAATGGTGCAGGCTAATTACTGTCAGGCCACTGGAAGTGACTGGAGTGACGCGTCTCTGCAACAGAGAAATCCCCACAGTTAGGCTCACAATGACCAAATGATTTCCTGTCTGTATAGATACTTGAAGACTTGTGCTGCCTGATATGTTACTGTAAAACAAAGAGATTAAACAGGAGCATTCTGATTTGATATGACAGGATTCAGTGAGCCAAAGCCGGCTGATCCCAAGGTTAAGGGCTTACCTAGGCTGCCATGTGTTTTAGAGATTACACAGGTGCAGTTTAGATTGCAATCTGCTCAGAACGGCATCCATACGTACATGTCACAGCTATCCACACAGTTTTCACATTACCAAATCACTGAGATTTCACATGTGGGACGGCAGATACAGCGAACAGGATCAGAGCCATGAGGTGAGCTTTATGATCACAGAGGGGTATATGGGGTGGGTGGATATGGGGGGGGGTTGGGGTAATCTCACAAAGTCACAAAGTTTCTTTCGGCACTGAAGAAACTGTGAGACTGAGGTCGGACAAGTTCGACATCACAGCACGATCTCTGGTCTCATCCCAAATCTATCAGTGTCTTTGAAAAAGATTCACATCAGCCCTGTGCTGCAGCAGCAGCAGGCCGCGGTGGGATTAGACAATTTGTGGACCCGATTTGAGGACACACCAAACATCCACAATGTCGGCAAACAGGAAAACAAGCCAAAGGGCTTACCCACCCTCCCCCCCGTGGATCTCCAGCTAACAGGACAACACACAACAAGAGAGCAACTCCTTCCTCAAAGTGGCAGCTTTCTGTCCCAACCGTAACGAATCATCAGCCAGCGGAGAGAAACAATACGACAGTGACATGGAAAACCGTAATGTAAGCCTGGCAGCGCACGCTGTCTGCAATGTCCGATCTTTCCCATCCGACCGCTCAAATAAAAGACGACAGAATAAAGACACATCCGCATTAGCGCTGCTCCCCTACGACTGGAGGGAGAAGGGAAAAACCTGAATGTACTGTCCTGTTGATTCATAATGCTGTACTGCACCTCGCCCATTGATACAACATTTCAAGCCCCAGTGGTCCTGGATAAAAATAGACGACGCGGTGAATTGTGGGGGATTGAAAGGTCAGCACTTGTCATGCGTAACGTCTTTGAGTTTTATCATCTTAATGTCAGCAGATAATAGACGGCCGGTGGCTTAAATGAGGACATGCTTAACATCTAGGCTATATAATAAAATAACCTGATATGAAATTTTCATTAGGGCATTCCAGTTGTAAAAAGGCTGACAAACGGCCTGATGTATGGTCGCACTCCCTCTTGACACAGTTGTTTGGCAGCTGAGAGCTTTTGGAGGTCGAGAGGAGAAGAAATCGCAAAACACGAACTGTGGCTTTCACTTAGTCCACTACATGGTGGAGCGATAAATGGCACCGCAGCCAGTCCAGACCTCAAAAAAAAAAAAAAATCAATATCATAATTTTCTTTGCACTCTGTGTTGCTCCTGGGGCCGCACAGAGACGGCTGATAGCACATCGACGGAATTTGGGACAGTCACCTCTGCTGGAGCGAAGGCGAAGCCTCGTAATTCACCAGGACCAGGGTAAGCGGCTGTCAATCAAGGCCTGAACTACTCCCCTCCTGCTCGTCCTCACCTCTTCCTCACCTGACAGCGAGCTCAGATAATTGCCCCTCTCCTCCTCATGGAAATCTGACATTAGAAAGACTTGATGATATCCGACAAACAAATGGGAGACGAGGTAATTACTGTAATGTTGATGGAAGAGTGCAAATTGGCGACACGTCAGCGTACGCGAAAAAGTACGGCTAAGGTTGAGTTATTACATACATACATACGCTCACAAATTACAGTCTTTTCTACATGTGCACATCTAGTGATTGGTAATAAAACTCCTGACAGGCTTAATTCATGTTTTTACCAGTGTGGAGATGTCTTGTTACTATGGCGATACACACCGGCTCATATTCTTGTTTTCTCTGCAAATGATGTCTGATCCAAGAGGAAACACTTCACATGGCTCCATTTAGAAAACCAGACAAAATCCCTTCAGTGTGATATCTGGCACGAGGAGATAGTGGTTATCACGCCGAGGTCGGAAATCACAGGCTGCATGCATTATCTGAGGGGCGTCTTTGAACCTCTGCATAATGAAAACACTCTGCATACAACACAATAAATATGCACGATGTGTTCTGACCCAGACTGTAACCTACAGGATTTCTCCAGAGGGGGGTTACACACCATGTTATGCTATCAGGAAGTAAGTGGAATGGAAAAAAAAAAGCTGCATGCTTGAGTGGCATCGGCCTTTATCGTACAGTATCCATCAGTGTTATTATCACCTGAGGCGATTCTGCTGTGGCATGCATGTGAACGCAGTCTCACCATATGAATGAACGCACTCACATTAAAAGCCTGTGCAGCCATCCCCCATGTGGCTATGTGTATGATGTACTTCAAGGGTGTGGTAACCGTCTGTCATGTTTGCAGTAAATGCTACTGTGATGTTCCTGAAAACGACATTACTGTCCCTGCGTTGTTCTTGCTGCTTCGAACCACCAACCTCTGCGTCTGCTCTGCTGCACCCTGAAGGTTGACTCTATTTTCTATTATTGCTCTGACAAACAGGACTTTCATCCATTCAAGGGCACTGGATAATTTTGTGCTGCTCGCACGCCTGCGTGCGTCCGTCTGTGCATGTGTGTGTGTGTGTGTGCATATACGTATACAGTGTGTGTGTGTGTGTGTTAAGGGCAGTGATTGATTTCTGTTTCACCAGGGGGCTCGCTCTGTGTCGGCATCGCTTACCACACCCATGAATCACCAGGTAATAGTGTGCCTGTGGGCTCGCAGCCGGTCTGGACGTCCTAACCGCGGAGCCCGTGGCAGAGCTTATGTCCCCAGCAGCAGAGCTCCAGCAGCAGCAGGACACTCTCGGCTGCACCACGCAGCTCCACGCGCCAAAACCGAAGGTCAGGCTTTTAGTGCAGCGTGTATGCATGCTGGGGAAACAGCATAATGGTGAGATATCGCCATTAGGCCTCGATGATATATTCTTGGAAGGGTGCATAATGGAAGAGAACCACTGCAGCATGACAGCATCATTTTACTTTCTTGAAGGTTTTTGGATCAAGTTGGCTGCCGCATACACACAGTTTGTGTGTATCAGTGTGCCTCATTTAGATTGGAACATTTAGGTTTTTTAAAATGACTTTTTGACAAGGCCTTGCTTCCTTCAGGACGTTATACCATTTATATAATGCCATGTTAAAGCCCTCCTGTCATTTGCTCTCTCAAATATTTATTTCATTATGTTTGGTATGAAAAATATCTGCTATATAATTTACAATGTTATTTAAGATATCACTTACAGAGAAAATTATATTCGTTTCAGGAATCCATTTTCAATTTACATGGTAACCATCTGTGGATATACTGCTAACACACATAATTCAATCATTAAAAAATGAATCAGTAACAGTCTAGCTCTAGTTCATGACATGCAAGGCTTCAATTATTTTAATTATTTCCATATTCAGTCATGACAGTATCTATGCCATTTAGTCTTTTTTAATAGGCCATTTTTTGCTCTTTAAATAGAAAGCCTTCGAGAGTCTCTCCTCTCCAGTCTTCTGTTTTCCTTCAACAGTCACAACAACAGTCTCATCAAACTGTCACCTGTCTTAACCCTGATCCCCGCCTGGCCTCAGATCATTTTAATGAGCTTTCCTCCTAAATAGAGACAGAGAGAAAGTTCTCTGTCAATAAGCAGCTTGCCCTACAACACACAGCGTCTGTACAAAACCGGAGCCTTTTACCTTCTAGACGTATACGTGACGAGAAAAGAGTGGAGAACAACCAAGATGGTTGCCATTCCTCTAATTGGCTTCATGCTGTCTGACCTCACTGATCAATGCGATCCAGACCATAAAGAGCAACATCCAGACATGACCAGCAGATAAATGTTTCAGCAGCAAAACTAGTGGGTGCTGAAGTTCACCCCCCAAAATACAAAAACAAACAAGCCAGGTCAAATAATTACATAAATATAATGCTTTATATAGACAGTATATAAATTATAGCATTAATTATAAATCATTCATGAAGACATAAACCCACTGACACAGTCTGGAATTAATTTTAGGGAGAAGGTCAGGGTGAGGGATTAGGTGTGCATTATGTGAGTGTGTGTGTATGTGTGTGTGTGTGTGTGTGTGTGTGTGTGTGTGTGTGTGTGTGCATCCAAGGGTAAGCTGGTGCAGTTTTAGGCACCGCATTTTCATCCGTTTTGTAAGTTTGGATTGAGCCAACAAAGACAACAGACCTGTTATTCAATGAGTCCGTCACTCCAGAAAATGTGTGACCACACAACAACAGATGAGTGGGAGATGTTGCATGATAGGGCATGGTTCTTGAGCATTGCAGCCCATGCATAAGATAATGAATGACTAAGTATGAGCACAACTCGCTCGACACGCCAAGCCAGCAGATGCGTGTATTTGCACCAGCGCATCCTTCATCCAAATGTCTTCAATGAGTCTCGTTTCGCAAAGTCTCCTCCTTTCTGACTGTTTAAAATTGACCATGGAATGAATCTTACCGTGCAGCTTTAAGAGCTTGCCCGTTTTATTACGTCTTTTTATATGCCCTCTACTACCCAATGTGATCCAATCAAACCACTATTACACCCAGTCATACATGGCTGACCATCGCTCACAGGTAAACCAGTACAACCCCTGTCTTCTCCTCTACCTCCACTGTCATCTCCTTTCCTTCTCTTCAGTTCCTCTTGGTTTCTTTTTCGCTCCCTCCTCTCTTTTCCACTTCACTCCACTCCACCGGCTTAAGAGAAGCCTGAAGAGACCAAGGAGATTAGGCTCTCTCTGCTTGAGGGACAGGTCTCATTACCTTTATCTTCTCCTGATGTAATAATACTCTCAAAAATCATGCTGTTGGCAACCGCTGCACTATGTGAATTTATTAAGACACATGTAATGTGTTGAACAATGGCAAGCGAGGTATGAGTGTGAACCTTAATCAGTAGTTTGCATGGTTAATTTCCAAACACTTGGCATGCAAACAGGAGACCAATTTGGCTAATGAGGAGCATTTAACAAAGCTGGATTTAATTTCTAACAATTTCTGAGAATCTGTCAATTAGCACCACACATTGTTCTGCACAATATAGGGGTCAAGAGTGCTGGGAAACGTTCTTGTTAAAGGCTGCGAAAAAGGCAGTCATCTGAGCCGAATGATTCAGAGACTTGCCCTTGATTTGAGAACAGCTCAGAGGCTAACAAATGGAAGTGCAAATGATTTTCTAACTCTAGGCTCATTTAATCATTTTAAATTTAGATCTCACGCCTCCCACTGGGGAAAATAAATCGGCTTCCTCCATACAGAATTTGCATGTTTTAACCCTGGAGTGAGGAAGAGGAGATTGGAACAGGACAAGCGGTGGATTGTTATGACTCGCATTCTCCTGTCAGCCAACACCAAGGCCCCCAATGTGCTCCACGGGGAAGGGTTTGTTTCTTTATTGTGACCTTAAACAGACAGGACTCTGACCTCGGCTAACAAGGTCCATTAAGAGGAACCAGAGTCTGGATGAAACGTTGCAGCAAGTGTGCGCACACGTTCCCAAGCCTACAGAGAATGAGTGTAATTATGCAAGATGACAGAGCGGCAAACCAATCTGGGTGCTTATGGGAGAGGTCACTGCCTTCGGAGGAACACTGGACCGTATTGCACAGCATTAAGCCTCCATGTGATGTCAAGTGTAAAGCGTGCTGCCAGGGAGGACTGAGGCATCTCTGTATCTGTCTGTGCGGAGCTCAACGTTACTGAATCAAAAGACTTCTACAGTAGAACGAAATCTCCGCGGAGAGGGCGCGCAGAGCTCAGAGGAAGCACTGCATCCAAGCTGAACCTTGTTTGTTTGTGGTCGGAGTGAGGCGAGCGTCAGCCCCGCTCTCTGCTGTGATCTGTCCGCTCCTGTTAGCAGCGCTGCTGCTGTATTCGGAGCAGGTCTGGGGTTTGAGGAGCTGACAGGAAGTATTGCAGGATTGCCTCTCGCCCGAAGTCGGGGGAAGATTTCCCTGGTGAAGTCCGGGCGGTTTGTGCGGCTGAGGGTGAAGAAAACCACAACCCTCCAACCCCCAGAGATGGGCTGTTTGACCCCACAGGCTGCAAACGTGCGGCCTCAAATAAACAAAAGTGAAAATTCAGCACAAAAATAAAAGGCGTTGTCAGGGTGCGTTAGATGGAGAGTTGGCAACAGCTTTCACATGGGATGATGTGAAGACTGAATCAGCTCTCCTCTACTGTCCACACAGTAATCGCTGCAGCACTGTGGGGAACCCAAGGACAAGTCACTTGAGTTGACGCACAGAATGTGTTATGGCTACATTTGCATGAGAGGGGGATTTACTTAAAAAAAATAAAAAAATTATACTGAATACGGGCAACAAGGGATGAGTCTGTGTCTGTGTGTGTGTGCGTGTGTGTGTGTGTGTGTGTGTGTGTGAGAGAGAGAGACGGAGAGTAAGAGTGATTAATCGTGTGGCAGTTCTTTAAAGCTCTTCATTTGGACCTGATGGCTTGTTGTCCTTGCAGATGACACCTACAGTGATGTACTCCTCAGCTCCGCTCCCGACGTGCGCAGACCAGCAAGGGCACTCGGCCCGACATCACAACACAGAGCAGATGATATACAGCGGCTGTGAATATACGGCCCCGTTTCCCTTTTTTTTTTTTTAAACGTCAAATGAACATCTGTGCGAGGGTTTTATGTGAATGACACAATGCGTGTTACATCATAACGCTGACAATTTACATTAGCACTTCATCTGGGTTTTGAGATGGCAAAGAGGAGAGGCTCAATAATCCACTCATCTAGATGCATTATGCCTGTTGCAATGAAGTAACCTCCAGCCCATGAGCTTCTCTTCAAATGCAGCGGTGAGGAAAATCCACATCACTAATCCCCAGCCTTAGTGCATTTATTTAACAGGCTCTGGACGGCCACTGAAGGTTTACTGTAAGAACGTCTTCCTCTCCCCTTCACAAGCTAATAGCCACTGTTAATCAATACTGGTGTAAGTGCTTTTTAGCGCTCAGCACCAGGCTCATTTGTCAAAATAAAAGCCGCGAGAGCCCAAGGGGCTAATCAAAAGGGATGAAGCAACAGGGAAATTTGCAGCTCGGTAACATGAGACGGAGCCGAGCAGGGACGGGGAGGAGCGCAGCAGCGGTTCAAACGTGTTCAGCAGCGGCCTCAGATTACAGCACGTTGTGGGAATCTCAATATTAATACTCTGTGGACACACTCCAACTGGCGCATTTTTACCCCAAAAATTATATATTTGATAAAAACTGGTAACATAATGAATGAGTAAATATAAGGTTAGCATCTGCAGATCCAGCAGGTTTGATCATGCGACTACTATATCAATTTTAAATCAAAAGTTTCCAAATTTAATAGCAGAAAATCTGCGATTCAGGTTTTTTTTATTGACGGGTCTGACCGTGCAAACACACTGGGCGGAAACACACAAACGGCACTAATCTCTCTCCATGGAAATCCACCATCGACGCCATCAAGAGGCATCCAGCATATGTGTGCGCGGCTCAGGCAAAGATGAGATCATGATGGACAAACGTCGCTCTCGCAGGAGCAGTCCATCGCTCATCGGCTGTCGCCTAGCAACAGAGACCTGGCGGGCAGACAGTAGGTGTGTGAGACCGGGAGAGCGTGTGGGAGGGCAGGCTCGGAGGACGGGGGTAGAGAGAGGGACAGCGGCAGAGCAGCGGGGAGAGAAAGATGGAGGGAGGAAGACGCGGCCCGGCCTGAGCGGGAGTCACAGTTCAGTTAAACAGTTTGGAGAGAAGCAGATGGAAACGCTGGTCCAGCTCGTAATTACTTCAATAAAATAAGACGGGAGAATCCTCTGCCAGTGGATATTTCTGTCTAACCGACAAACTCATCACGTTTATTTGACAAAACCCTCGTTGCACCTTGTAACAACGTTTCTCTGACCACATTTACATCACTTTGTAATAATCGCTCCGAGAAAGACGCGTGTAAGAACCTTATCAGCATCTTATCAGCAGTGCAGCAGAATATTTGCTTTGCCGCTAATGTATTTGCACACCACTTAACGCACCACCGCTGAATGTGACATGAAAGCTATTCTGTTGTCGCCCAAGAAAGCTTAATCGCTTTTTTTTGTTTTGTTTTCCTTCCTCCGCTGGCTATGCCACTGTTCAGAGGCACGGTGCGTGCAAGGAATCTAAAACACTGACAGAAAATAAACCATCCAACGCTGCAGTCAAGACCGAAGAGTTACGCAAAAAAAAAAAGTTCCTGTTGATGAGATTTCGTGTCGTCCAATTCCAACCGTAGAATAATCTGGTTAAGGATCCGACACGATGGCCACAATAGTGAGAGAGCAGCATCAATCTTGTCAGGATCAGGGAAACGCATGGCGCGTGTTGTGTGTGCCATCTTGTTCACATTGTTTCACTATCTTCCACCCTATAATCCAATCGACATCCCCACGGCCCTCGATTCACAGAAACAAGCGGGCGCAGACCGTAAATGAACATTTGACGCGTGTTAAAGGCCACTCGACAGAACAAAATGGTTTGACATTTGCAGCGTTCCACCCCTGCAACCTCCCCAACCCGATCATTTTGCTGCCAGTCTGGCCGTCCACACGAACTCGCTCACCTTCTTCTGCTGCTGCTTTAGCAACATTCAAAGCCCATTTACGAACATAAATCCACTCCTACGGATTTCCTTCAAAGTGTGACCGTGAGTGAAGGTGACACAGTGGATTGGCTCGAATCCCGGTCGGACCAAGGGCCTTTCCATGTGGAGCTTGCACGTTCTGTGTGGGTCTTCACTGGGTATGCCTGTGTAGTCACACAGTCCACAAACATGCATGTTCAGGCCAATGTCCAGGGTATGTTCCCTGCCTTCGTCCTATGTGCCACAGCAGTGGGTGGAAAGTGAGTAAGATAATGGATGGAAGTGTCTGGAGATATGGATCAGCATTTGGAACTGTATCACCTCACCTGTGCATGATATTTCGGGGCCTGTATGCGAACATAAGCGCCCACACACAAAGTTGCACGACTTAAACAGCTCCAATGGAGTTCATTTCCTGTTTTTCTCTGAGCACGAGGCGCTCTTCTTACTCCAAACTAATAGCTAAGCCATCTGTAAACGAAAATGAGATCCTGTTCGTCATAATTTTTTTTCCCCAAATCACGTTTGTGAGGCTTAAAACCGTAGATTGCGCTACTTTGAACCACGCAGCACGGGCACGGCTTCTGAGAGTCACACAACTATTCTTGGAAGCCGATCAACGAGTGAAAACGAAGAACAATTTTGCCATTGAAGAAATTAGCAGGGAAGCACGGCAGCATGGCAGCACAAAGCAGCTTAGCAGTTGGCTTCACAGTGGTACAGGGGCAAAATTAGTGCCAGAAGTGAGACAAATAGCTGCACACTGACTTAACTGCCGGAAAATTGAACATAAAAACGAAGAGATGGGACCGATTAAAAAGTAAACTAGGATAACAGCACAGTAAAAAAAAAACACCCATTTGAAAGCCGAAAAGAAAATTCCATTGTTGTAGAAAACAAGTTAAAATGTGAAAGCCTTTCTAATCTTTTTTCAACATATCAAAGGTGCAGTTAAAGGGAGGGCGTTCCAATAATGCAGGTGGCAAAATACCAAAATACCATCACGTTATTTTTAGTGCAGCACAGGGTGAAAAATAGTCCAAGTGCAACCTTGGTGCACACTCAATCCGCACTGCCCGGGCTTTACAAGACATATATTCTCCTGCGTTGGTCGAGTGTCATCAACGGCAGCCAAGTCTCAAGGAAACCTCAATGACGAGGGGTCGAGCTGTGCGAGGGTAACTTAAGAATGCCACATCTCGTATCCGGCTTTAATGTGATCGTACTAGAGCATAGCTTCACGCGGCGAGCGGCCGATGTATGCTACACCTCCCGGGCCAATATAGACCCGTCGCATGCTTCACACGCTGTGTCATTCATTCGCACTGGGCCTTTCATGACACCACAAAACTGATCTCTTTAAGTCTGTGTCGGTCAAAGTTTCCAGAGCTTCACGCAACGCGTGGCCTGCTGGGAAATTCTCCCACAGGACAGGGGCAAAAAACACACTGTGAGCACCATCCAGCAGATATAAAATCATTGCAGTCTCCAGTTTCTTGTAGCAGCCTTTAGTGAATAGCGAGGTTGTGTGTGCCAATCGATTAGCATGGTGTTGCTAAATACTCCCAAGAAAATAGCGTAACAGGAGACACTCTCTCCACCAAGTTGCTGATGGAAAATATCCAAGGGATCTCTATAATGGACACAACTGACAGCACTCTAATTCAATCACGTGTGTTGCAGTTGCAACTAAGCTGCCTCCAAATACCCCTGTCTATTTTAAACCCAGTTCAACAATGACAGACCGAGAGGACTCCAGGATGCCTGAAAAAACATTACGCAAAAGGAAAGAAACCAAACACCTCCAGCACTCTCTGGCCGGCGTGTGTAAATGTGTATTTGAGTGTGTGTGTATGTTTGTGTGCAGGGTCCATGCCTCTGTATTGCTTCAGGGGGTCATGAAGAAGTATTTTTTTGGTGCTGGTCCTAGTACATATGGGTGTGTTCGGATGATAACATAGCATTCACCATCTGTCAAAAAGAGTAATGGTCTCACCAGAATTTGATGCTGTACTGAGCTTGTTCATCTAATATCGCTACAGTTCAGTCAACATGATGCATCGAATCACTGCATTTGTCAGATTTTTCATACAATATATTGTCCTCGAGCACAAAATGATCTCACTACATTATGTCAAGTTTGTGAGGACTGTAGCTGATGTATTCAAATGGCGGCCCAGCGCACTGGTAAACAGTAAAACTGAAGTTATTACGTTTCCTTCTTAATCAGAGCACGCTGGAGCCCTACAGCTGTTGTTTACTATTGAAGCGGGATTAGGGCCAGGTTTTGCTGGGGAGTTCCAGGAGACGGCACTGATCGCACGGTTGTTCCCAGAATGCCCTTTGTCTTTGAGATCACTTCCTGCAGACTGGCAAGCTAATGTGAACAAAGGGCCCTCTCCTCCTTCCCTACTGTCAGGCCGCGAGGAAGCCAAGTCCCCTGTTGCAACAACAACAGGATACTTGTTTTTTATTTAGTCATACACAAATGGCCGGGCTGAACAACAACCGAGAGTAAATATTGTGGCCCAAGGATCAAGCCCTGTAAATGTATAATGCGTCGTATATTGCGGAAAAAACAGCTTGAGGGGATTTTTCCATATTGATTTATGAATATCAGGGTAAAGACTGCCACCCCCTCGCTAAGTCTCAGTCCCATCAATAATGCAGCTGCAGTATCCATGTCCACACAACAAATGAACAACACACTGGCGTCTCCATTATTCATGAGGGATTCCACCTGTAGCACCTCAGCTGTATTATATAGGTCCCCGAGGAAGATTTGCAGCAGCCCTGTGCAAGCCATTAAACGCAGCTCTTGCAGGAGCGCGAGCTACACTGATGTTATGATGCTCCACCGATGGCAATAACACACATTAGCAGCGGAGAAATAAGACATTTCCTCAAAGTAAGTGGGCTGAGGATCACATGTTTGCTTGAAGACTTGATTACAATTCATGCAACATAATGACATAAACATATCATTAGAAAACAGAACAAAGGAGACCACCGTAATATTTCAATAGAGCGAAAAAGATGTGATGAAGAATGTCACTTGAAACCCCAATCCTGGTTCGCTGAACGATATCCGGTAAAAACGAAAGCGGAGTCACCTTTAAAAACCACAGGGAGCTCCCAGCTGTTGCGCCTTGTTTTGTTTTCCCTGAGCCGAGATGAGGGCAGAGAGCATCCGTGCCCAGAAGTAATTGTAATGGCAAAACAAACAACAGCCGAAAAAAAAAAAAACACTGCTCAACGATGTTGTCACGGACAGGGACGACTTCTGAGCACCAAACCCGTTGGTTGGAAACATTTAATTGCTTTATTTTCTCCTTCAGTTCCAGCTCCCAGGAGGCCCAAAGCATTTCGGGGCTGTAGATGTGCACACACGGAAGTAAAATAGATTTACACTGCTTTTTTGGCGTGTAATAGCCGCGCTCTGGAAATTTGAGCTTTCGCATCGGAAGCGGCTCGAGACCAAAATCCACTGTCTCCTGGGTAAGCCTCTGACACGGCGGGGCCATTACTTTCACTGTGTCATAATAAATGACCCCTGCTCCACTGAACTGGCAACCAGGAGGTCACGGCTGCTTTACGACAGGAACAGGCCCACAAGCAACGGAGAGGAGGCACTGGATCAAACTTCACATATCCTCCACCTGCAGCCTACCAGCCGGACAGACTGCCGCTAGCTTCACGCTTCAGACCCGCATACGTACATGAGACACGTGTCAATCATCTCGACAACAGAAATTTCTTGCTTCGAGCAGCGCCCCGCCTCGCCTCAACCTTCACGTACTGCGACACAGAGGTTTGTGGAGAAAAGCCAAGCGCCATCTGTGTGACAGGCACAGCCTAAATGTCAGACGCCTAATGCACACCATTAATGTGTGTCTGTGTGTGTGTGTGCGTGTGTGTGCGTGTGCTGGATGTGTGAATAAAAACAGCAGGGCCAAGCCTGGCCCTGAGACAGCACTAAATCACATTGTGCATTGCGATCTCTATATATCACGGCCGCTGCCATTCTGCACACTGGCTGTTCCTCTGCTGCCCCGAGTCCCCGCTCTGTATTTCACCTCACCAGAGAGGAGAGATAGCGCGTCACTGGATAACACTAATGAATTCATTATGTGCGCTTTAATTAAATACCTTTGCATGTGAAGCGTTATTGTCGGGGGCAGCGTAGGAGCAACAACACACTCTGAGCAACTCACTCTGTTATTGGACCTGCGTGTGGAAATGGACGCAATGACTGCACCCCGGAAGGCTGAACAAGACGAAGAAAGATCCTCTTTATCTATTTATAACAAGGAGATGTAATTCCCGACTAGTGTGTCTTTGTTCTTATCGCGCAGCATGTATTTTTAAAATCGCATAAACCCTGTATTTCTCACACCCACACGCACGGCGCGCCAAGAACGGGCCGCTTTGATCGACAGGCAGCGTGGCAGCGACGGTCAGAGGCTGCGCGTCAGAGTAATTACAGAGCAGCCATGTTAGCGGGCCAGGGCCGCTCCCGCAGGAAGAGGAAACAGCGAGCATAGGTAGGGTTTCACCTCAAAAGACAGGCGGGCTTTGTTCTGTCGGCCAGGCTGCAATGTGAGAGCAGGCGGAGCGCTAATTTCTCCTGCGACCCCTGTCAACTCTGACCTTGACAACTTCTGAGACAGGTGAAAGGCTCCTCCTCCGCTCGGTCTCAAGTCACAGTTTTACATTTCTGATCCCCACAGCGGGCATCGCTTTCCTACAGGGGCTGGACCAAATCACAATGGAACGAGGCGAGGAACATCAATTCAATGTCCCCATAAAGCGAAGCGTCTCTGTTGGGTGTTTTAACAGTGCTACGTCCCATCTGTGGTGTCACCTGTGAGCTGGTCCCTCTGTGTTTCCATCCCAATAAATCAAGGAGCCAAATAAAACAACTAGAGCTTCCCACAGAGACCAAAGAAGAGTCCTGCCCGGCCACCACAGTCTCATGCTGCAGCTCCTGAGGGGGACCATAAGGGAGGTCCTGGGGACCAGGACAAGACAGCAAGGGAGCAACAATAGAGAAGAGCGTGATAGGCACCCTAGAAAAGGGGTGGTGGGAGAATAGCAAGGTATAATGAGGGTCAGTGTTAAAGAGGAATGACAATAAGAGAGACAGGAGGTGAAACCTGGCCTGTACACCTGTAGAACTCTCCTGCTCCTGTCAGATACAATCTGCTATAGAGAAGCTGCCAACCACCCATTGTGTAACTGTGACCAAAACAATCAATGGTAATCTCAAATGAGTGGCGTGAGCAGGGTATAAAGGCTAATACACATGCACAAAATATGGAAAAAGATTAAAATATATGATATTTATTAAGTATAACCAGGTTTTGTTGCATTTGCATTCTACATCAAAGTTTGTCAAGTGACACACACAGTCCAAAGTTAGTGTTACCTTGTTTCATCGTCCTCTTGTTACACGTCATAGCTGTTTTAAGTCCTTGGTACTGGAGATATAAATGATGAAGCAGCTACAAGAAGCAGAGTGTGTTTGTCACTGAGGGCAGGCGTGACCAAGATGCTTTTTTGTTTTGCTTTGTTTTTTTTTTGCTTTCCTGGAGCAGAGCAGTTTTAAATATTGCAGGGAGGCAGGATTAAAAAGGAGCAGGCACAGTGCTGTTACATAAGAACATGCACATATTCAACTCTTCAGTAAAGTAATCGGGTGTAACATGAACATAACGTGGATGACTTGGAGGGTTAACTGAGGTAACTGTTTTTACTCAAAAGCTCAACGTGTCACTAAATCCATCATCCTCACAATTTCTTAACAACAGCAATTTTAGAGAGGGATTTCTGTAAATCTGAGCCTTTGTGCACTTAGTCTTAACGGCACCTTCAAAGTCTCAATTAACAGGTCGGCGAGGGACATTTTTGCTCTTGTTTTTCAGTCCTGAAATATCCCACTCCCTCAAGAGTCCAGGCCATTACTGCCCAGTCCTGCACATGTGCCAACCCACTCCTGCTCCTCAGACCACTCACGTCGGCAACAACATTTCTATTCCAAAGCCCTCGGCACCGTCCCTCAGAGTAAAAACAACACATTAGCCTTCATCCCTTTAACGATTTTACAGTTACTCGATGGTTTATCAAGTCACCATTAGAGGACGTGAACCGCAGCTGCTGTCAGGCTTCAGTGGAGTTCTTAATCTACATGGATGATTAATGAATATTTTCCATTTGCAATCACCGTCTGCAGGTAGTCGATAAGTATAATTGTACCTCATTGATCCATGGATGAGATGGTGTTGATTAGACGTCTCCCCGTGCAGAGTAATAATAAAGTAATAAAAACAATAATCAGGAGCATTCAGCTGTGACTCGTCACTGCAGCGAGAGCAAAAGGTGCAACTAACGATAATCAGTGCTTCCGCACAGGTGTGGAAGCGTTGTGAGAGCAGCCCATGTTATCCTCTACACCTGTGCTGCCATGGCTGTGGCATGTTAAACATCTGCTATGAGGCCTATTGCCAGACTCTCAGACGATATCGAGCCCCGTTCTATCGTTTCATCAATGTGGAAGGAAATAACAAAGATCTGTGTGCGGAGATTAACAGGCTAATTTTGCGACTGTAAAATGTGTCAATGATATGTAAATGTGTTCAATAGTGGGTTTTCACACATTCTCACACAAATAAGGCTTTCTCCTTAATTCTTTCTCCATTATTATTATTGTTTTTTTTAACGGGAGGAGTAGAGGGGGGTTTATTTCCGGAAGCAAAACTTTCTAAACACACAACAAATTTTATATCCATGACATTTACAGCTGAGATTTCTACTCCCTATAGAATGAACCCTGTCAGTTCTCAACACTCAGGAGCTTCCTCCCAGCGGGAAGCCTTAGGCTGAAATGTCAACTTTGCACATACTGTAATCGAATATGCATAATCTAATAAGCACTTTGGCATGAAATTTGCTGAGCAAATGCTCTCAAAGGAATAAACCTTTTCCTTCAGCCCCACTGCAACAACATACCTCACATTTTTAGCCATACTGCATGCTTGTATGAGCACTTCCATGGGTGAGGGTGTTGTGCTGTCTTTCAATTCAAGTTAAAACAGGATTTTTGCTTGCGCATACATCTGAACTCGGTCTAACCGCATTCTACTCACATACACTGGATCCAAACAAAAAAACAAAGCAGAGTGTTGTATTGTTTCAAGTCCTGCTGGCAAACTGAGCATCCAGGCCACGGAGAGAAGATGTTACTTTGATCTCGGGCCAGTTTCCCGAGCAGATGCTGCGCTACTCATCACTGTCTGTGCGAGGCTTACCGAGTAAGAAGATAATCAGATAGGCCTGCCCTGCACCAGCACCAGCACCAAAACCTCTCCGCTGCTGCCATATTAGCAACCTGTTCACAGCGCTGCTTAGTTTCACAGCAACCAATTAAACCCTGCTATCAAGGCGCGAAGCCTCTGACTCATTGTTCATTCTCGGAGCGTTAGTTTAAGAGCTGAGAGCAGCTCGGTGAAATGAGACCGGTCGGGGTTGTGTTGACTCAAATATTTCACCGCAGTCTACACAATGACTAAGGTCCAAAAAGTGAAGAAAGTTGTGCCTGCAATTAGATGACTTCTTCCCCTGCACTCAGCTCATGTGCTATGATTCACACAATCCCCTTCCAGATGGGGAAAAGAAATATAGAAACGCCTATCATCCACGTTTTAAGGGCTCAGCAGCACCAACAGAGCCACACAGACGGAGCGTGTGTGCATGAGTGCGGCGTCCTTCCTGCGCTCTCCACGGTCCTGAAAACCTTCACTTCGCTGCAGAATAGCTGAGGCCCGTGGCCACGATGCTGAGCACATCCTGCCAAAACACAGAGATGGAGCACAACTGCTGTGTGTCACTGTGGCCAATGGATTCCATGTCTCAGATGAGTACCATAGGCAGCATAACGTTGTCCGAATATTAGAACTAATCCCCGCTGCTGCTCTGCTCAACATCATAATTGAACCACACACTCCAGCGCAGGCCACAAACCCAAACCGCCCAGAGGCATCCGGAGTGCGAGTCCTGATTGACAACGGTAAAGCAAATAACGCAGAGAGTAGTAATGACCATCAGCGCTAAAAAACAATGCTACAAATGACTTTCTTATCACACACGTGCACATGTACATCGGCCCGCTGTTCAGAATCAATTGCATCGCTCATATTGGACACATTACTGAGCCTTGTTTAGGTGCCTCGACACGGACTGGTGTGCAGATCTATAGGAGAGGAAATGGGAGATGTGCGTTCACCTCCAAGCACGGAGCATGTTTATCTGATAAGACGGGGCAGAAGAATGAGCAATGCTGCGCCACAGAGAGGCTCGGTGACTTTATTACAAAAGCACCGTCCGTGGGTTCATCCCCTGCGACACCGACAATGTGAGGTAAAGGCTCAGTGTGTAGGTGAGAGTAAGCACAGAGCGAAATTACCAACACAGCCGTTCGTTCACACAAAAGCTCGTCTTTTATATTTCTGTGTCAACCGGCCCATGTGATGTCAAGTGCACTTTATGTAGCCTCTAATGAAGAGTCTATGAGGACCTCTTGCACCAACCTTTCAACCATTTGTGTCTGCATGATCACTGATGTATAATCTAATCCCAGACAATGATGATGATACTATTAAAAGCATTCATGATGCAAACATTCCCCGAGAGGCTAACAAGGCAACTTAATAGTGTTTACAGTGTTGCTTCATCTCTATGGTATGGGCTGTCAGGGAGCAGCATGGCAGCTCTGCATTATCATCCATCTTTAATGAGGAATCCAGCGATGAACCAACACGCTCTGTGCATCATCTGTACACCATGTCTACACATGCTGTCATTTGGGGCTCAGCGCTGGGCGCATCATTTTACAAAGCTCGTGTCGCTCTCAAAACGCTCTCGCTCGCCTCACATCTCGACACATTTCACAGCCTTCAGAGAAACGCCCGCCAGCAGAGGTAACCTGGCAGAGCCGGCACCTTCTGGGCTTTTCTCTTCTGCAGGCATCAAACAAGGTCTTAATTGACAGCTGCGCTATTCATTCTGCACAGCTACTCTGGCAAATGTCAGGAGGAGTCAAGAAGTAAGATCATTGTGTAGTGGGCCTGTTCGCTTTGGCCGACCAGGGTTCAGCTCACAGGTTGCCCTCCCCTGTCAGCTTCTATTTTCCCCATCAAAAATATTTCATTTTACCCGTGCCTTGCACTAATTTGAAAGGGGACCAAAACTGAAAAAAAACATTTTTGCCTTAATTTTAGTGAATAACAAACATGCAAAAGATCGTAAATCATCATCACAGCCTTAATCATTATACATTTCTGGTGTCTAAATGGCAGCTAAAAACCTTTTGTTCTGTAGGCACCAGATTTGTACATAAATGGACTATAATATTTCCACACCTAGCAACAGAATTGTAAAAAGCCTCATAAAATAACTTCTGAGGCATTTCTGATTAAACCAGTGCTGCACAGCTTCTTAGTCACAGTAGAACCAGAGAACAAGGATAAATGCGTCATTCAATGATTCTGGGTCCCCTTTAACTAACAGACACTGTCTGGGCAGCTGCCAGCCAAGGTGCAACCTTAGCATTGTAGCGTCGTGGCTATGAAGGCACATTGCTGGCACACAGAGGGAAACCTGAGCCTGCTGTTAGCCTGCTAGCACAAAGCCAATTAGCATATTAGCCTGTCCCCCACGGAGGTTAATTGAGACAGGCTGCTGTGGGCAGTGGCTGCAGTGGTGCTACCGGCCGTGTGTAATCCTAACACTTTGCGTTGCGTCTTGGTGTATGATTGTGTGTTTACCCACGGGGTCGGCCTTTCTGAGCCATGGATGCTGCTGACAGAGAGAGAGAGAGAGAGAGAGAGAGAGAGAGAGAGAGTTGATCTCTAAATAGGAAGCAGAGTCACCGCCTGCTGAGATCTTTGAAGGTCACTGCCGTGTCCTCCACACACATCCCTCTCTCACTCTCTCGCTTTCTCAGAGCCTCACTGCACACAGCTCAAAGCACCAATCATAACGTCAACCATGTTTTGATGGCCCCCTATCAGAGCTCATTGGCTTCCCTGGTTTCTGTGGGTGGGTGCTGGGCCAATGGAGATGCCTGGCTCTGTCTGATAATTGGCACCAGAAAAGACCAGTCCCAGGGCAGCGCACGTGCTGGCTTGTCTGGCTGCTGTGAATCCATGCACTGGCAGAGCAGAGGGGGATATTTCCACTCTTATGCGTGACAAACAGAAAAATACAAATCTGGTTATACGACATGAAGAGGGAGACTGGAATCTCAGCGGTATGAGCCTATAAACAGACACAGTGTGAGCTCGTAGACTCAAGCGAGACTGAGCACTTCAATCAGAGATGAAAGCTTGTCACATCTCGTTGTCATTCTCCACAAAAACACAAGGAATTCCAGATATGAGACGCACAAATGAGCATGGAAATCAAATCAAGCCAACACACAGTACAAGACAGAAAATCCAAAGGCTGTTCCTCTTCACCTACAGCGTTACAGCGGCTAAAACATACAAAAGGAAGACATATGCACATGATTATCGACAGTAAGTCATCTTAACCCTTCCCTCTATTCTCTGCAACTGCTTAAATATGGAGGTGCAATTTTGGGGCAACTGTGGTCATCCATGGTTTGGGAGGTCAGTGGTTACTACAGGTCCTTGGGAAAGATACTACATCCCAAATTACCTCTGATGATGTGTCATCAGGTGGGAATGTGTATGAATAGTTAAGGCTGCCACCAGTGTATGAATGGGCATGAATGGCTGTATGTGACATGTAACACAGTCTGTAAAGAGCATTTCGAGTGGTCATGAAGACTAGAAAAACGCTATGTAAGAACCAGTCCATTTACCACTGAAGAACCAATCCATTTAAATGGCATTAAATTTGATTTGAGGAAGAGCCTCAACCTTGACACACACATACACATCTATCCTCTGATGTTAAGCAGTTTATGGACAACAACAGCTGAGGAAGAAAGCTGGTAGACTAGAAGCCATAAGCCATGATCTCGCAGGCCAGTCCCTGGCCAGCTATCTCTCTCCTGCAGGCCTCTCCTCTCTGCTCCCCACCACCAGATCTACATGCAAAGGGTTTTCCTCAGCCTGTTCCACCAGGCAAGGATCAGGTGGCTTAGACCCTTTCACACATTCCCAATGATGGGAATGCCAGTCTAGCGCTCGTCCCCCATGTGGAGCCAGGTATACCCTTCCCCTCTGCCCTTTGACCCCTGAATAACTCCTGGGGCGTGGAGGTCCTTTTAATAGTCCAGCGACTGGCCGAAGAAGACATAACAGCATGACAGCGGGGGAGCACAGTTTGGGTACAGGGGGGTCGCCCTCTGCATCTGCCTCACGATATACATAGTCTGGCCTCATATATGGCCTCTCCTTGTCTGTGGATTACCACACATCAGAGCGGCACACTACACTTCTCCCTAGATGGCCATCAAATCAGGCCCGGAGAAATTGGGATTAGAAAAAGGGAGGATCTCCACCGAAGAATAACTCATGACTCACACATTCCACATCGGAGGATGTAGGAGTGTGAGAAAAGAAAGTTAATCAGCGATGCCGCGCGGAGTGAGTTTGTAAAGGCTTACAACAGATCCACTGTGCTGCTGCTGAATATTGCCTAGTTTTTCCAGATCAGGATGCACGATTTTATCATGCCCAGACGTTTAATAAGCCCCAAGCGTCACACAATTTGTGTTGCTCTGCCGGATAATAAAATTCATTCATCACCAGTCACCTATCACAGAAAAGCTCCACTTTCGTCTTAATTAAAACTGAAAAACCTTGATACAGTTTTGAACAGTCGTCAGGGGAAAATAAAAAATAATCAAGCAATCTCCAGTTGTCACCTTGCACTCGGGAGGGAAACACAAAACAGTTTCCTCACATTTTAAGGACCGAATCAATCAACAGACTGTGGGTAATGAAAATAATCATTAGCCGCAGCCGAGCTCCTGACTGAAGTGGCTGGGAACTGGCATGTGTGCTGCAGAGGAAACTGGTCACGCTCTGCCGTGGGACAGCTGTGAGGCATGCTTGCTCCCAGCAGGCGTCAACAGCACATGACAAGACACACGCAAGCCAACCACTGGGCGCAGGAACATACAAGTCCGCCTACTCTCACATTCCCCAGACAACAACAAAAACTGAGGGAACGTACAAAAACAACACCGCGCACACACACACACAGTCTTTACGAGGATTTAGTGCTACGTCCTGGTGCACGTTTGTTGGTTTCTTTGCCTGTGTGTGTGTTTCTTTCCTTCAATTATGTCTGGATTTCAATAAGCGAGCCGGGCCAAGTTGGGCTGAGGTTAGTGAGAGCGACAGCTGATGTCAGGGCGTGAGCTCTGTGCCGCTCGGGCGAAATGCAGCTGGTCCGTTGCCAAGCACAAAGGAATACACAAGCCCACAACAGCTCCTCTCTGCAGGCACCTCCGCAATCCATTCCACTTAAAAGGTAAGGGCACTAAAGAGGGTCCCGGCATACCTCAGCCACTCAGCCATAGATTTGGATTTTCCTTGTCACATAGCAGGATATGCATGAGAACTCCGAGCCGGGTTTCCCCTGCGTTTGATGAATTGCTCCGCATTGGATGCCAAGCCTCGGAGTAAAAAAATCAATAAATCTTCAATTATGGAAATGCATTGTGATGATTTAAAATTCACCAGGGCTGTCATATCTCATTAGATGGCCAATAATAAGACGGATTTCTCCTTGTGGTCTAAAAAACGGATTTAATGAAAACAGATTTACCTTTAAGTTATTAAGTGTTAAGTGATAATGCCTTTGCTTTGCCATGAACTCTCTAACGGCAAGCGATGAGGGTCAAAGAAGATGGAGCCCAGGCAGCAGATGTGTCCTCATCCCACCTCTTTATTAGTCGCATCGCAGGAGCAATCTGGCCTCCAGTGAGGAGAACCGCCACGCAGCATATCAAACTCTCATTAGATAAGATGAAACTTTAATGATCGTGTGATTGCCAAGGGCAGGCTGCGCCCGTGCAACGGCAAAACACGAGAAACAATGTAAGATAAATACGAATTATCTGGGACAGGAGGGAAAATAGCAAATTCAATATTAATACTGATTAAACAGAATTGTAAATCACACAAAGATATGCAGTGGAGGCATCGTCAGTGAACAAGGCAAAAAAAAACGTGAAAAATATGTCACTGAAAATATGTGGAGACGGAGGTGAGTGCAGGCATGATAATGACGGCACGAACACACAGGCTGAGGAAGGTAGCAGGACCGATGCAGCAAAATGTCATCTAGATTAGACTCCGAGGCACGGGAAATGTCAAGAGTAGATTGTACAGGTGGAGCAGGTCCATCGCTCCATCACCTTTTTTTTTTGTGTAGCTGCGTGGACAGAAACAGTTGTACAATCCTGATGACTGCCGGCTCTAAAATGCACATAAAACACTCAATGTTGCACCCCAGGAGGATAAGGGGGAGGCTGCACTGCTGAGCTGAGGTGGGAGGAGTATTTTGTATGTATCTCACTAAAACACAGTGAAAGCAGCAGAGTGGAGTGCCTGGAGTTAAACATAACAGTTCACCCTGACCTGCCTTCTACTTTTCAGAGAGAGCCAATAATTAACTTCAGCCTCAGTGGTCAGAGGCTGATTGGTCAAATTAGCTCGATAGCCAACAAATCTGTAGCCGACTATTGTCTAATTATCAAGTGGCCAGGCCATAAATAGCAACAAAATAAATAAACAAGTAATCATAATGAGGATTACTGAAGTAAGGATTATTTAAATGTATGATGGTTTTCAAATTCATTACATGACAGAAAAGAGATCAAGACTTACACCTTCATATTTGCTCTTTTTGTTGGGCAAACAGCTTTGTTACCAAGATGAAAAAACCACAATAGTTCCAGAATTGAAAAGCTTTAACAATAGCATGTTTGAAAAATGACTATTAAGGTCGTTGCCTATTATATATGGATTGGGGTTATTAATCAACTATTTGTTTCAGCTCAGGCAAAAAGAAAAAAGCCTTCTGGGCTCTTTTCCAAAGGCTTCTAAATTATGCTGAGTGAATGGACTTTTTGCATTACAGAGCTAAGAGCCCACCGTACCCCACATTTTACTTTTCTAAAAATGCATGACACAACAACAAATAAGCCATTAAAACTAAAATGTTTTATCTGCACACATTGTAGCTATTTTGTATTGTATTTTGTACTAATAAATGTAAGTCCTCCCTCCTCTTGACTTTATTTTCCCGTTTGTCCAGTGACACTTCGTTGTTGGATGGTTAAACTTAAAGACACAGTTTTGGCTACGCAAACATTTACTGGAAAAGCCAAAATCAGGTGTGATTTATTTGACGTAATTAATGGGATCTATTCCCAAGCCTTGCAGCACGCCACGTGAGAGACTACTATTTTCTTAATAAAGCAATGTTTTCATATTTTCTCCTGAGGATGCCATTCATGTTTGAATAGAGATCAGCGCCGCAAACGCAAAGCCTCTATACTCCTCTTCCCCACGCATCCCAAATAACAGAGGCGTCATATAAGAACTCCTGGAGGTGGCATGACGCAGAGCAGAGAACTAGACCATTAGATAACCGTACAGCAGCAGAGCAGCAAAGCACAGAAAATAGCACGAAAACTCAGCGCGACTACAGGACCACGGGGAAGAGAGAACAGAGCAGGCTTAGACTGTATGCTAATAGCATGCCTGGCAACATGGCAGCGGATTCCTCCGCTCCTGGATCTCAGAGTGTCTGTGCTTATGTTTCAGTCAGTCATGCATATGCATCGCCGCCGTCTTGAGCGAGTCTTTCCCTTAGCAGGAGACTCCTCATTGAGATCGTGTGAAGTCGACGCTGCGAAAAAAGGGAATGAAATAATGAAGATCCTTCGGAGCAGCCAGGGAGCTGCTGTTGCTGCTGCTCACAGCGCTGCCTCGCTGCAAATCCAATGACAAACATGGCTGATGTGTGGTTTAGAAACAGCCGAAACAAACGGCAGATAAATGACGCCATTAATGTTGCCGTAACTAGAATGGTGTCGACAGAATCGATATGGGTTAGTTTTTTTTTGTTGTTGTTGTTGTTGTTTTGTTTTACCTCGCTCCGTTTAATCCGCGGCAGATCTATAAAGCACTGCTTCATTGTCTGCAGTACAACAGCCCCATCTCGATTAAGACAGACGGAAAGAGGCAATCACAGTACCGACGTGACAGCTGATCAATCGACAGGGAAATCAAAACGAAATCCATCACTAGCTGTTATCGTGATTGAGTATTGATCATTTCAGCCATGTTTTAAGCCAAAATGAAACTTTTTTCCAGTTCCAGCTTCTTAACTGTGATAATAGTTGTCATACTTTTCGAACTGGTGACTTCTTTTTTCACATTGTAGAAACTTGAAATGTTTCTAGAAATGATCAGAAAATAATAATAACCAATCAGCCCCTGATTCAGTGTCACACAGAAAGTGATTCCGAAGTGTGCCTATGGCCTAAGACTCAAAAGGTTACTCTTTGCTTTTCTCTTTCCTCCTTCCAGCATGATCTATATGACCCCTGACCTCTCTGTTATAATCCTAAAAGAGAGGAGGGGCTTTTAAAAGAATTAGGACACAGCTGTGTATCGGTGGCAGAGCACGGGAGGACACTCTGCAATGCAACACCCCCTCTGAAACCCCTTGTCACCCTGGCACCCCATGTTTCCACTTCCTCCTGCATCCCTCTCAGAGTTTCCACCTCTGTTTCTTTGCCTCTGAATCCGCGTTCCCAGTACTGCCACAGAACGCCTCGCTAGCCCCCAACAACAACTATGCATCCTGTTTCTGACACATGCCAGCGTAGCCAGCAACACCAGTCAGCTGAACGCAGATCCAGTTTCCCCCTCCTAATACCCCTAACAAGCCTTTTCCCTTTGCAGCCAAGTGTCAAGCCCACCAAAGTCACCTCACACACACACACACACACACACATACACAGATACACACACACAAACATAGCAACAAGACAACAACCCAGAGAGAGAGCTCCAGCAGAAACACGCTTTCTTCCCACTGTTTCTCCACAATTGCGAGGGATGAGCTGCAACCAGATACCCACCAGCAGTCACAAGATGGATACCTCATTATATTTGCATGGTTTATTTTCACTGCTTCCCCAGCAAGACGAAGAGTATGAAGGGTGACATATGGTTTGGTGCCATTTCTGATATTGGGATCCATGGGTGGAACAAAATGACGCGAGGCTGACAGCCAAGTAATAGCCTGAACAGCACACTGGGCAGATTCATCTCTCGGTCTATATAAGAGCTGCTGAGATGGGAATACATTTTAGATGCTGAATGGAAAATGATAGAAATTACAGATGTCTGAACTTACTCTTCAAGGTTTTTCCAATATGACCAAAAGCCCTTCTGGACAATACAAAAGTAATAGATAAAGCTTTAAACTGAACACTTTGAGTGCACACTGTACTCTGTAGAGGAGTGTGGCTTATGGGGCTGTAGGGCTGAAATCAATATCATGACATTATTGAGAAAATGTTTCTTGAGGCAGGTAGCCCAGGAACTGGGTGGATAGCGTAGTTGCCTCACAGCAGGAAAGTCCCTGGTGTAAATCCCGGTGGGACTGAAGGTCTCTGGGTGGAGTTTGCATCCTCTCCCTGAGTCTGTCCCAGTTTCCTCCCACAGGCCAAAAACACTCAGGAGACTCTAAGATGCCACTAGAGGTGTGCGTGACTGTGTTTTTGTACCCTGTGACGGACTGGAAACCTGTCCAGGGTGTGTTAGACAGGGTGTGTGCTGGTATTAGACACCAGCAGAGCCCCGCGATAGTGGGCAATTTAATAGATGGATTGATTGAATTAAATTGATCCTAAACGATAATCAGTGTGTTTTATTTTTAGCCGGCACTCTCCAGTTAATGAATTGGTTACATCTACATTTTTTTTCTTCTTGCTTTAAGAAAAAAACATCTTTTAAAACTTTCCCCACAATGTGATGATCATCTGACACCGAGACACCAAACACCCGAAGAGAGAAGATGAAAGTATCGAGCCATTTTCAGCTGTTATTGTCCGTTCAGCACAATGACTCTGTGCCTCGTCTCCCACCTGTCAAAATACCGTACTGAAATGGGCTGAAAAAGGGCAAGGCCGCCAAAAGGACGTGACAGCAGAGCGGCAGGAGAGACACGGCTCATCCATCTGAATTGGACACAACCCAAACATATCAAGGACAGAGAAGTTCACCTTCACTCTCTCTTATTTCCGTCCATCATTGTCACCAGATACTCTTAGCGCCTGAACACAGATTGGCACTCTCTCCGCACTCACCTCCGTCCGATTTTTTTTGTGTGTGTGAAAACTCTGAGGGGTTCTTAACAGCCCTCCTAAATAAAGCATGCTAGGCCGTATGTTGCACACTATGAGCAACATTACCTTTCCACTGCCCCCCTCTTCAGCCAGGGGACCACTTGCGCTATACACAAGAGAGTGAGTCACGCAAGAAGCAGGCTTTAATACACATGTGAATCAGCCATGATTCACCCTGAACGCAGGCCACCCCTAGCGAAGTAATGGGCGGGCGGCCTTTTTATCCTATGTCTACACTGGACAGTTTAGCTTCATTATTCCACAAAGACGTGCAGCATAAACACGGTGCAGTTTCCACTCAGTGTGAATACAGAGGGACAGGAAGATGTGGGAAGGAAGTAATGATGCTTCTAGGGATTTAATATTGCTCACACAGGTAAATGGCCTTGATGTCATTGGGTCTGCCTGAGGAGTCCCTGTGGACTTCATTAGGTCTCAGTGGTGGAATGTGCAGGATCATGTGTTTGGTTACATGAAACCCACCACCTACCACCCGCCCGCCCACCCTTTACCCCGAAATGTTTGTTTGTTTCCACCTCACAAGTCGGGAGCTGCTGTGGCGTGAGGATCCTCTGCTGCAAAATAAAATAAAAGAACTGCTGTGCTCTCATCATCCCACCCATATCTGCCATGCAACACCACCCCCTTCATTCAGGAGTGGGAGTGGGTAAACACAGCCAAGGGATGATAACACTCAGATTCAAGGGACGCATTCATCACCAAAAGCCACTGCAGTTGGCACTTGTTTTCTGTTCAGTGGTGCAGATGATGAGGGGAGGCATCAGATCCATCCTTCCTGCTCTGTCACTTGCATAATAAAGGGCCCTAACCAGCACAAGTCAGGCCTGTGTCAGTGCTACTGTGCATATGTGATGATGAGCATTTCACAGCACCCACAGCAGCTGCAGCCATACCTTGTTTTTGATGTTGCAGTGGCAGCAAACAGTCCACAGATATTTGAGGGTCCTCCACAGCAGGATGATGAAGAGACCCCCAAAAAACGTCACCATGGAGGAGGCGAGGAAAGCCCACCACATGCGCTGCCCATTACTGTCGCAGGGCACCTCGGAGGAGAACGGGATGACAACGTCTTCCATCTTGGAGATTAAGATCGAAGAGTCCGGATTGATATTGTTATTGATATTGCTTGTCCTCATAGAGCTGTCGCTGCCATGGGGGACGGTGCCATCTGCCTCAGCTAACATGGAGGATCCTGGGAGAGCCAGCGTCCCCAGCCCCACTCACCAGCCATACTTGCCCCGGAGAAAATACAGCAAATACCCCCCCACCGCCTCCCACCCCCACTCCAGATTAGATTTACCCAGCCACCCGAGTCTGTGTCTGTGAGATTCTAGGAGCCTGACAAGTCTTTATTGGAGGAGCGGACCCAAGCAGCGGCTCGGAGGCGCATCTAAACCCCGCAATAATGCGCTGCTCTCAGTCCGACGGCGGATCCGGCTCCAGCACGCCACAAGACATGGCACAGCTCCCCCCTTTCTCTCTCTCTCTCTCGCAGTCTTTCTCTCTCTCTACAAAAATGAAAAATATAAACAAAAAATGTAAAAAAAATCTGTCAAGATATGTGTGGATCTTCCATTCAGGGAGCCCCGTCGATCAGCAGGAGGTGGAGGTGGATTCCACTTGTCTTTACGCAGTCAGTCAGCCAGTCGAGGGTGGAGGGTTTGGCAGCGACGGCGGTGGGAGCGGAGATCAGATGCGAACGGAGGCGCACCGAGGACCGGGGGGAAATGCGGCTGTGGCCGCACACACGCTCCGGTGGATGTCTCTCTCCCGCACCGCGGCTGCGCGTCTGCCACTGCCGCTCCGGAGGCGCGCACAGCGGGCACAGGCACAGGTAGCAGGCGGGGCTAAGAGCTGGAGGAGGGTGGGGGTGGCACACAGACAGGGGGCAGCAGAGAGACTCAAGTCCTGAGACCGAGAGACAGGCAGAGAAGTCAGGAGACGGAGACAGAGTGGTCAAGAGTCCGAGAGACAGACAGAAAGATAGGGAGACAGACAGCTGGAGATGGAGAGAAGCAGTGGCAGAGATGTAGAGGCAGAAAGACAGGCAGAGACAAAGACAGGGACAGAGATGCAGGGAGACAGGCCGAAAGACAGTCTCTGCCGCTGAGAGCAGCTTGTGACGCACGGTGCCACAAGGGAAGGAATAAAACACAAAGGAGGACACTTATAGATCAGCGATAAATTTCAGGGTTATAAGAAACTGTAAAAATAAATAAATAAAATATCTGGGTAATTGATGAGCCCCCGCAGGAGTCATGCAGGGGATATAAAAGGACAATAAAGTGAGGGGACTGTGTCGTGAGGTGAGTCCCTGCAGGGGCTGCTGTTACTGTAGTGAGGTTTCATTAAGGATAGTGCCCCCTCCCACCTCCTATCCCCTCTTTAATCAATGAGTCTGGTGGCTGATGGGCGTCCCAGCTTTCAGTTTGGTGAAAGGGACTTGATTAAAGGCCCTACACAGAGAGAGAGGGAGAGAGGGGGAGAGAGGGGGAGAGATATAGTTATGAATGTCCTTCCTGGTCAATTACTGTAATATCCTTCCAATTTTTAGCTCACATATCAGGTCAGGAACAGGTGTGGATTGGTGATGACGGTTAGGCCCAGCCTGCAGTGCATTATGGGTGCTCCTCGGGCAGCAGAGCAGAGCAGGGGACGTGGGGTATGGGGTATGGGACATGGGGCAAACAGCTGGTTCAGGGCCCTGAATAACCACTGACCCCAGAGCTCCAGATCGGGCAGGTGCACTCTGCCACCTGTGTCACAAGGCTCCAGACTTCTCGGAGGTTGTTTGCAGTAAATCCTCAATAATCTGTCCTGCTCGCCATCCATACAGCACACACATATGTACACACTGAGAAAGCGACAGTACAATTAAATGAGTCCATCCCCTCTGCGCTCTGTTTGATTTGGAGTTAAGGCGACACGATCGACAATTGTCTCATGTCACAGCTCTGACATTTGATCTCCTGCACATATCATCTGAAATGCAAACATGCCTAAGCAAGTTGTGAGGAAGAAAATGTGTGATATACGTTTCGACGATGGTAATTTATTGCCTGGGAAATATTAGTGCTTCTACAGAAATAGCTGCTGTAACAGAATCTTTTAAGCTGGGAGGGGGAGGGGGCTGTAAAACACAGAGGACAAGGCAATTTGTAAATTATACTGCAGCACTATGAATGTCAATGCCAGCTTTTTGACTCTATAATAGAAAAGACAAACAGTGCCTGCACACACTGCTGTCCACCATTGTCTGGTGCTTTGAATATAATTGGCACAGCAGGAACAAATTCAGGGCAATGAGCTCTGACTGTCTGAAACAGCCTCAATAATTTCCTCCACGGTTTGCCCCAGAGAGACCCTGGAGAAAAACACCAAGATCAGACCCGGACAGGCAAAGCTTAAGGAGTCAGCTTTCAAACACAGCTCCACTGCTCTATGCATTTCAAGTCTGATTTATGCCCTGCGGTGCCCCTGAACTGCACCTGACCAGCCACTTGCAGATCAGACTGAATGCTGGAATGGCCCCGGAGCAGCAGAGCTGAAGTCCTCCTGCTGGTCAGATGGTGAACTGTCACAGTCAGGTTCACTGCTACTGCTTCAAAGCAGCCGATTAGGAGGATCAAATGCCCTTTTTCTCACTCAAATATTACATTGTGGGAAGATGAGTCTGGCCAGGGCTGAGGTGATCCTTCTGAGGGAATGGTTAAGTGTCTTGTGCTGGAAAGCAGTAGTGTCCATTTGGGTGCATTCACACATTTATGAACACAGCTGCATACACATCCAGCGCTGTGCACTCCTGGCTTTGCTGTCCATGTGGTCATGGTTTGACCACACACCTGGTGAAAAAAATACTGTTTACACAGCAGCCTTGGGTGGGAGGCACAGGTGTTCGCAATGATATTGATTGGGGTTCCCCTGCATCTAGGAATCAGGAACAGGTGTGTAACAGGTGGTAACATAAAGCATGTTGGCACAAAAAAGCAGTTTCTGAACCATTTTTGTCAGGTTTTTAATACATATTTTTGTGTTTTCTGGTTGTACTCATAAATTGACAGAGGTTAATTATTTCTGGTCAATATCCATCCATTCATATATTGTCTACTTACTATAATAGAAGTAATAATAATTTTACTTGTAACATGTTAACAAATGGTCAAACATGCTTACACGTGTAAAGACATGACAGTGACAGAGAAAATATTAAAAGAATATGAAAAGAAATTCGAAAGAAAAAATAAACAATATTTTAAAAGTATTTAAAGTTTCCTTCCCCCAAGGTTCAGTGCTCAGCTGTTTAGTCAGGAGAGGAGAAGTGAAGGAGCAGGCAGGGACATAAGACTTACTTTGGATTGTATTTGGTGTGGGATGGGGAGCCGGTATATTTTTTGATGTTCTGAACGTGTTGGGTGTTTTTGATGAGTTTTTTGGATGGTGAGCCATATAGTATAGTATACCGTCCAGGACTAGGTGTTAAATAATTGCATGAAGTGGATGAAGAGCAGGGGGCCAAGCTCCAGCCCCTGGGGGGATGCCTTGTGATAGAGGACCAGTGGCGGAGGTGCAATTGTTGATGCTGATAAACTGGTGTCGGTTAGTGAGGAAAGAGTGGATCCAGGAGAGTGTTGTGCCAGTGATGTGGGCCGGTGATTCCAGTCCGGTTAGCAGGATGGTTTAACTGATAGTGTCAAATGTGAGGTCGAGGAGAATGAGGATTTTGAGGTGTCCAGAGTCTGGGGAGAGGAGGAGGTCATTGGTAATTTTGAGGAGGGCTGCCTCAGTGTTGTGAAGAGATTATTGGAGGTGATGTGGCCTCTGAGTTGGGAGGCAACAGCACGTTCCTGTACTTAAGACAGAAAGGGGAGATTGGAGGTGAGGCGGAAGTTACATTTCGACCTGTGTATTCAAAAGTTTTCTGGGGGTCGGTTGGTTCATATTTCCAGCATACATATGACGACAAATGATGGAGAGATCCATCATGGGGTACGCAAACTCTCCAATCAGCCTATACAAGCATGTTTTTGGACAGAAAAAAAGAGTAACCAGAGAGAGCCACACAGACACAGGAAGAACATACATACCTATATATACATATAGCATAACCTATATAGATATATATATACATATAACTTGTGCTACATATTTATCTCCTCATACAAATCAGAGCTCAACTGTTCTAGATACTAAATATCAACATGCCCTCAAAGAGGTCAAGTAAGAAAGTGAAAGCAGACGCAGCTCATTGCTACGTACATTATGAATCATAATAAATCTTTTCGCTTGAAGTGGTCATTGGCCATGACAGACCAGCTGTTTGGGCAAGCGGTTCCCGTGGGCCATCAGAACTGAAGCCCCGGGATTGCAGTGCTGACAGATGAGGAGATTAACAGGAGAGCTTCTGCAGTTAAGATGTACTAGAGGAGAACCGGCGGAGCGGTAGCAGCTCGGCCCATCTCTCCCAGCAGAGCGATGGGGAGAGGCCACGGCTTGCCAGCGTGGACTACAAAGATCCTTCACTGTCAGACTTAAGACTTCTCAAGTTCAGTTGAGCTGTCAGCAGCTGTCTGGAAACAGACACCCCAGCAGGAGGGCTGGAGACCCTACCCTTTCTAAAACAGGCGAGAGGGTACTTGGAGGACATTACAAGTCGCAGCACAGATCAGCAGACGTGCAGCACGGATGTAGCGTAGATTGAAACCTTGCATGAGCAGCAGCAATTGCCGTCTCTATCTGTGGAGCAGCCAGATTGACTCACTGGGCCAGTGCTTGTTCTCACCTCGCGTGAAACCATGAGGCCTGAGAGCTGGTCCCTGCAGGCGGCAGAGATGCTGGGTGTTTCGGAGACGCTAGCTGCTCTCTTGCCCCAATGAACCTGACAGGCAGCTGCAGGGCAGTCATTCACTGTGGCGTCACTGGCCCGAAGGACCACTGGGAACCCGGATGCAGAAGTCAGAGCAAGCAACCTCAAGCTAGAAGTGTCCAATCAACCAGCAGGACTAGCTGCGACTTCAGGCTGCCCAATCGAATGGAAAAGCAAAGGAATGTGAAGTGATTTAGAACCAAATATCCTTATTGTGCCTCCCATCTCAAGCACAGATATATCCCACATTTCCCACAAGCTTTTCCTGTGTGTGAAAAACAAACAAACAAACAAAAAAAGAGATCAGCTTAAGGCAGCACAGATTTATAGAGACTTTATAGTGTGGCCCTCCAGTGGCTCCATGGCTTATTATCGTTTATGTGCACTGGGAGGCACAATCGCTAGTCATAGGTAACAATTAGATTAGAGCACATCATGTAGCAATGTGTAATATTCTTTGAAAATTTAGGGGAATAAGATCATTTGATTTTACATCAGTGACAAGTGCAGACAATGATAAATGCATGCACAGAGATAGACAAACCAGAACCAGCTGTTGTTGCATAGCGCAAAAAAGAAATGCTGATAAAGGCAAGAAAAAAGTTCAAAGTAGGCACAAATAGCTTTAATCAATTATACATATTGCTGTAGTTTATGTATAATTAATCGTGAATGGTATTCTGTACAATCACAGAACGTGTTTGAGGATGCTCACCTCTATCCAGGTTGGACTTCAACGATCTGTCAAGAACGAAACCTATAGAAGTCTGAAGGCATAAACATGGCTTACATATCTTTTATGAAGCATGAGGTAAATGAACTTGCATTATAGCTTCTTTTTATGCTGAAAACAATGAACATATTCCTCCTTCCTCATATTCCTCTTCATCCTGTATTGACGTAGAGATGCTGAACAGATCATAGTCACATTGTCATAAGAAACCCGAGTGCGGCTGCCTCCTCCTCAGTGCTGAAGCAAGGCCACGTCTATCGCTCGCTGCGAGATCCTGGCAGATATTGTCACACCGTCTTATCTCGACTCAGAAACTGATGGGCATTTCATCTGCTACTTTTTCATTTGCTGCTGCTCTCAGCAAAATGGATTCCCTCTCATCCTGACGCATCTTTGAAGGACACTGTCACATTTCAGCCAAATGAAAATTTCCCCTCAGCCTTTCAGCTGCTTTTCACAGTTCGGTTTAAAGCGCGTCCTGAATGAAAAGAGCCCGGGCATCATCTCCTCTCCCGTTCCTCTTTCCCTCACTGTCTGAGCCGTCTTCAGCAGAGTCGTCACACAAGATGGCGGTGAGAGAGAGAGTGGCGACGCAGTGACAAACACTGACACTCAGTCCAGGTTGTGATACAGAAATGAGTTTTATTCTCATGTTAATGTCTCAACATACAAATCACATTCTTTTTAATAAAAGAAAAGTTCAATCAGTACCTGGAATCTAGACCCCTTCTAAAAATACAACATGTTCACGTTGCATCCCTCTCGCTGTCTCTCTCTAAGGTATGCTATCTACTCATAAAAATAGTAACATTACAGTTTGCTTCTGCTTACTTTTTTAGCCCAATAGTCAAACTTGTGGACCAATTTTCCTTGGAAAATCTGTGCAAGAATAGATCCCTTTTTAATAACTCAAATAAGAGGTGATCCTTTTTGTTCTAATCAAGAATTAAAGGCCATTAATGAAATGTAAGGAACTGATGTGAGCATTACAAATGTGAATTAGTTACAGTAGAAATTATAGTACCTATTCATAGTCTACTGGAAACCTAGGAACAGTTACATGTTTAAGGTTAACAGGTAAACAAGTGCAAAACAGAAATAAAAGGATAAAGTTGCCTTAGTGGGTTTTGGCACAATAAGATACAGGATATGGTTTTTCGAGGAAGGGCAGAATATCTTTGTCAATATTTTTTGCCTCCTGAATAAAAAAATACAATTAAATAACAATGAAAAAGTCACTAACATTTAAACAGATCAGAGGAAAATCCTTTAAGATATTACCCTGCAAATTTTGCTTCATAGTGTCTCCTTTAATGAGTACATCGATAAGTGACTGACAACCAACCACAAATAAACAAAAATAAACTCTTAAAAAAACATGCTAATACCTGCTAAGACATGACGCTGACTGCCAAACGTTCCTAGGCATATAACCTAGTGAAAATACATGTAATATATATTTATATATATATTTATAAATCTTTTTTTTTCTTTCGGATGTATCTGCATACTGTATATGTTATACTCTATAGTGTTGTTAAATACATGTTAAAGAGATAGAATGATAGTTACACAGTGGTCTGTCTAGCCCTGGAGTGCATTCTGAGGAGTTAACCCGTTGGCCGCCTCTTCGGCCTACCCTCAAAACCTCGCCATTGTCACGCGCTCTCGTAGCACTGGTCTCAAACCAGCTCCTAGAAATCATCTTACCCCCCACCCCCACCCCCACCCCTAAAAGACTGTCAGCCATGTGACCAGGGGCTGGTTCCAGATCAGGCCTCTTCTCCGAAGGCACTTCCGAAAGGCCCGTTAAACTGTCCACGCACCCGGCTACTATAGAAACACAATGCATAGAGCAAACATCGACGTGTTTTGAGTTCGGATGGCAGCCCGTCCCACCCCCTCCCGCCCCACCCCCCCCCGACCCAGTGATTTGGTGAGACCACAGCTACATACTTCAAGAGGTCTGACGCTTTTTGCGCTCCTGTGATGAAACACGGCGAGGAATGTGATGTCTGATCCCGACATTCCATTTCTATAGCATCGTATTCATGCCAGCAACCATGATTCAACTCTATTGAAATTGTCGTTACGATTGTGAACACACACACGCACACAGACACTCTCTTTCATACACACAACAATACCTCACACAGTTAGTTGTCAGTCGTAGTCTAATGGGTGCATAATTGCAGGGAAAGCACAAAAGTCGTTTGGTAGGCGGGCGGGTTGGGGGGGGGAGTGAACTTCATGAAGTGTTGAGGATTGTGCACATGGGGAGGGACACGCGTTCAAGCAGATATCGAACACCAATAGTCAGACTGGTCTTCTGACTGTAAACGGACGCCTACAATGCAGCATTACAAAACACACCACCAGGAACCCTTAGGGAAGACTGACTGCACGCTAACGCCAAGATCCAGTGCTACGACCCTGCTCCGGAAAGACATCGGAAACAAGAAGGAGGCTCCGGTTAGAAATCATAGCAAAAGACTACATAAAAAAATATCCATTTACAGAACGAGCTCGTTGTAGTGTACCTATTGGTATAGTGTGACAGGGTTAGTTAGTGTTCGGGGGAATGGAGGTGAAAGCCGCAGCTCGCTGTAGTCGCAGCCGCTCGCCACTAGGGGCAGCCGAGTGGAGTCCACAGGACTTTACTTTGTTCTTGATCAACTATCGTCATGATCTGAGTGCAAATGTAAGGGAGGGTGCCGCCTTGGACAATACCTGTGAAGGAGGCAGAGACAGAGTCAGGGTGAAGGGAAGAAACGCTGTGGCCGGGGTTGTGTTTTAGAGGTTATGGCTGCGTACAAACCTGTGAAGAATTTGCTGTACTCCTGCTCTATCTTCTGTGCACTTTCAAACTGCTCCTTGGAATGTTTTTGAGATACTTTGTCCCGTAGATAAACCGGATCTTTCTGCTCCCTGACGAGCCAACAGGGACAGTCAGTCAGTCACTCAATCACCCACAAGGTAAAATACAGTGAATAATAGAGTCTCAATCATGCAGTCAGTTGAATAACAGCATGAAAAAACACACAAAGCACACTTCAGACCACGAGGGGAAGGGATGCAGTCTATAAAGAGAGTTTCAAATGAAGAAAGGAGAGAATCAGGCATGTTTCACCAGCTGTATGGGATTATGCAAGAGTTTATGGTGAGGTGAGGCGAGGCCCCTGGGCAGACGTGCCAAAGGGTTCATAGAGGGATAGAGAGTGTGAGGGCTTATCCTGCTTCATCTGTCAAGTCGCTGCTGCTATTGCATACGTTCAGAGACCTGACCCTGGGAGGAGCTCTCTGAGCGGCCTGCTTCGTGGGATAGAACACTTACTTTATCTGCTTCGCGTTTTTGTAGCGGACGAAGACCACGATGGGATAGATGTGAACGCTGTGGAGCCTCTCGATGGCGTGCGGGGCGATGTCGAGCAAACAGTGACAGCCCTGCGCCCAAGACAAACAGAGCACAGAGAGGAACAGAAACAACACGTCATTAATTCAGGCTTCTCATTCAGCTTAATACCCAAAGTCTTTCACAGATGCAGCCTGTGTGTGGATGGGAGCAGTCTGCACACGCACGCCTCCTAGAATCACGTCCTCCTCCCTCTGTTAGAGTCTAATGAGTGGTGCGGCCACCCTCTGGAGGGCTGCCCCCCCACCCCTGGCATGCATGGAGAGTGAAAACCACTGGTTGTGCCTCAAAGGTTATTCCAGTAATTCCCAAGGAGCCGCATGCGAAAGAGGCTTAAGATAAAAAGCGCTGCGAGAGCGATGGTTTATCTAGAGCAAACGCTAAGATAAAACAAAAAGACAAATTGAAGCCACTTTATCTCCTCTGATGGAATCTGACGGGAGAGAAAGGCAGGGACTAAATATCTTTTACCTTATCAGTTATTTCCTTTATGGAGGCGACGGTGGTCACGTCGAAGTGGCCGCTCCTGCGTTTGTAGTCGATGAAGAGGCAGTCTTTGACGCCCCGCTCGATGGCTTGCTGCGACGCCTTCATCACCTCTGCAGAGAGGACAGGGAGGAAGACATCAGCCTCTGAGATTTCAAAGTCTGGAAGAAACCTGGACAGTCAGACCGGAGCACGTCTGGAGGAGGGGAACCCACCCAGGACACATCTGCAGAACTTCCCGGGGGACTCTTTGACCAGCATCTCCTTGGCGGGGTCGGTGAGCGGGCCCAGGATGAGCACGGGCCGGGGCGAGGTGCACTCCACCTTCTGGACCCGCTGGTAGGCCAGGCTCACGCAGTCTGGACCAGAGAACACACAGAGTCAGACGTCCGGGCCGGCCCACACCTCTCACCTCTCACCTGACCGTCCGGGCACGCTCAGGGGCTGTCTCACCGTCCAGGAAGGGGATGGAGTCGGTGCTGATGGCGTCCAGGGCCACCATCTCCTTGCTGTCTTTGGAGCTGCTGCGCTTGTGTTTCTGTTTCCTCCTGAAGAAGGACCTGCGAGCGGCCGCAGACAGCGTCTTCCCGGAGTCTTCCTTCATTTCCGTCACGCTGTGTCTGCGGTAAAACTCTTGGTCCATCCTGCATTGGAGGTTTCACAGAAGACATTTCACGCAAAGAAAAAAAAAGAGATTTGCTATGCACTGAACTTTGAACAGGCTGGCACAGTTGTGAAAGTTTGTTTGAAAATGTCCAAATGTGCTAAATTGCAAAAATCAAAACTGCTGAAGGCTTGCAGGGGAGTGCAGGTGTATCTACATGGTTCATTAAAAACATGCTAACATGCTCACACAGCAAATGGCCGTGTGTGCGTCTGCGTGTAAAGGCAGGATTAGGACAGACGTCCAGAGACGTGTTGTTGCACTAAGAAAAGCTAAACTCAAAGGACAGCATGCAGCATATAGCAGTCAAGACATTCAATATAAAGGCTGCATGGTAGCACTGTGGTGCAGGCTGTTGTCACAGCTGTCACAAGCTGTCCACAAGCTCAGAAATGGATGTGTGTGAAAACATGCGCTGCCGCCTCCACCCACATGTACTTGCTGGGGATCTGGCCCCTCTGGATCTGCTGTGCGTTCTCATCTAGCTGCCAGGCCATCCAGGTCCCGAAGCTGCCCTTTGGTAAGGACTCGTCCACGTACAGGATGTCATCCTTCTTGAAACTGAGGTCCCCCTCGGCCTCCCCCACCCGGTCGTAAAGTGCTCTGGTGGGAGGGAGAGACAAAGATAGATGGGGGATATGAGGAGCGGGGCAGGACTGGGGCGGCGTGGAAGCCGAGCGAGTGAGAGAGGAGCTGAGGTATCAGAGGAGAAAGGTGTGAAGAGAACAAGATAAAGGATCGGGGAGATAGAGAGGAAACGTGCAGGAACCCAGAGAGGGAGCGGGCCCGGCCGGCCTGCTGCTGGAGCCTCGTAAGTCACTGAGCAGCCTCTCAGTGACAGCCAGCCAGACTGAGTGGATTTACTGCGGCTGACATCACCGGCCCACTTGCCTATATGACAAGTGACTGCGGCAGCTGCGGCAGCACGGCCCGACACACTCCCCACAATAAAACGGGACTATTTTAGAGCCTCGTTTTTCCACCCGTATACAATGTATTTGTAAGGAGTGGCAGCAGCCGGCGGCTAAAAGGAAGCCGGTGTTGGGTTTTGGCGTGGTGCGGGCGCAGAGATTAGATAACCTAAATCTGTGGCGTGATCAGCATCACTGCAGTCACACCGAGGATCTGGGACGTAATTGGTTAGATGAGAAAGTTTCCAGCTTGTCCACGGGCTGCTCCAGTGGTGCTGCTATATATAGCAACGTGAAGGCAGTGGAGGCTGCTGAGGGGGTTGGGGAGGGCTGCAACCAGTGTGGAAGAGTGGAACAGAGCTGGGGCATGTTCCAGGCCTGTACCTAATATAAAAGCCATCTCCTGGGACGTCTTTGAGCGTGCCGAAGTCCTCGAGCCGATGCTGCACCTTGAACGTGACCGTCTCCGCGGGCTTCAGCATCTCCACGTACACCTCCTCCGCCGTCTTGTTCTTCATATTCACCGAGTTGTACTGGTTGACGAGAAGAGGAGACACACAGACACAGAGGGGGGAGTCAACTTCACGTGGCGGGAAACACCAGACAGATCTGAGCGAGTGTCTGCACTCAGCCGACAGATGATGAGGGCTCGGCGGGGCTGCGTTTCCTCGCAGCTTTCAGCCGTATTAAAGTGTCACGCTATTGATTTGTGCCACGTATGTGGGGAGGAAAACAAACAAGAGGGGGAAATTGAAGGACAGGCCGACGCTGCGCGGCCTGATGACAAAGCCGCGTGGCAATTGGGAGAGCCGGGCCCTCTGTGGCTGAGGGCTAAGAGGGAGCATGCCAGGAATCATCTATTATGAGTTTGTGGCGCTGTGGACGGATCGGTAAGGTGGAGTGTGAGAGGGCGCAGACGGCCGATCGATGGGAGGACAATGACAGGCGGGGAAGAAATGCCAGCGCCGCAGGGCAGGGCTCCAGTCCCCATCCAAACTACACACCAGGCTTCGCAGTATTTCACTAAGAGTTAGCAGGCAGAGAAATCACTCGACCGTATATTTACATGAGAAATGTGCATATGAGACCCAAATACAGAGCAGTGAGCGAGAGTGACGTGTCCACACCTCCAGGATGAGGTCCCCGGGCAGCAGGCCGTCGGCGCCTCTGGCAGGGCTGTCCTCGTCCAGGCTCTCTATGTAGACGCCGCGCAGGTTCCCCCCACACAGCGTGACCCCCACCTCCACCCCCGGCCTGCGGACCGTCACCAGCCGCGGCTCCCCCGCCTTCCTGCCGCCCTCAGACGGCGTCCTGGAAAACACGGCCAGCCAGGGAGTTACCACCACGGCCTCATCAGTGGACAGCGGTCTCAGTGCTGGAGACCCACCTGCTGAAGTTGCGGGGGCTGGTGGTGGGCGTGGTCTGCTTGGAGGAGGGCGTGAGCGTGCCCTCGTCCTGCTCGCTGAGCGTGTCGATGGCGGAGTGATTGTCCGGGGTGGCGTTCCCGCTCCCCTGGGGAGTCGACTGAGTGCTGACCGGCTCCAGACGCGAGCTGCGCGACAAGCAGGACAAACAAACAGGAGAGAAAATGACATTACACGAGGCCTGAGGGCTTAATGAACGTCCCGGGAGACAAAGTACTGCAATGACTTCCCATATTGTCTGGTCGCACCAAAGAGCTTCACGCCGCCTCCAAAAATAGTTTGCTCCCCGCTCCTATGCTTGATTGGAGCTGTATGGAGTCTGTCTCGACCTTGTTCTGGCCAAACGAGCCTCAAAACATATTCTAGGTTTGGACCAATTTGTACAGTGCCCACAGTTAGCAGATGGCCAATTTAACTGCTGCTGGATGACAGGTGAACAATAAACCAAAGTGATACCTTGTTCTGAGGACATTAAAAACTGTCACTGACAGGTTGGTATGTTTCACTACCAGCCGATATGAGCCGGTACGGTGAACTGGTGGTACCTGGTGGTAGAAACTGGTCTGAATCCCAGCTGAGCCAAGTTCATCCTGTGTCTGAGAGGGTTCTCCAGTATCCCAGTTCCCTCCCACTGTCCAACACCAGACATGTTTACATCCAGGTGCACTCCCTGCCTTCACCCTACTGTGTGTGCACTGCACGTAGTGCTGCAACTCCAGTGCGTATAAAGCAGCCATGATGATGGGAACTTTTCGCCCTTGACTTTCTACTTGAAGGTCTAGCATCAGTTGGACTTAATCATGCGTTGTATGAGTGTCTAAAGATGAGCAGCTCTCCTGTTAATTACATCCTAGTTCTTGGCAGCTGAGAGGATGACTGCTGTTTAACAGTCTTCTTGTTCACTCAGCTAAAAAAAGTGCAAATGCAATCAAATGTATCATCTGGTCCTACTTCTTAAAGAAAAGAGAGAGAGTAAAAACCTTACAAATGCAGTCTGTGAACACCTGGGACCAGGAATGTGAAAATGACTCTTAAACTGACTCTTAAACAGGAGGCCTGAGTGGACCTGACTCGGGGGTCAGCTGAGAGCCACGTTACCTGGAGCGGGAGTGGTTTCCCAGCTGGTACATGTGTGGGTTGTACTGGGCCATGATGGTGATGGTGTCACACTGCTGGCCGATGATGAGACGGGCCTGCTGCTCCGTGGCGTTCCTCAGGTTGATGCCGTTATACTGCGTGAGGAAGAAAAGTGATCAGGTACAGAGCTCAGGGACAAGGTCTACAGAGCTGTCGTCCTCCATAAGAGGATGCAACATAAGGAGCGTTATGAGACGAGTAGCCCCACCTCCAGCAACTGGTCTCCATACTCCAGCCCTGCCTGGTGGGCAATGCTCCCTCCAGTGACCTTGGAGACAAAGATCCCTCCGTTCTCCCCACTGACGATGGAGATGCCCAGAGGCTCGGCACCTTTGTGCACGATGACGTTGCGGGGTTCCTCCAGGTATGGCCTGGTGGGAGGAGGTGGGGATGTGTGTTAATGAAGAGCATCTCCAGCAGAGTGGTTCCAGAGCACTGTGTGAGAGCAGCTTGAGAGGGTGAAGTGATGGATTTATTTACAGCTCTGGAGAGTTGCCTGTTGTCGGCTTTTAATAACCAGGTGATACAAATTGAAAGCATTACGCATAAAAAGAGAAAGCTCCAAAACAGTTGGAGCCAGAGTTCAAATGTCTCCCCCAGGCCTGTAAACTGATCATCTCTCCAGGGTGCCACTTTCCGCCTGGCTCGCCAGAAGAAACTGGACAGGGATTAGAGTGGACAGGGACGCTTTGTGGAACATTGTGGATCGAGAGAAGCACAGAGAAATCCCTTCATGTGAAGGAGATTTGCATGAACGTGTGTGTCTTCATAAGAAGTTGGCTTTGGACATGGCACAGAGCTCAATGGAGCCAGACAGAAGGAATGGATTAGCAGCCAGAGACAGGGATACACAGGGTGGTGATGTACAAACAAGACCATGAGCCAGGAGCTCCAGGCTGAGTAATAACATCATTGCATAACATACATACATACTGCACGGGAAAGGGTGACTTGGCCTAGAGCCAGAGTACACACATGCATGTTGGCCATGTGGTCATCGTGGGGCATGGACGCCGCATGCAGTATCTGAGAGTTCAAGTTGCTTCTCTAACATGGTGGGAGAGACAAGTGCAGATATACAAACACTCTGAGGTTTAGAGCTCTCCTCGACCTCTTTGGTTTCTTAAGGAGCTAGTCTTGTGGCATGCAAAGTAACTATCAATCCGAAAATCAAGTCACGCTTTTCTAGAGGGTGACAAACATCACAAAATCTTTGCTTGCATTCCATGAAGTGGGAAACCTAGAGGATCACTGTGCACCTGTGTCATGTACCCATCTGCACTGAAGCAAATGAATCATGTGAACCTGGGGGAGAGGAGGTGTGGGGACATTCCCTTTGATTGTTTTTGCACCGTGAGGGAGAACGAACCTGAGGCTCCTGAGAGAGGAGAACCTCGGCCTTGCAGCCAGAGGAATCCTTAGAAAAGACCGATTACGGTAAAGAGATCTGAAAGCGGAGAGTTACAGGAAGGCGGGAGGAAGATAAAGAGGAGAATGGAGGACAGAGATCATGAAGAAACAGCAACAGTGAAAAGACTGAGAGGTGTTGGCGGCACAAAATGAGACAGATACGCTAGAGGACAGAACAAAAATTAATTCCAACATAATGAGTAATCAGGACTTCCCTTTCCTCTCAGAAAAGAAGCGAGCTGCTTCCATAAAATGACTGAGAAGAGGTTTGATTGGATTTCAATTTGAATTTCAATGAGGGATTGCACAGCTCTGTCCGTGATAGACCTGTTGCTTGGCAACGCTTCTGGAAACAGCCGAGGAGGATCCCTGAGGCCAGACACGTTGTACACGCCCCTTACGTGATCCTCATCCCCTCCATCACTTACCTAACAGTTTGTCAATGTCATCTCGATACGATTAACAGACACCAATGATGATGATCTGAGTCGCTGCGGGTCAGCTGTGACAGACCGCTCCCAACTCATCTGCCACCGAGTCGCTGAGCGCTACAACGTCTGGCTGGGAGCGCTCCTTACCTGTCTTTCCGGCGCTCGCCTATCGGCACAGGGCTGACTGAGATCCGTGGCAGGGTGGAAATGGAGCCTTGTGATTGGCTGCTGGCGAACGAGGAGGTCTCCAGGTTGAGAGGCGACTGCGGCGGCGTGATGAGACTGGGGCTGCTGCACTCAGAGTGAGAGAGGGAGCCTGAACGGACAGGGAGAGAGGGTGAGGGGGTGGGTGGAGGTAGGTAGGTGTGTGTGTGTGTGTGTGTAAACAACTCATCACTTCTCCCAAAGAAGCAAATATTAGTTATATCCTTTACATTTGGAATTACGTGTTACGTGACCAAAAGGTTCAGCCTGTCTACCTCATGCGTTTGAATAAGATGAACTGAGATTTCCAGAGTTTTCATGCAGTGAAAACACGTTTTATAACAACTGCTGGGGCTGGACAGCCTGCTGTACAGCTGGGGGATGTCTGCGTGCCGAGTGAGAGCAGTACCTCTGTCTGAGCCCAGCATGGAGCGCGGGTAGCGGGGGGTGGAGGGGATCTTGATGCGCTCTGTGCGGTACTGGACATTATTTGAGGAACCTGGCAGAGGGCGGACACGGGGACAGGCATGAATACCGCAACATCACGAGGGCAAAGAGAGAGGGAGGTGGAGAGGAGGACCTTTGTGTGTGCGTGTGTGCGTGCGTGCCAGACTGACCGAGCCGTGCGCTGGAGGGCAGTGAGTTTGTACCGTGTGAGGCTCTGCTGCTACGTGACGAAGAGGGCTCAGAGAAGTCGCTTGTGCGCTTTTGCTGGCTCAGGTCCAGGCTCAGTCGACCCTGGTGCTGTGGGCTGCGGAGGAAATCAAATCAAGACAAAACACGCCTCAGGAACGGCTCGCGCAATTATGTATACCACGCATAACGCAATTATTTGTGCGTGCAAGATATTTCACAGTTAGGGGTTAATTAAACTGATGGGGCTGAGCTAAATCACAAATGCACAATTCTGAGGGAAACCAACAGTGGGAGATTATTTCCTTCCAAACTCCTAATTGAATTATGCGATTCCGCCTTTGGGAAACAGGCCAATTAAAGTAAGTTAATAGTCATAACAGGCCCCAGTCAGAAGTGCTGAGCTGACAGCAGAGAGGGGAGCGGGGGGGGGGTTGTGGGTGCAGCCAGGAGGTGCTGGGACCTGGTGTGGCTGTGCTGGTGGCAGATCTGCGAGGCGACGGAGGGACAGTTGCTGGTGTGGACGCGGTGGCTGCGCACGGTGTACACGGGGTTCCTCATCACAGCCGTGACGGCGGGGCAGGGGGACAGCCCCCGGTGGGCCGAGTCTGCACAGAGCACAGGGGGTTAGGCAGAGCGGGCTGCTGGCTGGCTGTGTGTGTGTGCGTGTGTGTGTGTGTGCGTGTTGAGGTGCACTCACTGGGAGGTAGTGTGCCATTGTAGACGGTGGGGACGAAGCCCACGCTGTGCCTGTGGGAGCGGCTGGGCGAGGAGCGCAGCATGTCCCTGGGCTCCGGCGAGTGCTCGTCGTTAGAGTAGCTCTGTGATGAATGACACAGAACGGTCAGCGCTGGGCCCCCGCAGGGCCACAAAGCCCCATTACCTCCACACAGAGACCCCCCCCCCCCCCTCCGCTAGAGACGGGGAGCAGACGGAGGAATGACGGAGCGAGCGTCAGCCCGGCCCGCCTCTCCAGGCGGGGCTCTGGGAGCCCCAGGCTCTGACTCAGCTCCTGGGCCGGCTCCCTGCGCCAGCTCCCAGCCATCAATCACTCCCACACTGGCTGCCCGAGAGGCCGGCCCCAGAGGCACGCCTCTGACAGCCCCCTAAATTCTATTACAAAATGGATGTTTTGGCCCAGTGGGATGATTTGAGATGTTGGTGCCATTTTGAATTCAAACTCCAATGCATCATGCTCTCGTCTCTTCATTTGAGCGGCCTCTAATCAAAGTGCCTCACATTTGTGTGGGCGAGGAAAAGAAAACCCGACAGAGGATGAAATGCAACTCATGAAGCCTGTAGATCTCTTTTTATTTGGGAAGGGGGGGGGGGGGGTTTAGACCTGAACTCACTTGGAAGGTGGGGAGCGTGATGGTCTGTGGGGTCATCCTGCGGCGGAGGGCGGGGGCAGATTTCGGACGCGGCCTCTTCACCTCGGGCTCCTCCCCTCTGGTCCGGCCAATGTCCTCGTCGCACGACTTCCTGGAGGTCAGGACCTTCCCGTCCAGGAAGTAGTGGTTCCCGTTCCTGTCCCGCTCCCTCTCGCTGCGCTCCCTGCTCTCCCCGGCGGCCTCTCCCTTGCCCTCGGAGGTGATGGTGCAGTCGGAGGCCGAGCTGCTCTGGTGCTTGTGTTTGAACTTGAAGGAGTCGCTGCGCGTGGGCGGGGTGGGGGGGGTGGGGGTCGGCGTGGACGAGGAGGAGAGCGACTCCGTCTTAGAGGGCTGCGGGGAGTGGGAGGACGCCACGGCGGCCGCCGCTACCGCTGCGATCTGATTGGCCGCCATGTACTCCATCTTGGAGGAGGGCGTCTCTGGCCGTTTGAAGGTGTCTGGGTCGAAGATGGACTTCCTCTGCTTGGGCGACTTGTAGATGGAGAGCTGGGCCGCCGCCGTGACCGGGCCGCTGTTATCCGGCGCCACGGACATCCCCCCCACCATCATCTTGGGCCACGTGCCCCCGCTGTGCTTCTTCTCCAGGGCCGTCTCCATGGCCATGCAGTCCGAGGCGGAGACGGGGTCGAAGGGCAGGGAGGAGGGCGCCTTGGTGTAGGGGCAGCACTCCTGGAAGGCGCTGGGGCCGTAGCGGCCGGAGCCCAGGTCGGAGGCGGGCCGGAGGCTGCTGGCGTGCAGGGAGCCCGTGGAGAAGGGCTTGCCGAGGTCGCCGTACACCTCGTCCGCCTCCCCTCTGACCTTCCTCCTCTCCCCGGAGATGCTGCCTGTGCTGCTGCCCCCGGCATCGGGGCAGTAGATGTCGGTCTGCGTGGAGCTGTTGTGTTTGAGGTTGCGGCTGTTGCGGGAGTGGATCTCGGACAGGTGGATGCGCCCGTTGGATTTCTCCGAGGACTCGCGCAGACTCTCGAAGATGTTCTGCCCCGACGTGCTGTGAGGGAAGAACTGCAGGGAGGACAGATGAAGGGATGGAGATGACGCACCGGGGACACATCCGATAAAGTCAGTCCTCACAAAGTTAAGACGGATATGTGGGACATGCAAGAGTACAAATAAACCCCTGGAGGTCTTTTGACACAGGTGGAGTGGAAAAGGAGACCAGAGAGTGATGAGTGTGGCCCACCTTCATGAGAGAGAGGCTGAGAGAGTCCCTGCAGCTCCTCAACAGAGCCTCACACTCTGTCACAGATTTGTTATCCAGAGCAATGCCATTTATCTGGGGAGCGGAGAAAGACATTGAAAAGAAGGTCAGGTCCTATAATACGCCACACGCGTTTGTCTTTTCGATACTCCTCTGAAGGACGTGTGTATGTCTTGGCTGGCACTTCTAAAATAGATGCACAACTACAAACACATACATAGAGGCGACAAATCTCCCGAGCGCGAGCGTGGCCCGAGACGTGTCTCGCTCTGCTGCGCTGTGAGAACGCGGAGGAAATCTAGGCCAGCACATCTCAGTCTGAAAACCCCGCACGCTGCAATCCAGACATTTCCATCACAATGGGGCCGACGTGAAAGATCTTTTAAAGGTCGGACGTATTAAGGAGCAAATGGAGTGATACATTATGGTTGAGGTCCATCATGAAAAGGTGAGGAAAACTTTCTGCTTTCACCTAGAACGAGTCTGATAAGTCTGACCGAGCATCTCTCGCCGAGTTCAGACATTCAATTGCGTCCCATGCATATTTCATTGCAGATTCAGCACCCTGGACCCTCTTGGAATAAGTTATACATAACCTGATACACTCAGGTGATTAAGGTCCACAAGGGCATGACAAAATACGATCCTCTCCCATGATTAAGATCTCTTAACACATCGGCTGTACTTAACCATTGCTAATTGTGGTTGCAGCTGAGCTATCATCTGGCATATCAGTTCCCTGGCTACATGGAGAGGACTGTGCTGCCAAGCGGTGCGCAGGGGTATCCGAGCGCTCTGGGAATTAAAGAAAGGGTAATGCACAGGTTTCACGCTGCACTTCAGACTAATAGGGGAGATTTCTGCAGCAGTCACCACATTTTAGCATAAGAGCCCAGGTGACGTTTTCTTTTTTTTTAATCCAAAGGTCTAGATGAAGAGCTATCGCACCTGTTGCTGACAGTGGCCTTTCCCCACCACTCCACGCAGCTGGGGGTAGATTGATGTGTGTGTGTGTGTATATGTGTGTGTGTGTGTCTGTATAGACGGTTCCATCTAGCCCTCTGGAGCAGCAACTTTTCTGAGGAGGATTTTATCAAAGAGACTTTCCCATTTCTACTTCACAGACTCAACCAAATCCCACCTTATCTGGGGTTTGGGGAGCGGATGCTGGAATGGAACAAGGCCCGGATTAGAAAGCCAAGAGAACCTGCTGAGCTCTAGCGCTCGAGTGGCAGGATAGGGGGGTAAAAAAATAGCTGTTAGGAAGGAGGATTTCCTGGAAGGCGACGGGGACTCACAGCGATCAGTCTGTCTCCCACTGTGAGAGACCCTTCCCTGGCTGCTGGACTGCCCTGGACGATGGCCGTGACGAACACGCCGCTCTCCAGGCCGATGCCGCTGTCTGGGACACGGAGGGAGAAGATGAAATGACGGGCTCGTGGCGCTCCCGTCGATGGGCGAGCGGGCACGGCCACGCACCTTTGTGTCCCGCCAGGTTGATGTGGACGGGAGTGATGAGCCGCCCCCCCAGAGACTTCCTCCTCCGCACCACCATGTTGATGGACCCTCCGCCGTTCAGGACGGCCTTCACCACCTGCTTCCTGTCCTTGTTGGCCAGGTCGACGTCGTTTATCTTCAACAACCAATCGTTCACTCTGTGAACACACGGAGGACGGGTGATGAGGCGTGTGACGAGCTGGCGGTGCGGCTGAAGGGCCGCCAGGCTGCTTCCCCGCGCGGCTCCTACCTTAACCTTCCATCTGCGATACTTCCTTTGTCCACTCTCGTCACAAATATTCCACAATCCCCCGGTAAATACGGATCATTTACCCCCTCGGCAATATCAAACCCAAGCGCCTTCAAATCCATGTCATCCTGTGGAAGGTAATGATAGAAATGTCAGTGAGAAGTCACCCCTTTTGACGATCATATTTCAATATCATCGGGTTTCTGGCAGCGCTCAGGGCTACTGGAGGCCGGCCTGTCACCCAATCACTCTGGGTAATGAGAGCCGAGCAGCCGCTCTTACCCTGTCTTTCTCAAACTCCACCACCTCTGTCTCCCACTCCAGGGAGTCCGTGTCGATGGCCGAGTCGTGAGAGCTGTGGGCCATGAGCTGACAGAAGCGGGCCTCCTTCTCCAACTGGCTCTCCATCTTCTCCCTTAACAAAGGCGGACGTGGCACACAGGGTCAAAGGTCAGGCACTTGAGGACAGACTGGCCGAGACAACGGGAGGAGTGACTCGCACAACACCACTCTTCATTTCCTTCTGGAAGTTAGAGCGTGCAGCAGAAACGTGTACGCCGAGCATGATGTGACCTTCTTTTGGGGCGAACTGGGTTCACACATATAGGCTCAGCATTTTTCAGAGGGTCTCTCTCACACTTTTCCATTTTGTGGTGTAGGGGAATCAGATATATATACTTTTACCCGTATGGAAACTAAAAGTAGAATGCACACAATGCCCCACTGTCACTAAGATGTATGGCGTCCCATTGAGGCAAGCCTTGGGGGTAGCTGTGACATTAAAACCCCAATCTTGCATTGTTCTTTATTTAGGGTGAAACTCTCAAAGTCAGACAGAGCTCGCTGCGCACTCCTCCCAAAACAATGACTGGAAAAACAGCTGTGGTATGAATACTGGCCAGCAGAGGGCGCCTCCACACGCAGTATGGAGCATGTTGGTATGCAGGGTGGCGGAGACACTGGGAAACCAAATGTTCTGTGTGTGTGTGTGTCCAAATCACTGCTGCTCTTTCAGGATTACACTTTTAATCTGGTGCATGAGGAAATGGCGCCAGGCCATTTGGCCAGCTCGCTGGTGTCTCCGAAGGCACAATATGACAGCTTAGGCCCCGCCACACAGCGAGTACAACCAGCTTACCCAGACACAGACACGCAGCTGGCTGTGCTCGGGCCACGGCGCTCTGGGCCCGCTCCAGGGTTCGCGTCCCCTGGACTGCGTGTACCGGAGCCCTCTCCTAACTAACGTGTGATGCCAGGACTCACTTCAGCTCCTTGAGCTCGCGCAGCGCGTCGTTCTTCTGCTTCCTCATGTCGTCCAGGTTGCGCAGGGCGTCGGCCAGGTCGCTGACCGCCCGGTCCCGCTCCCGCCGCAGGTTGTCACACAGGGTCCTGAGGGGAGGCGAGGGAGGCGGCGTCAGCCACTGATTGGCCTGGATCTGCAGCACTATTTAGCCAGGCAGACACACACACACACTGACCTTATGCTCTCCCTCTCTGCCACGATCTTGTCCCGCTCTTGGAAGGCCCAGTCCCGTCGACATTTCGCCACCTCGGCCTCCTGCGTGGCCTCCTTCAGCTCCTGAGACATGGCCTCGTATTGTTTCCTCAGCATCTCGATTTCCTTGTTGGCCCGCTCCATGTCCAGGGTGGCCGAGTCTTGTTTCTAGGAGCGCAGACAGACCAACATTATTGTTGTCACTTTTACAACAAGCCGCTGTTTTCAGACACCTGACGTGGAGAGGACTGAATTAAAAGCTGACGATCCAGATGCGTCGTATTTCCTATTTTCAGGTATCACAGGTCCTAGCCCGTGTGACCTGCAGGGTTGTGAGGAGAGCCACCTAGTGGATGCACGCAGGTGTAGCCAAAATCCGCTTAAGGCTCCACTGACATCCTGTAATCCACTAACTGACAGCTCCCTGGATGCACTAAGCTCTTTATCATGTGTCTGACCTTTGACTCTGTCCCGTCCGACGCGACGTGCGCTGCGTTTTCTCACCTGTCTGGCCTGATAGTACTCCCGCAGCAGCTGGTCCCTCTGGATGATGGCCTCGGTCCTCTCCTTGCGGGCCACGTCCCTCTCCTCCCGCACCATCTCGATGTCCTTACAGGCCTGGCTCAGCTCCTTCTGCGCCTCGGCCTTGTCCTTCACCTCGTGGCAGTATTTCTCCAGCAGCTCGTTCCTCTCGCAGATGGCCCTGTCGCGGTCCACCAGTGACGAGTTCAACTCCTGCCACAGAACAAAAGGGGCACGAGGGAATGAGGGCATCTCAACACTGAGTCATTAATGCGAAGTGAAAAAAGAGAAAAGGTTTCAGGGCCCACGCGGAGTGATCCAGCGCTAGTAATGAATCGCTTTTGTCTGTCAAGCAGAGTGTGCAGAGCTGTGCTTCAAACAGCAAGCTGTGGAGCTGAACTGCTTTTGTAGGCCGTCCTGGGTGAACATGGCCCTCCATCCATGGACTGGGAAGCAGCTGCCTGCAGCAGCCTGGCAGCTGCAGGCCAAAGCCTCTTTGAGAGGCTGTGACTGATGAGCTACGACATGAACACATTCATCCCCGATATCTTCATGTCCAACTTTGGGCAATAAATTCTAATTTCAAGGGTGTATTTGGTGAATATATTTGTGAGCTGATAGCACCTCTACCACTCTGGCTCTTCATGGTAAATATTTAACTGGAGGCAGCAGCCGTTTAGCCTGGTTCAGCGAGTCGACAGGAAAGCGGTGGAAACGTTTGGCCTGGCTCTCTGCAGAGGGAACTAAATCCACCTAGCAGCACCTCTCAGGCTCCGTAATGGGAGCGTAATGAGGGAGCTATTGATCCTCTCATCTCAATCTGCGCTGTTTATGTATTTGTTCCAAGCGTTTGACATTGCTTTGTTGTTGCTGCTGGACTGTTCACCCTGGTACCTGTCTGAGAGCCTCCAGCTCCTCGCTGGCCACCACCCTCTCTGAGGAGGTGTTTTTCAGCCGCGCCTCGGCCGCCTCCAGCTCCGTCTGCAGCTTGTCCAGCTCCTTGATCACCTGGTCCCGCTCACTCATGATGAGCCGGTACTCGTTGAACACCGAATCCCTCTCCTCCTTGTACTTCTCGCAGTCTTTGGCCGCCTTCAGCTGCAGGTTCTTGTAGCGCGTCACCTCGGACTGCAGGCGCTCCATCTCTCTCTGCAGCTCCTTGTTCTGAGCCGAGGACTTGTTCAGCTCCTGCTGCACCGAGTCGAACCTGGACGGCCCATAGAGGAGAGAGAGAGCATGCCTGTTAACAACTTATGCCATGAGAACATTAAACGAACCCTAGAGTTCTGTTGTGCTCTGTTGTGACACATTTGCTACACATTGAAATTGTGTTTGGATGTCGATCGTAAAGGTTTTCACCTCCTCATGGAGGTGGAGTACTGCTGCTGGTAGTGCATGGCCGAGTCTCGCTGCTTGAGCAGCGCGTCCATCTGCTTCTGCAGCCTCCGGTTCTCCTCCTCGGCCTGCTCCAGGCGGCTCAGGTCTGTGTTGTGGTTGGCCACCTTCTCACTGTAGCGCTTGCTCAGGCCGTCGTACTCCTTCTTCACGCTCTCCAGCTTGTCCATGGCCGTGTCGTACAGCTTGTTCAGCACCTCCGACGAGCCCTTCTCCCTCATGACCTGGTGAGGGCAACCAAAATAAGCCGTGGTGAAAGTGCTGATGCCTGACGAAACGCCCGGGCCTTCAGATGACACTGGACCGAGCCCCTGTGTTTGCTGTGCCACACCCTAGCAGCAGATGGCATCAATGTGTAAGCAGGATGCCGTTTTCACAGTGTAAGCAAATCCTGTTCCAGCAATAAACAATGGCTTTTCACAGAGGTAGGTGGTTATGCACTGACTTGTGGCAAAAGAGGCCTGTGATCAGGGTGTTATGCGTCGAGGGTGCCCTTCAGACTACATTATCCTGCTCCTGGGAGACTGGATGTCTCATTACTACAGGTCTTGCTGATTCCTGACAGAGCAGCTCTGACCTGAGGGCTGTATTGACCTCAGCCACACAGCATACACTGCATATGCACTCATCTGGTAGCTACATGGCTTGGGTCAGTGTGCCCTTTGCCCATGCTGGAGCCCCTTTTCGTCTGAGCTTGCCCTTTTCAGAAATGCTCTGTGTGCATTTCCCTCTGCTCGGCTGCCCTGTGCTCTTAGCGACTCCCCTGTTCCCATGGGTGCAGTGCGAGCCAGTGCTGCACAGTAGTCCAATATGGGTCACAGCACCCTTGAGCTGTTTACAACAAAGTACTGAGCGCATGGGAGACAACAAGCAGCACTGTCTGATGTTCAAAAATGTCATGACTTCAAAAAGACAGAGAGGGAGAGGTGCAAAGCCCTAACAGAGGATATGCACACGTTTGATTTTGCATGTTGCCTCCAGCGTCTGCTGCATATATATCAGTAACTCTCCAGAGGGCAACTGTGCCCTTCTAACATCTGGACGACACACACACACACACATACACATACACATACACACACACGTGAATGGGTGTGCGTGAGAGAGGCTTGTACCTGCTGCTGCTGCAGCCGGAGGTCGGCCAGTTCTTTCTGGTCTTGGCCGTGCAGCCGCTTCAGCTCCTCGCAGCTCTGCTTGACGTGGTTGTGCTCGCGGACCAGCTGGGCGTTGTCCCTCCTGAGTGTCTCCATCTCCTCCTTGAGCTGCGTCTGTTCGCCCAGGACGCGGCTGTGCAGCATGCTGGGAGGGGTGTGTGGGGGGGGGGGGGGGTACATAAGCGCACATGTACTGAGAACACGTCCAACATGCAAATACAAGCTTTGATGCTATTATGACTTCGAGGGCTGAATTCAACAGGCGAGCATTGAACGCCGTCTCAGAGGTCAGTTCATAAAGTGGCAGCATCTGAGAGGGGATAATCTGGGGCTGAGAAGTTCTGATTCCTGGTCGAGATTCCCGTCTTGGAACATCTGATTTCATTCTACTTCTGAGCGCTTTTATTTGCAGAAAGCACAAAAGATTTCTTTGTGTTCCAGGCAATTATCAACTCAATTTGGCAAACTGTCTGTTACTTCTAGCATGCTGGAAATATTTCTCAGTCTAACAGCTGATAAACGGTATATGCTCCAGAAATTTTGCCTTGGCTTATGAGCCTTTAGTGGAATTATTCAATCACATAAATGCCTCCATTTCCAAGCTTTTAAAATCATGTCTTTTTTTGGTTTGCAGTGCCATTTCCCTTCTAATGAGAAAGCCAGCTGTAGCTCCGAGGGATGTTCTTTCAATTAGGTTAATTGCAACACCATGCCAGTATTTGCTACAATTCCAGTAAAACAATGCAATAAAACGCAATTATTTCGATGCAGAAAAGCAGCAGGTGGCAGGTGACATGATGTTCGGCCCACGCCTGTGAGCATCTGCATCTCGATAATGAGCACTGGCTGGCGTTTGCCACCGCATTCGTGCGGGGATCTCAGCAACTGGGTCCCAGCATCTGGAGACGTCGAGGGTGAGCACTCACTGGTAGAAGTCGGCCTCCTTCACGGCCTCCTCGCACCTCTTGAGTGTTTTGGTGTGCTGGTTCTGGAGAGACTGCAGGTCTGCCATGGCCCTCATGCACTGGCTCTTCAGACGCTCATAGTCGTGGCTGGCTTTGGAATTTGGCCTTTGGGGGAGAGGCAAACGAGGAATCAGACACAGCGGCTGGGCAGAGTCCTCGACTGAGAGGTCCGACTGTATGACAACGACTCATTGTAAACAGCATTCAAATAAAGCATGTCCTGGTGGAAGCAAAGCAGCCCTTGCGTCATCTGTTGCACAAGAACATCTGGTAAGTGGAGCACATTAGCCTTAATTAAGCAGCCACTGTCAGAGCCCCCGCCTGGCTAGGTACAATCAACATTATTCCAGGGAGCGGTTAATGAGGAGATGAGCACGGAGCAGCCGGGCCCACGCGGCGGCTTTACAAGCACCGAAAGGAGCTTTACAGCGGGACAGGTCGGCCAGGATGGGAGCAGACAGGGCCGCAGACAGCAGCCTGGTAGCAGCCGTGGCGAGGGGGGAGGGGGAGTGGGGGACAACAACAAACAACTTGGCAGGCGTGGACGGGATTCGCACCTGCAGTCGTCGAAGGTGGTCCCGGGCGATGCCAGGGCCAGGCGCTTGCGGAGCTCGTCCCTCTCCCTGGTCACCTGGCGGAGCTGGAACAGGATGGTGTCCAGGTTGTCGCCGGACGGCCGGTTGTCGTTGATGGCTGGGGGCGGGGAGGACGCTTCACCGTTAACGGGCGAACCTGCCACAGTGAGCACATTACCGGAGGCTAGGGCTGTCCCTCAGACCGTCACACAGCACAGCACAGCTATAACCATGCCACTGCTACTTGATGGAAAACTTGGACAGGAAGACAATTGTGTGTGAATACGGTCGAGCCAGTGGTTGGGTCAGCATCTGCCTTGGTTAATCTGCTCAGAGGTTTATTTGCGTGACAATTTGCTGTAAATTTGCGATAAAAAATAAAAAATGATGTAGGATTTACAAGACTACACCAAATGTAATCTCTGGCATTAACACGGAGTGAGAAAGGATTTGGCCTTGATGTGTTGGGATCTGTGGTACTTTCTGTGTGGTTAAAATGAATGTGTTGATACTTGTTTGGATTAAACCTTAACACTTGTGTTGGGGGGGGAAGGTGAAAGGGACAGCACTGAGTGCAGACATCCAGCACATCCTTCACACGGCTGTCTTCTGGAAGACTTCATTCTCTGTTACCCTGGCCTTGGATCCGCTACAGGACCAGGTGGGTCCATTCTACCTGTCATGACCGAGATTAAAAAGCAGCCTGATCTCAAGCCAGGACGATTCGTCATTGAAATAACAAGGTTATCCTGCTTCTCTGCGTGTCCTCGACAGTAAACTAGATCCGGCCAGACGAGGGGACGTCGGTGAGGAGTCATCACCGGGGTTGTTTTCTTCCTTCAACAGCACGCACGGTCTCAGGGTTCGGTCCATCTTTGGCTCAACGTTTGGCCCTTTTAGAGGGTTACGTAACACAGCTGAGTCACTTGGACCTTTATCAAGACGAGGGAGAGACGAGCGGCCATTCTGCAGAGGAGGAGTGTTTCTGCCTGGATGGTTGGGGGGGGAATAAAAACTTCTAAACACCAGCACGCGGCTCTTAGCAGATTTTTTTCCTCCACCTTTGTGATGCTCTGCAGCGCTGAACTGGAGCGAAACACGCACCGCAGCTGGCCTGACGTCAGCGTGGCCATCGTTGGATCATTTCTATCCCGTGTGTCATCATGCGGTGGAGCAGATTTTATTTGTGTTATTGAAATGGGAGGATGAGGAGGAGGAGGAGGAGGAGGGGAGGTGTGTGTGTGTGTGTGTGTGTGTGGGGGGGGGGGGGGGGGGGTGGCACAGAACCGGGCCCACTGGCATCCACGGGCATGGTGGCTGGTGCTCATACGTACCCACACTGCTGAGCGAGCTGCTGCTTTCCGAGTCGGAGGGCATGGTGGACAGGACGCTGTACGTGGACCCTGTGAGAGAGCAGACGCAGGCACGTTAACCACCGGCAGACTGAGCCGGCCTCCTGCACCCGGCCCGCTGCACTGCCTGCACAGTGCACAGCCTGCACAGTGCACTGCCTGCACAGTGCACAGCCTGCACAGTGCACAGCCTGCACAGTGCACAGACGTGGCTTTGGCACGGCTAGCTTCACATGCCCCTGCACAGCCGTAATGAGAAACTGTGCGCAGGGTTTATACTTGGAATAATAACTTGCTCTTAGCGCTTCTATATTATCGCTGTGCGAGCGCTCGTCATTAAACCTCCCTCCCCTTGCAGTGCACTTTGCCTGGCTTTGATGTATGGTCCCTGTATGTTTCTGCTACACAGGCAGAATGTCACGGCTGAAATGGGATTTTCTCTTTTTATGTCAAGCACACGGAGGGAGAGGGAGAGAGCGGCGGAGAGGGGAAATTATTCTCTATCTGAATAGCTGTACATGCTGTTTAAGCTGGGGGATATTCTGCACAGGCGACAACAATCCATAGGAGAGTGGATGCAGATCCCCATTATGCTCCCTGCTCCACAGGGCGACACAAACAAGGGGGGAGAGAGGGGGAACACACCCACCTTAGACTTCTCCTCACTGTGGAAGCACTCATCTGTTGTAACATGCATTAAAATATGAAGGTCCTTCCTTGCTTTTGCCAAACACCTACGTTTTGTCTGAAGAAATACGTGGTTTCACATCCTCACATGTTGCACCCAGAACTGCTGCAAGAGGACTGCAATTCATACCGACAGCTCCCAAAACGCTTCCAGTTCGGGAAATGAAAGAGAAAGTGGGAAAGGACGTAATCGCTGCTCGACTGTGGCAGCGCTCATACTGCTGCACGGTGCTGCCCTATTTTTCAAATAGAACTTTCACAATTATCTGCAAGAACATTTTTGAAAATTCACATCAAGCCCTCAACTAACAATTATGAGGAGGACTGACTCGTCTGCTGATTTCCCTGATGAGACTGTGATATCTTGACAACGTCGAGGCGGCGCCTCGTTCTGTCTGGGAAAGTGCGAGATGCTCCGCGTTTGTTCTGAGAAATGGAACCAAACCTCATCACTCCTCAGACTGGGAGAGAGCAGGGCACCGGCTTCATGGAAACCTACCATAACAAGAGCCCCGTCTTATCTACGTGACTGAATTCCTTTGAGGCGGCTGCAGCCCTGAAGTACCACGACCAACCCTGACACTGGTACTGGCAGTTACACCACCCGTGCTACTGTACCACAACACAGTGGCAGCCCATGGGAACAGCTTCTCCTTTGGCTACTGATTAATCAACCGGTCACTTCAGACTCCAGGAAGTCATGAGCAGGCTGATAAATAACAGATAGATGTGAAACTATATAAAAGCAGCAGACAGATAATACTAATGTTATGCAATGCTATAAATTCACGGCAGCACATGAGCAAAGTCCTTCCTGTGTACGGGCTATAACAAAGAGCGGGGAATGGTTTTCTCCGTCCTCGCCTCCCCACTGGGTTTAGCTACAACTCTGGCTCCAGCCCTGGGTGTGTGACAAGGCCAGGCCTAATTAACTATGAGCTCTGTGCGACTGAGCCACTCCATCTTAGGCCCCGCAGACAGAGCAGAGAGGGGTGGGAGAGGGGGGGCAAGAGGGGAAGCAAGGGGAAGGCATGGAGCAGAGGAACGACAGATGAAAGGAGATAGCCTAACTAAGTCACAGAAGAGATACGGAGGGAGGGTGTTTAAGAGACAAAGGGGGAGGAAAAGTAAGAGGAGAGTCCACGGGGGGGGCGAGGAGCAGGCGGAAAGGCTTTTAATCTGTTCTGACGTTCCCTGATGCTCGACACTTTTGCTCTGTGAAGTGCTCCAAGCCCACAGCTTTGATTGTTCCATCAGACGTGATGAGAAGCACTGTGGGGCTGCACGGCTACAGGCCTCCCCAGTCAACACGCAGCTATTGAAAAGGCTCCGGCTCATCTCCACGGCTGCACGGCGGAGCAGCAGCTGACTTCCTGAACCCCCCGTGTGACTGACGAGGTGTCACAGTGGAAGACGTGAGCCACCAGGGGCTGTTATGCCATCTGAGCTGAGGGATTACGCTTTCTTCCTTTAACTGTACAAAGTCAGTAAAGCTCTGCACATGGAGAGAATCTGCAATATGTAGCTTCATCAATGCTAGACCTTAGAATTTGGAAACATTTTTTTGGAAAAATGTTGTTTACAACCAAACAACAAAAACTCAGACAAGCCAAAGGGTTGTGGGATGATCCTCCTGCAGCATCCTGCAGCAGAAACTCACATATTTAGATCAGTAACATAGGCTGATTGCTTGACCCCTCCAAACACGGCAGTGAATGCATAATGGTTGCATGTCAGATACGGGGCTGCCATACACGCCGGTCGATGGGCCAGCGGCATTAGCCTTTTCCAACGGGCTTTTAATCATTGATAGCAATTAGCACCAGCCGTGGACAGTGAGGCTAACCATTTGTAAACAGGCTCAGTGCGTCAATAAAGCAGGCATCCATTAGGCCAAATAGATCAGGGCATCGACAGCGGGACCGTCCACCCATATCTGCCAGAACAGACCAGGCAGACAGGTTGGGTCAGGACCTGGGCTGTGCAGCCTGGCCACAACTCATACACACATGCATCCATTACTGGACTGCACATTATGTGTGCTAGGCAGTACGAGAATATACCATTCATTCTCACACCTAGGATTTAGAGACTAACAGATCTGAACATGAATGTTTTTGGACTGTGGGAGCACCTGGAGAAAAGCCACTTGGACACAGGGAGAACATGCAAACTCCACACAGGGAAGCACTTCACTTCCAGGGATAACACATTTTTTTTTTTCCTTTTCCTTTTATTAATGTGTGCACATTTTCAGTCGAGCATGTAAGTGCACTGCTGAGGCCTCTCTGTGCTGTTGGACATGGTGGTTGCTTAGGGACATCAGCGGTGTTGTGATGCTAGAAGGCGATGTGCAGCAGCAGAGGCAGCCCCCGACTGCTCATCCCCAACACACGGCCGTGCCACAGGGGCAGCACTCTGAGCTACAACCCCCTCGCTCTGTCCCAGTCTGATCCCAGCTCTGCACAGAGCTACACCATCCGGAGTCACGGTCACTCGCCTCGGCCTGTGCTAGCTTTAAGATCAGCTGTATAGTAGCCCCAAAACGCCATTGCCATTTTTCATGTTGGCTTACATTTAACCGTCGTTGACAGACACGTTTCGTGACCCCAGCTGCATTCTCCCACTGTGCTTTTGAGTTCTTGTCTCTTCTGCTAAATGTCAATAGAAGGATTGACAATGCCGAGCGCTGCCTCTCTGTGTGTCCGGCACACTGTGCTGCTTGTATCGCTGTTTATCTGCCCATCCTGAGGAGCTACACCCAGCGCTCGCACTCCATTTCCATCTCCGCTTCCACACACCATCCTGGCAGATCTCATCATAAGCCGCCAGATAAGGTAATGTGGAGCCGGCGCGAGCAAGAGACCTCCATCAAGGGGTGCACGCTAAAAAAGGTGGGAAATATTCCCGTGGAGGACCTGAGGCGACAGTAACAAAGGCCCGTCGCTGTGATCTAACTAGGTCAGGGGGGGCGCCTGGCCTACCTCAGGGGTTCCACGTCCCCCCACTCCTCTCCTCTCTCTCCCCCACCCGCTCGCCCTCCAAACTGAGAGACGTGCTCCGCAACCAACAGTTGCTTCAGACAACCAGATTATGTTCCCGTGCATTGAAAGTAAGATGACACACGTTGCCATGGTGAAACTGGATGAGGGGAATAGTAAATTGTGCAGCATGGCGAGAGAGAGGAGCGCGAGGACTGGGAGGCTGGTGGAGGAGAGTCTTATCAAAGGGAGATGCAAAGTCTGGCTCCAACCGTCGGGTGAAACTAAATTATTCATCCGGGCCGGAAAATTCTCTCATCTGACAATGAGAGCGTCTCCCAGAAACTAAAATACGCTTGATTATGATTGCGATCGGACTCTGCAGGCTGCTGCTTGAGGTTTTATCAGGACACACTGACGAGCCGTGAATCTATGGATTCGACAAAGCCGAGGAGTCATTTTGTGCCCGAAACCACGTCAGACACAGTTCCAAGGGCCACTTGGTCAAAGAGTAGCATGAGGACACCAAAAATACAGTGCTGGTCTTTATTAGCTGCTGTCATTGTGATGAGAGTGATTTGAAAAAAAGAAAAACCCACAGGCACGCACCATGGGACAGGCATAGCCGAAATTGTCTTTGCGGTCCCTCTCCTTTTGTGTCCTCAGCCTCATGGCCATTAAAACTACAGAAGCGCAAATAATAGCAACACTAATAACACGGTTGAAAACTACCCACTCATTTTGCAGTGTGTTTAAGTGAGGCTGGGGGATGTGTCAGCATTACGCCAGGCAGCAGAGAGCATCTATTTCACTGGGCCATCCCCGGCCTTGAAACCCAGGCTGCTCACAGTATGGAGGGCGTGTGGGTTGAGCCTGTGAGACACACATCCCACCTGTGATAACGGCTTTCAGATCCAGGGACTGAGTGGTGAGCCCTGACGCCTCGCAGCAAGCGGGTGATCGCGGGTGAGAAGGCCATTTTGCAGGGGTGTCAAAATGTGTAGTGAAAACAATGAACCGCATTCACAATGTCAAAAAGCAAACGGATCCCAAAACAAGCAGCATCTATTGTCATGCACTGTGGCTCCTCCAGGCTGAAGGAGTCCTGCAGAGCATGGTTGGCTTGTGGGAGTCCAGGCAAAGCAATGGTCAGCCAGGCGTAGACCTGGTTCCCTCCCTGGGAATCTCTTGGGAAGCTCTTACACTGTCTATTTTGGGGGGAGTTCCAGTATCTGTCCCTATCCAAAACGTGCCTCTAGGTTCATCTCATCATCTCATTATGAGCTCCTCATTTTGCTGTCCCCCAGCAGGGGACAATCACATGAATGGATTTGCCCTTCCGTCTCACACACCTGTAACCCACCTTTAACTTCTTAAAACCAAAACAAATCCATAAATCCTGCAAAAAAACTGCATCTGCAGATGTGCAAAGACACACATCATAAATTTCCTTGTCCTGCACTCTGGGACTTGCAGGGAGCCATGCAGAGCGGGCCCAGTGTCTGGGGAGGCAGTGACACACCACCGTGCTGGATTCTGGGCAGCGAGCCAGTGAAAGCCTCTCTGTTGGGGTAAAAGGATTGATCATCTCATTTATAAAGGAGTCTACGCCGAGCATAAACACCAAGACGTCTAACACGATGACTCCATGAGTCCTGATTACTCCGACGCATGCACATGGCCTGACTCACGGCTCCGTGCTCGCCGGGGCCTGTGGTCAGAATCACCCACCCTGTTCTCTCAGAGGTCCAAGTCTGCAAACCTGACACGCCAGATGGTTTGTTACACAAAACCATCTGGGAAGTCGTCCACAGAAACTGTTTGGGGAAGGCAGGCACCGTCAAAAAAAATATTTGGCAGGTGATTAGATGAACCATCTGTCTGTGGCCGTCCATCACGGGCTAACTTCAGCCGATGAGATCGACAAACCATATGATTTAATGGGAAAGTGAGACGGAGCCAGCTGGGAGAGGAGCGAGAAAACTTCGCCTCTCGATTCAAAAATAGTGGCGCTACGCGACGCTACGCCTGTAGCTGCCAGCGCTTTCTCATGACCGCGCTTTGGTCACAACTTCACAACCTGGCGCTGTGAAAAAAACACACTCTTACGTCGTGTGATCTCATGATCGGCTTGCTCGCACAGTCTGCGGCGCGGCGTGCCTCAAAATAACATCTGCTGTGCGGCTCATCAAAACGCGGGAGCGCCTTTGTCGGGCCGCGTCACCGAGCACGCATGGGAGTACTCAGACGTGGGGGAGATGCACTGAAAGAAAGACCTAAAAATGGTCCTCGTGGGCTCGGTATGCACAGGCACCGAAACTGCTGAGCATCACCAAACTCTAAAAAAAAAAAGAAAGAAAAGCCCACGAGTCCAATCCAGCCCTGCTGATCACCAGCAGCCATAATGGGCTTCCTCCCTGCAAAGAGCCCTCGCTCAGCATAAATGAGGCATCATTTCTTTTTGAACTGCTTCCCTGTGCCAGGGGTGAGGGTCAGAAACAAAAAAATAATAATAATAATAAAAGGTGAGAGATGCCTGCGACGTGTCCTCCAAAACGCTCCGCTACGTAGCGCACAAGAGCGAGCCAAGCGCTGCCAAAGAGCCCGTCTGTGTGGAGCAGGCCCACTGCTGGAATTTGGGCATTCTTTGTGACATTCCCTTCATGTTTAATCACAGAGGACTGAACACTGATTCGGAGAGCGTTTCCAGGGAGTGTGGGGATAATTCAGTGATTTAACCACACTACAGATTTTCCTTTAAAAGGTCACAGGGAGAAGGGAGACTGCAGTGGCGAGGGAAGCGTGCAGGTGACGGGTCGGACCCAACACGGAGACGTGACGGTGGAGCCTCCTCTGGTGCGTACGCCAATTATGAGGCGCGCCGTCCGTGCTGCACTGCAGTCCCTACGGCCCGCTGCGTGTGGAGCAGCCAGTAGTAAAGCTATGAGACAAAGCTCCGTCATTTCAGCTCCGCCAAATGCACATTTGCATGATTCTTAATTCAGTAAGGCATAAGAGGCCCCCCCGGCGATGATGTGGTTGGCGTATTTCTCGTGTGTGAATCATCCTGATGCATCTTAACAATGCAGCATCCAAAAAAAAAAACACCATCAAAATGTATTATTTGGGATGCAGCTTCTACTTGTGCCTTTAATGTTAAACTATGTGTGGTAATTGTACTTCAGGGCGCTCGAGGTTAAAATAATGAATGTGCTTTTTTCAGCCAATCATCACCAACGTCCTGGGGTCAGATGCCAGGGATTGAGATTGGAGGACAAATGACTGATAGGCTTTAAAAAAATGCAGAGATGGTGAGGGTAGAGAGTGGTGGGGAGAGGAGAGGAAGGATACATGGAAAAGACAGTAGAACAAAGCATAATAGAGCGAGAAATAAAAAAAAAAAAAAGAGGGGGATGGTACGGTGAGGGTGGGGAGAAAAGCTGTTTATTTCCATGACTTCATCGCCCTGGTAAACATTTAGATGGCGGCATTTCCTCTACCTCGTGGGGTAATTAGGATGTGGAGGAACACGTGTAAAATGGTAATGAAGTGGTGCTGTAGTGCAGTGCAGCCTCGTGGCGGTGGCACACTCACAGTGTAGATAAACTTGCCATCAGACATTAATCTGAGAGCGAGAGGATACACATGTGCTGCACTACACAGATGCTGTGGTGAGTAAACAGCAGCGCTCACCCCTGACCCTGACAAAGCGCCGCAGTAAAGCTCTCACTGGCCTGCGCCCCGGGCCCCCATTCAGATAGATTTATTGAACCTGATCACTGACTAGAAACCCTATACCATTAACACGGCCAATTACGACTCAACTAACACCGCTATTGATCATTTCATTATCGATTCATCAGGATTTGTTCCACGGCAGATTGGTAATTTGGGACAAGGTGCCAAGGTGTAATGAACTGGAGTGTGTTTAGGTTCGAATGACGGGAACAGGGAAAAGCAGCTAAGTTTCACAGTTAAAGTGGAAATATTATGTCTTTAACGAGTTGTTTCCACAAATTATCGCTGCAGATTAACTTTCGCGTTGGTTCTGGCTTCCTTAAATCACAGCACTGGGAGAAGCTTGGCCCGTTTCTCGCTGTAATGTAATAAAACCCACGCCGACACCTCGTATAAAATGTGATCTACTCAGATGTCATCAATCACGCCTAAGCAGAAACATCGGTTGGGAGCGGACGAATTGATGGCTTCCTCTCCGAGGCGCCGACGAACCCGGCACCCAGGAAACGGCCGAGGAAGAAAGGAAACGTTGGGCGGGGGAGGGGGGGGGTGAGTGACGGGGTATGTGACTGAGTGACGGAGGCTGACAGGAGAAAGAGCCGTGGAGGGAGAGATGGAGAGAGAGAGGGAGAGAGAGAGGGAGAGGGAGAGAGACAGAGAGAGAGAGACAGAGACAGAGAAAGAGAGAGAGAGAGGGAGAGACAGAGAGAGACAGAGAGAGAGACATAGAGAGAGACAGACAGAGAGAGAGAGAGAGAGAGGGAGAGAGACAGAGAGAGAGAGACAGAGAAAGAGGGAAAGAGGGAGAGAGGGAGACAGAGAGACAGACACAGAGAGAGAGACACAGAGAGAGAGAGAGACAGAGAGAGAGAGAGAGACAGAGAGAGAGAGAGAGAGAGAGAGAGAGAGAGAGAGAGAGAGAGAGAGAGAGAGAGAGAGTGAGGCCGGGACGAGCTCATGGCAGATATTTAAGAGCAGCGGTCACGACAAGAGCGCCGGGGTCATAACTCATTCTGTCTGTCCACTGTGGTTTATGGAGTGGGACAAAAACTGGTTGACAGAGACGAGAGCACCCCATCACACACACACACACATGCGCGCACACACACACATACACACACACAGGCCTATGTCCTGGGCTGTTGTACAGACAGCAAGCTGCTGACTGGGCACTTTGGGCCTGCTCAACTTCTCAACAAAAGGCCTGTTGTCTCCCTCTCTCTTACTCCCCTCTTTCTCTTTCTATCACCCTCCTCTGTCTCTCCAGCATGCCAGCGCCCTCCGCCCCCTCCCCAATTTAAGTGTGTGGAAAAATGAAACCACTCAGCGGGGAGAGAGAAAAAAACAGAGCAGTCAGAGAAAAGATACAGAAAGACGGTTTAAAAAAGGGATGGATGGCGACCAGGCGGGAAAGACAATAAAGCACGGGAGGGAGAAAGCACGTGGATGGCAAAACGAAGCCCAACAGACAGAAGAAGGAGAGGAAGACTGCGGACACCGCATCCTGTCAGGGAGGATCGTGCTGCCCCCTCTCAGAGTGAGTTTAAATCAATGTAACAGTGCCTTGAGTCTGGCGGGCTGGGGCGGGTGGGGGGGGCTGGGGGCAGCAGAGGTACATCTCCTCTACAGCTGTGTTCGCTCAGGTAGAATACCAGCCCCGCGGTGCAGGGAGAGGATGAGGACACAACCCTGAGCCTGTAATCAGCTTGATTGCAGCCGCTTGGATTTGTGAAATGAATGTGATTCTGCTTGACACTGCAGGGAAGCACTCCCGCTCTGCAACGAAAAGCTCCGATCCAGCGTGAGGAGCGAGTGCTCTGCCGAGCACTTTCATCTGAGTTGGAGAATTCGTTTTTTTTTTAAAAGGACAAAGCATCCTAGTGCAGAAACAGGCTAAATAATGCAGGATTTGTTCGCGTGTTTGGGGGGGGGGGTCCTGAGTGTGCCTCTCTCCGTCGGGGCAGGGATGTTTCTGGAGCGTCTGAGAGCGAGGCAGCGTGAGAGGAGGACTGGAGCGCAGGCCGCTATCAGCAACACTCATCACACACACACCTTTCTTCACACACCCCACCCGTACTGTTCACAGAAGCACACACGCTCTGAAGATTTCATCCCCCGTGTGTTCTTTCTAGCCTCCTCTGAGCCCGAAGGTAGCCTGCGAGTGGCCCGTCTCCGGTAGCTCCTCGGTGCGGTTAAAACTGGGTAATCTCATCAGGCCGAATCACTACGGTGAGAGATAATCAAAAGCACATTTTTCAAAGAGAAACAAAGAACAGAAGAAGTGGAGAGCGTGGCGCCTCATGCAGAGGGACTGGTAGCATGATAAAGCCTGTCTCGCAGAAAGACTTCACACCACAGCCAGGAGAGCAGGCCCTAATCCTCTATTGAATAACCACAGGCTGACCAGCCAGACTCACTACTGGGGCTCAGTCTCTCCCAGTACAGTACAGGGGAGGTCAACTCTGACCTACCCCCCCCGTGCTCCCTTCTATAAAAAAGGTGTGTGGAGAAACGCTGAAATCCACATGGTCACGTCCAGACAGAGTCGAGGGCCGAACAGAGGGACCAATTTTGCAGCTGCTCGCAGGTAAACAACTGTCAACGTGCATGTCAGCATGAGTGCTGCTCTCTGGTTCAATACAAGGAAGTAATAAAGCTTAAGGAAGCATTAGCTGTCCAGCGAGCTGAGCAGTGAGACACCAGCTCAGCATTACCTACCACGGTCTGCGTGATAGGAGCTGAGAGAGACGTGCTACAACTTGGCAGCTGTAAACTATGGATCGCATTGTGTATTTAAAGAGGACACAGGCACGAGTGCTTGAGATAAAGCTTCAAGCCGTGTCGGGATGATCTGAGAGGAGGCCGGCCTGTGTGTTTTACACGTGGAGTGTGTCAAACAGAAGCACGGCTCTGCATCTCCACCCCAGCTTTTCGGATCTCGACGCTCATCCTGCATTCAGGCCCCAGGGGCAAGACGCTGGTTGTGCCTGAGCCGCTGGCTTCAGTCATTCAGACAAAGCTAAACAGGCAAAACTAGACAAGGCTTTTACACTTGGTTGCCCTTTGTCTCCGTGCCACAACAAGCAGAACCCGCTGGAGAGGCGGCCGTCGCTGGGAGCACGCAACTGCAAAGCAGATGATTAAAACGGGGAATAAACTGGAATTAAAAATGCAGCAAAAAAGGAGAAAAAAAAAGCTCCTTCAGATGGGTAAGGATGTGGAGGGCTTTTGTTCCTGCACGGGAAAGGTGAACGGACGGGCTCCATGCTTGAGGTCTGCGAGCACGCATGGGTAGACTGCAGGCACACACCCACGTCAAGTCGATATGGACCAACATGTCAGCAGTAAACCCGTCGCCATGGAAACAAATCAGGCGACCTAACGCACCATAACCATATCATGCCACTGATAACAAATTGGAGTTGGGTCTGGGTGCACTGAGCTCATTTCTCTCCATTCTCGGTGACGATTCGGTGAGGATACAGGAGACATTCGGCAGGAATTACCACACGCAGCAGCCTGACAGTGATGACAGAACAGGCCTGGGCTGAATTAAGCACAAGCTGTGCATTGGATCCTCAGGGCACAGTGAATAATTAGTTAAAACACACACGGCTGTGTGCTATGTATATTTAACGCAGCATAATATTGCATCCATTGACGTGTAAACCACATTACCCGACATGGCCTTTATTCTTCCCTCTCCTACTACCGAGAGCTTAAACCCTGCACGTGTACTTATACTTACACCACTGCTCTCCCATCCTTTGGTCTGCAGAGTGTTGAGCAGCATTTACTACAATACTACGCTCTCTTCTGTGATGGAGCTTGAATGGGTTTTCTCCAGTGCGAGTCAATACATGGCTAATGGCCACTGTGGCTCAGGGGCAGTGTGGTCGTGCATGGATCGGATGGTCAGTGGTTTGAAGCCCAGTCTGCAGCAGTCTAGGTGTGGAGGTGTCCTTGGCCAACACGTTTCATCGGTGCTGATCTGATAAACAGACCGTGTAGGGCAGCAGAATGCGACTTTGAGTGGTCACCAAGACTAATGTAGGGGCCAGTCCATTTACATTTTTTGTCTACCCCAAAAACCTTCACACCAGCCTTGGTTCACCTCACCTAACAGTAACCTTGGCTGTTCAGGGAATAATAAAGCAGGCTGCACGCCACGCTGTTGGGAAGCTTTCCACCCAGAGACCCCCCGGACTGAGTAACTCTCACCCTCCAGCACCCAGAACCCTGGGCTCGCAGCACCCATGGGGGCCCTGCAGGGTGCATCCCAGGGGTCGTAGAGGGTGCATCCCTAGGGTGTGGTTCTTACCGGTGGAGTGGTCCACAGGTCCTCCTCCGGTGCTGGAGAACAGGGCGGGGTACAGGTCGGGGTACGCCTTCTCCAGGGCCACACACAGGTCCAGGAAATGGTCGCTCTCCTTGTTCATCAGCATCTTCAGGAGGTGGTCCACCTTCTCGGCGCTGGACGAGCAGTTCTGGTCCAGCTCAAACCTGTCCAGTTGACTCAGGGTCCCAGAGACTATGAGCAGCTCGATGACCCGGTCCGCATCCGTGATGGACTCCAGTAAGTTCTGGTGGCACTGGTCGAGCAACTCTTTGTGCTTTGGCTCCATTGCTCTCTCCGCTGTAGTTCCGTAGCTACACTGCTAACCCAGCAACCAAGTGTCCTCCTCTCCGATCAAAAGTACCGAGAGACTGCTCAACTTAACTCCCCACGGCTTGCAGAAGTTGGCCGGAGCCACCCCGGCAGAAGCTTTGCACCGGAGATCAATTTTTATAGCATGTTGGGAAAGGCACACGGAGCCATATTTGTTGCCCAGGGCTGTTGACTGCACTAAACAGCGATACATTTTTCCATCTTACTCGCGTGTGGCGTTTCAGATCGTTTTTTGCTTCCCCTCGCAGTCCGCTTCAGCCGAACACATCGTCCTCCTCTTCCGTATCATTTAATGCGCCTTAGGGCGACTCTACAGCCGGGAAAAGTCACGTTAACTCCGCCGCTGATCCCCGGTTACACCGAGCCCTCCGCCATGTCTGAGCTACTCAGCAGCTGCTGCCCGCTGTCAATCAACGCGCCGTCCACTCACCATGTAAGGTAAAAGGGGCGGGACTAGTGCCGAAACACGCCCATTTCTTCAATGGGCGTACACATCAAGCCCGTAGTACGTAGAAAATCCCAGCCGGAAAAAAAAAGAGAATGGAGAGATTTGTTTGAAAATGTGGAGATGTACAAAATACATCGCTGTAGTGGATATAATCGATACATAATGGCTAGGTATGTGTTTCAGTTTGAGTTTACAGGGGTGGACGTCTCACTCACTATCTCTCTTTCTGTCTCTGTCTCTATCTATCAGAATTAAACATCGCTGTCCTGTACAGTTCGTAGGGAAATGGTTTATTTTTGGATCCACTTCATTCATTTTATACATTCTATATCGTCGTCTGTTATACTGCTCCAGTGGCTACCTTCACACGTGGCTCGCATGCTAAGTTATACTACTCCTGCTGCTACTTTATTAATGGATCTGATGTGTCGTTCTGTTCACTCAGTACCTTCACACACACATAGAACTACTGCTACCTTGCACATGGATCGCCTGCAATTTGCACTTTTACCACCCAGATCAAAACATCTCTGTATATATATACTGTATATTGTATGTATACAATTCAATAACATCTATCTGTCTGTCTGTAAATAACTTTCGTTACATAAATTCAGGGATCCTCATTATATAAGACAATGTTCAATAGTAGATATACACAAAGGAGCAATTTGTAGCCATCATGTTTATATTTTATTGTCATCTTTAGTTGGGTTGCTGTATTCGAGGATCAGAGTATTTCATCCAACATAGCTTATCTGTTTATTTTTGCAAAGTCCATAAGCGTGATGTGACTCACCATATCACACAGTGCATTAGTTGAATTTATGACCTCAAAAATTCTCATCGCATCAGATCAACAGAACTCAAATCAATGGTTATCCTCACTGAGTGTGTTACGTATTTTATCTAGGCAAAATGCCAGCGTAGTGATAAAATACAAAGATTTTATTCAGTCTACAATACTATAGCCACAGTTCAGTGCATAGTGTCTCTATTCCCAGCTGCCATGCAACAAGTTTCATTGTGTTCTGCATCTGTGTGTTGGATGAGACAGCACAGGGCCATATGTGAACATACAAGCAATATGTTCGGCTGACAAATGAAGTGTTTGGCTTGGATTCTGTGGACTACACTGTGATAATGACGGATGCACTCTGCTTCCAGTTTGCATGTGAATAAAGAGTGTTGGCACAGGGGCAGCCGTCTGCAGGCATACCTCTCAAAGCGTGACCTTATTCACGCAGGCTCTGAATCTCATTGTGACATCCACAACTCTCTCTCCCTCTGCGCCCCCTCTCTCCGTTTCTCTGCCGCGCTGGTTCCATAGCTTGTGCAACCATGTGCTATCCCCTTTGCATGAAAGATTAATTACAATTCATTCATATCAAAGGGAAGCAAGTACCCACTGCTGACAGATTGGACTGTTGAGTCTGTACCCTACTTCTGAGGACACACGGGTGAATAGAAGATACAGCCTGATGCTTTTCATCTCGGGGCATGAGTATGTTTATTATTTAGATAACACGGATGGTGTTCCTAGCTGTCTGATAATTTACTGAATTGTTATTAAAAGGATTTGTTTATCAGACATTGCAGATCAGGGTAGATAATAGCTTTATCTTTTATTGAGGAGACCGTCAACAAGCATATCCATCATTTATCCTAGCCAAATAGTCTGAAACAGAAATTTTATGGATTTTTCATTTTCTGAATACAGAATGAGGGATTGTCACACTGTCAGGGCTCAGGGTGGCAAAACAATTACTTTCATATTGTTACTCTTGACACATTTTTATTCACTGAGTCCATACATAATTCATTCCCAGCAAAGATGCAGCTGCTGTATTTGATCCCCGCTGGTGTGAGAATGCACAGGATTGATAGTGTTCCCAAGGTGTTCAAGAGGTGTCGAATGAACAATCCAAGAGGGATGCAGTGGTGAGAGGTGAGAGGAAAATACGCCTGCTGTTGTTGTTCTTCATCAACATGCCGGCACTTCAATGTAAAGCTTTAATTTCCCTGCAGTCATCAGACCTCCTAGCTTGCGATCGGACTCCCAAATGATTAGTTATAATAGACTTTAAATTATGTGATTCCTGGGTTTTAATTAACAATGAATTACGCAGCTATCAGCTAGATGGCTGCAACAGATGGGAGGTTTCTAATCATAGGGATATCAAAAAGTTTAGTACTGTCAGTGCCAGGCTGAACCACTTTGAAATTACCGTGTATATCTAAATAATCTTCTCAAGACAAATCCTAATCACATTTAATCTTCATTAAAATTCTAGTTATAGTAATCTAAACCGCTATCTCAGGGCCCTCAGGCGTATTTCTGCCATTTCTGGTCGGTTCTAACATGATGTGATCAAACATGATTCCCTCTGCATAGCTGTTACCCAGAGGTCCCCCCTGATAGCACTGCAGACATGCTAGACTTGTTTATTATGGAGGAAGCAGCTTTATGGACCGCCCCCCCCTCCCTCAAGCCACCCATTTTAAAGAATTATTGATCGTAGTGCAGATAACTCACACACACACACACATGCTACTGTAGCCAGTCGAGCGCGGAGCCATGTCTCTACAGTCAAGTGTGTTCAACAGCATTTTAAGTGAAGCCAACAGGATGTAATAAGGCATGGAGACCCTGTGCAGCCAGCCATGGCCGGCTTTAGACCCCTCAATGAAGGAGAGATCATGTATCTGTATTGATTGAATAAAATACTCTGTATTTACCGACTGGCTTCTGGTATTGACTCAGACTTTCAACATATTCACCGTCACCCAAAAGAATGACACAGAATACAACTGAAGGCGATTTATTACACAGTTTATTATGTGTCTGTGTGCGAATTTATCAGTATTGGCTTGATGGTTATAGTAACTAATGAATGTAACATATCTAACAAAGAGCTCTGTGGAAATTCACACCTTTGGCAGAGCAGGTTGAATTAAGACTTTACTGCTCCCTGCTGGCAAACTGAGCCCACTACCAAGTACTAACCTAATCAGAACAGTCACAAGGTCATGGTGGTTATGAAGCCATCTATTGAAACTACTCTCATCATAGTAATGGATTACCTTGCTGGTAAACAGCTGATGGGATATGAAATAACATTAATTTAAAGGCCTGATATATGATGTATTTTTTCAAGCAATTCACAAGCATCAACTTCAGTCATAATACCTAGTATCTGTCCTGTTAATTTTCTGACAATCATAGTGATCTAACTACCAATATGTGACTGGATGTATATTTATGCCCAGCTTTTTGTGATGAGCTTCTTTCTGGTGTCTTTGAAAGCTATTGATTGCTAAGCATCACGTAAACACTAGACAACTCACAGCACTTTATCATCATTACAGCGATGGTCTATCACTTAATTAGTTTCTGGGTATATAATAGATCCTGAATTTGATACTGGGAACAGATTTCTCCCTGTTGTTGGATGAATTCTATTCTGGACATGGGCAGCAAAAGACTAGAAAAGCTGAAAAGCTTGAATCATGGAGCCAACATATTTGCTTTTTATCTTACCCACATGACATGCTCTGCTGGAGCCTTATACCAGCAAATATAGGCTGAGAGCTGGGAATACACCCTGGAGAACGGATCAATCACAACGCACACACTATTCACTCTCAAACTCATATCTAGGGGGGCATTTAGAGTCTCCAGCCAGCCGATATAAACATGCATGTTTTTGGACTGTGGGAGGAAAACCTATGCAGGCACAGGGGGATCATCCATGCTCCAAACAGATATATGGAACCAGCAGCTGAACCTGAGGCCTTCTGGCTGTGAGCAGACAGTGCTAACCATTCAGCCAACATGTCATCCTGTTTGCATCATTTCAAAGGTATGCACTGTCAAAATAAAAGATAGCAGGAAGATCCATGAAAAGGTACAGGCAATCACAGCCAGAGACTGTAGTGAGGTTCATCACTTTACCCCACATATTACATACAGCATGTTACTATACCAGCTCAAGAACAATTCAATAAAGTACTGTCACCTAAGATTTCATTTCATTTTGTGTATGATAGCATTCTCATTTAATTCATGCTTTACACAGCCCCCCCACTCCCACACCCCCTTTTTAAATCAGTGTTGTACAACAGCATGTGTAACAAATATATGTATCTACTGTACAGCAAGACAGCAGAAGAGAAACAAAGAGCATTTAGGTGTAGAAATACAAAATACACAGATGGATGGATACAATGTAAGGATTCTACAGCTGCAAACATTGACAGACAACTTTGGCACATAGCTGCTCTGTATTTTTTTTTTTTTACTGATACATTTGGCATACATTAAAAAAAAATCGGCTGACAAATGTACTGATAGCACTCCAATAACTAGTAACCTTGAAACAAAATATGTTAGAAATATATAGCTCTAAAATCCTTAGGTTATCCTTCGCACCTCTCATCTTTTACCATTGTATGGTGTGTATATATACCTTATATATATTCAACATCCAGCAATGACATGGTAAGATAAAAAATATATAAAATTTTGTGCATATTGTATACAGAGAATATAATGCTCTCAAAACTAATTAAGTAAACATTGCATTGATAGTACTGGCATGGCATGCAGGTTTGCAGTTGGCATATAGTGCAGATAGATAGGCAGAAAACTGATATTTAGAAGATATTTATATAATGTAGGAGGCAGCTTTTGATTTTCAATCACTTCCTCCACAGAACTTCAAGAGGAGCTTCTTGTAGTCTCCTGATGTGTCTCCCTGCATGTAAAACAGATAAATGAGCAAATTACTGGCACCATGCTGCATTTTTAAAGTCGTCCAAGTGGCTCGAGGGTTACTTGCATAGCATGGAAAAAGGGATCCAGATACTTACAGAGATGTGCGTGTACAGCGACTTGCCGTAGTTCTTGACATATTCCTGGCGGATGTCCAGCATGTCGACCTCAGAGCGGGAGACCATGATCCGGATCAGGGTTCGGTCTTTGGTCCCAGCTCCCTGAGCAAAAACAAAGAGGTTGACATGAATCAAAAACTGGTGCAACCATCTTAATGAAGACAAGCGTTATCCAACACGTGGTGCATCGTCTCACCTTCATGGCCTTGTAAAGTCTCTCGGCAAAGTAGGCAGGAGTGTTCTTAATACACTTGACTGAAATAGAGAACACACTTCTTTATCTCTGACACAGGGACAATGCTTGTATGTGTCACACTACATCACATTCTTCCCCATACCAGGAAAAAACATTAAAGATTACTCTTTAATGTGCTGAATACATTGCTATGTTTATCACTGGAAGGTGAGGATGATGAAGACAGTTCTGCGAGAAATTGCCTTCTGACAAGGTGAACCATAAAAAGTAAAGAAAAAGACACTTGTATGGATACAAACAAAGCTACAGCTGCATTCATCAATCCAGTGTCTACTAGAGGGGCAGAACTATGAAGAGAGAAATACTCTTCAATAAAACTATGTCCCCTACAGGAGGGGGTTGCAGCTACTTTGGGCAAACAAACCCTGCAGAATCCAAAGTGCTCTACCTGAACACAGACAACATTAGCAACTTGATAATGCAGTCAAATTAGCTGGGAGCGATTCTGCCAGACGATTTCCCTCAGACATAAATGGTGCTAGCTTTCCACAGGCTGTTTTTCTGGGATTTTTCTGCCCCCTAGTGACCGGCTGATAAACACAGCTTTGAAACGAGTGAAACATGAGTCACATCAGTAACAAAAACATTGTCCCGAGGAGTGAATAAACACGGCGTCCAAAAACAATGAAACAACCCCACACGAGAGTGCACGCCATCTCACAATGAAAACAGATGATGTGCAAAAACAAATAAAGGGATTCCAACGAAACACGTCGACAGGTTACTGTACCATAACTCTGAGAAATGTTGGCCAAAAAAAGGGGAAAAAAACAAAGGTTATGCATGTTCACAGCAGACATTCCCACAGCTCTGTCTCAAATCTCATCTAAAAATAGCATCTATATGCAGCATGGAAAATGTTCATCATACTCACACCTCTACAGCTGTCATTAACTGATGTGGAGTAGATACGACACATGATCTTTGATCCTTGAATAGGTGTGTGTGTGTGTGAGTGTATCCTCACCCACAGCCAACATGCCACTCTCGAGGTCTCCAGACATCTCCCTGCCGATGCTCTTCTCGATATCCCTGCCACACATATGCTGGTACTCGAGGAACACTAGACACACACAATCACACGTTCTCTGTCACCCTTTCAGACGTGGTGAACGTTGAACCTCAGTCGACACCTCTTCAAACGGAATACCTGCTCGGAGATGGGGTTTGCTCCTGGCACACAAAATGGCATTAAACTTGGACTCATCTGTTCCCAGCTTGTTTTCCCCCGCAGCATACAAGGCCTGTGAGGAGAACAGCAATGTTCAATGATAAAAAGCCCTTTACAACCCATAGGTGTGGATGTCAATGACGTAAAAAAGTCAAAGCTGCTCATAAATCAAACTTTTATTACTGATAATGAAAAACAAGCAGGCATTACCTGAGCATCCTGTTTAGCCAGGGAGACGTCCACATTCTCTCGTTCGTCACGGTTACCCTGACACAGAAAGCAGATTCCCACTTTAATTATTAGCTGCTAAGGCATGTCAGATACATAGGATATCAATCTAGCTGGTCTGAACCTGAGCGAGAGAGATCAGGAGCCTTCGGAAGTGGCCTGAGGTGTCGCCACTAATGGCATCCTCCAGTGACTTCTTGTATTCTGAAATGGAATGACAAAATATAATCATTGTACAAACTAGCAAACCAAAAGCAACCACACACACACTGGTTTCATACAACCAGAACAGTGGCACTAAATCATTGATGTTAGGACTGAATGTCCTTCCAAAAAATAAATCTCAATCCCAAAGAATGATTACATACATAATTAATTTATAAGACGTGGAACACCTTTCAGTTGTGCAGTTGTGAAAGCACTCCATCGCTTTCTGTGCATCAGATTACAAGCAGTAACACCTGAGTTTACAGAATGTCTTTGTGGCAACCAAAGCCAGACACACCGTGTTTATCCACAAAGGTGCTGCAGCTGGTAGCGCGGTGTTCTGATGCTGCGTGATAAAGGAGAGGGGAAGCGCGAGGCGAAGCAGTGCCCCGGCCGCCCCGCAGGCAGCTCACCTTGTTTGTAGATGCGGCTTATCTCTTTGATTTCAGCGTTGGAGCGCGAAGACAGGATCTCAATCAGGCAGGCCTCATCAGTTCCAGCTCCCTGTTGGGGAGGAAGAACAATGACAATCTGGCACAGGCCTGCTCCGGCTTTTTAGCAGCCAAAACTTTATTCCAACAATGCTCTTGCTTTAAGCGACCTGGAAACATCGCAGGAGAAGTAAGGAGAAGCTTATCATACAAAACTATACGGTCAATACGTCACCTTTATGGCACTGTTCAGCTCATAGGCATCAAACTCAGCCGGAGTCTTCAGAGTGGCCATGACCAGCTTCCTGAAGTCTCCGGATAGCTCTGAATGCAGATCCTTAATCAGATCCTGAGAACGGAAACGTGCTTGGAATAAGTGAAAACTAAAATTAACAGCTGCCGTGAAAAAGTTTTCGGCAAAAGCTCTGCGGCTATAATGAGCTCTGAGGAAACCCAATCCCCTCTCCGTTTCACTGGCAGCGCCAGCACCTGCTCTCTGCCCGTCATCATTAAGCACTGCTTGGCACTGCATGCATGATCCATTATTGACTGTTTGTCTTCCAACTTTTTTTGGGGACAGACACTCTCCCAGTGGAAAGTGGAATGGCATCAAGCTAAACCTGCATGTATAAAAGACTGATCTGAGAGATCTGAGATTTCTATTGTGGGCTTTTGAATCAGGTGAAAAAATAGCTGCTTCACTCACAATTCATTGTGATACACATGACTCCCCTGCATATACATTCAACTAATACATCAAGATATGGACTGAGTTCATCTGAATGCATTTACTACTCCCTCTGCAGTCACCACTCTATACTCTGGCTTGGTAACTTCACAGAGACTGAGCCTGAGCAGAGTTGGAGTTTTACCTTCCCATAGGAGGTTTTGTAGGCTCGCAGCAAAGGCACGCGCTGCTTGTTGGAGCGACTCCCCAGTAGGTCGATGATGGCTTGTTCATCGGTTCCTGCACAGACAAGCCCACGATGTCAAATCAGACCAACGTCACACACCATCATTCCTTCACTGCTTCATTCCTATTTAGAGATCAGATGGCTGTTTTGGATTAAGAATTAAATTTCTGAGGCCAAATAGAACAAAGGATGACCACAACTTCCTGGTGCATTCATGGCTACCATGCCAGCTCAGAGACAGCTTTAACAGAGTTAGAACTAAGGTCTATTAATAGAACTCACCAAAGCCCTTCATGGCCTTTCTCAGGACCTCCACATCTTTGAGTGGATCGGCTCCAGGATAATCCTTGATTGTTCCCCTGAATCCTCGCTGATAATACAAACAATACAGCGTTTGCACAATGCTAAAAGCGTGATTTCAGCTATAATATATTGAATGTTTTATTACATTAATGGCTGGAGCAACTGGCATGGCTCCTCCTCCGTAGCTCGGCATGGACGGATTTGGTGAGGGGGCTTTTGGGTACCCTGGCATTTGTGCCGGTGCTCCCCCAAAGCCTGGCATGGGCTGGTTGGGTGCTGGAGCGCCTCCATAGCCAGCCATGGGAGGGTTGGGTGATGGTGCACGGGGATATCCTGCCATTGGCTGACCAGGGTAGCCCATCCCTGGGCCCTGCTGTGGCTGTGGGTACAGGCCATATGACTGTTGATTAGGGATGGGTGCACCGTAACCTCCAGGCAGAGGGCCAGGTGGGTACCCCCCCGGGGCTTGGTTGAACATGGATGTCTGAGCAGCCTGTGATTTGGAAAGATTGCATTCCATAATATGGGCACAGATTCTTGAGGATTATTGCATGCAAAGCACAGAACAGATCACACTTTTTTTGGATAAAATTAATCCACTTTTAATAAATGAAACTCCCACCAGGATGGATCAACCTTCAAAGACACTGAAATTAATCATCCTGGTGTTTTGAGCACCTTATTTGTAACACATTATATCCAAATAAAGTGTGACCATGCCATGAAATGTAACAGAATGAGAACACAAGATAGAAAAGACAATGACTGAGCAAAGTAAAAGGGGCAAAAGTGTTGCGACAGATTGATAAGTTTACAAAGCGTGGATAAGAAGATTGAAGGACGTGACTGTGTTTCTCATGCAAGACGTCTACACTAGAGGAAGGAATAGGTAAAGAAAAAGGTAATGCTTAAAATATTAAGGTGTAGACTTTGGAAAAGTCTTACCGTACAGAGAAAGGATGTGATAATCCAAGAATGCCTGTGCAATTGATTCTAACTGGAATATTCAACGCACTGGCCTCAAGATGTTGCACTACACATAGTGATCATTTCTGGATGTGGGGGACGGTTATTTTTGGGGGACTTTTTTCCAAGAAAAAAAAAACCTCTTACCATGCCAGGGTTGAATCCTGTGTTTGCCATTCCATCAAGACCAATCGAAGGATATCCTCCAGTAGGGCCGCCTCCCCAGCTGCCTGCAGCAGACAACAAAACTAAACTGTTCAGGAACAATGAGGCTGTGCTGCTTGGCAACATGCCACACAGAGCTGAGAGTATCTGGCTGAGATAGGACTTTTGGGAGCTTCTCTTTCATACTTTCCAACCAGTTGACACACAAGCGACAAGACGGCTGGACAGAGAAAGGCAGCACTATGTGAAGGATGGACCGGGACTCGTTCCTCTTAGCAACAGCAGCAGTTTGTTTGTTTTTGAGGAGGGAAAAAAAATTCCTCTCTTAACTATGAGTCCCATGATATCTGCTGCCTACACAACATAACTGTCTTGCCCTCTGGAAGAGGCATCGGAGTACATTGTTTTGCAAATAGATTTCAATCATTTCATGCAACTGACAAAGTAATGATTCAGCACATTACCCCTTATTAAGTCTTATACACTTAAAGGTAAAACATGCTCATGAATGAACAACAGAAGCTATCATGCTAGTGCTATCAGGCTGATTTTTGTGAGCATTTCACAATAACAGGCTATTTATTTTGGTCTGTAAAAGGAGTAAACTGATATTTGCCTTAAAGAGCAGCACTGATTTTCACAATAAATCCAAACAAAATAAGTGCAGAGTAGCTGCCTACCTGGAGGTGGTGCCTGCGGGTAGCCACCCGGCTGTGGAGGGTACCCACCAGCCTGTGGGGGGTAACCACCGGGCTGTGGGGGGTAGCCGCTGGGCTGTGGCGGGTATCCTCCAGCCTGTGGAGGGTAAGCACCGGGCTGAGGAGGGTAAGCACCCGGCTGAGGCGGGTAAGCACCGGGCTGTGGAGGGTAAGCCCCTGGCTGTGGAGGGTATCCGCCTCCCTGAGGTGGGTATCCAGGATAGCTCATAGCTTTAAACAAAAAATACATCAATCAATGAAAGGGAAAGAGAAAGATGGCTCATTACAAGATGTGTCTCTAGGTTATTTATGCTGTTTCATTCACCCATTAAGATATTACAATTACAGGCTAATAAATATTACAATCTACTATTTCACAACAACATTTGAACATAAATAAGGCAATTAATTTCACCCTTTAATTTGTTGTGTTTTGACTGTGGAGGCTGGTCAGTTTTCACCGTTTAGTTACCGTCCCAACCAATGGAGGTAAACTATAAAGTTTGTTACTGGACTTGGCCGTTCTGGGCCTGGCTCGTGGTTAGCATTAGCCAACAGCTAACATTCCTAATTTCCCTTAAGTTGCCCTCTTGTGTAGTGTGTGTGTGTGCGTGTGTGTGTGTTCACAAAAAAAGTTAACTCTAAGTTAACTCTACTTAACTCTACTTAAAAGGTCCCATTTTGTTGAAAAAAAATGTCAAAATCATATAGGGAACATTTGGGTTAAGGGAAAAAGGTTTTAAAAGAGTTGAATTACATGTAACTCACTCGAGGTGGTTAAAGTTTAACTGTAACAAGGGTCACCAATTTCCAAGTAACTGGTTCATTGTAACATTGAAGTGAGTAAATTCCATTATCTTTGTTACTATATAATATAAAAGGACAATTATAGTGAAAGAGGGCTGGCTAACTCAAATAAGGGCGTTAGGTTTATGAAACTGCAGTACTCCTTATTTAAAAATGGGTTTAAAAAAAAACATGACATGAAAATGATCAGCCACCTTTAAAAAAGAAGGCTTTATCAGTTGGTTAAGGATAGTTATAACACAAGTTACCATAAGTGTCTTAAGGAGTGATGCATGTCAAACAAGGAGCAGTGGAAAACACACCCAGTTGTAAACCTGCTGTATTGTTAGCTTTCCTACTATGCACAGCTCCTCTGGCTCACACATTAACTATTTCAATGTAAACTAAAAAGGTCCCTTTACATGCTGCACCCGTTTGTCTTTCTGCAATAATTGCATAGTTACACGTTACACTGCAAACACTAGTCTGCTGCTCTATACTACAAATTAGTTTTAAACTGTGTCTTTGCTTTTAAATCCAACAACTAGTGAACTGACTAGTCTTTGTCACTACAGTCTGATGAAGGACAACTCAACGTTACTGAGACATTTTTAGCTGAGGTGGTGAGGAAACTTTCACTTCGGGTAAACTTAATGTGAAAAGCCTGTGTTCCAGCAGAGCTCCTTGTTCCATGGTAAAAATGACTCCGCTGGATTTGAATGGAACAGTTTTCGCTGCTTTGCATTTTATGGACACGGGAAACAGCCGCTGTGTGTACTTTCAGATCTTTGTCAAGAGACGTGTCTCAAGAACTGGTCACAAACTGACATATACTTCCTACTCGAATCGTGCTATTGATGTACAAAACAGAAGCACAGTAAGGACGACCTTGTGAGAGACTTCACCGACACATTTGGAGCTTTGCCCACTTGGTTCAGGTATCAACAGCAGTTACACTGAAGCTCAAATAGCACATTGGACTTCTTCAGAGAAAATCTGGAACACCTCAACGCAATTATGTCAACAACACAAATAGCATTTTTCATTTGTTTTTGATGTCTTTATATGTTTTAAGCATTTAAAATGTGATATGATAATATGACTAGAATTTCAGTTTTATTATCACACTATTACCACATCCTGTGCACTGAAAAGCACGGGATGTGGCCCCTCTCAGTGAATTGATAACTTATGTACGCATATATACATACATAAACATTTCCTCTCATGTAATCAGAGATCTTCTTGCTTTTAATGATTGGTTATATTTGTTTATGGTTGTATCGGCCCATGTTGTCATGAGGACTGAGGAGTCACAGTTAGCCTGGTATCCATCTAAATAAGCTGTTAGCCTGTTAGCCTGGAGACGCACTGAAATCGAACAGTACGTTAGGTTAATGCACCGCTTATTCGGGCCTGTACATGTCGATTAGACAACCAGCCAAAGTTTCCTCCCCAACGCAATCTACTTAACGCCAACGAGGCGTTATCGGTGTTAGCATACCCCTGCTATCCGGCCTGACTTTGCTGGCTAGCTAGACAGCCAGTGCTTTCTAAATCAAGCGAGAGAAAGGCGTTTAGTGAAAAGATTAAGGTAACTTACTGAGGCAGATCTGCAGTAACGCTGGCAGTCTGCCCGACAGCGTCGACTACCGCATAGTAGAATAAAAGCACTTGGAAAACACCTCTAAACACAACAAGCCCCTTACACAAGTATCACCGACATCGCGTTGACAGCTTATCACACTTTAGTCCAGCTATTCCACAATTACTTAGTTGAGTACTTACTTTAGTCCGCTTTCTGCCTCTTCCTGGAAAAAGTAATGCTTGACCGTGGCTGTATTGACTCAGTTAAAGTGAAGTGGGTGGGACCCAGGCGAAGGGGTCCCACCCATCTCCTCCTCTGTCCGTATGACAGCACAGGCCAATACAGTCACAAACAAATACAAACAAACCAGTCATCAACGTACATGGAAATCTGTGACGTCACCGGGGAAAATGTGACTCCGCGGTGAGTGGCATCGAGAGTTTCACAACTGGTTTGTTCGCTTACAGGTGAGTTTGAATGAAAAGGTGAGCGTGAACAGATTTAAAAATAACTTTACTGAGTGTGCCTCATTTTTGGTCGTCATTGGGTCCCATGACTGTGTTCACAAGGCTTATCTGGACACGCAAAGCATTTTTCAGTCACCTCTTTTATGGTGTTTTTTTTTATTATACTTATATTAATGCTATACTATTTGTCAAAGAGTACTTAATTTCATTGTTTGTTCAGAGGGTTTTTTTGCCTCTGTCGGGCTGTTCCAGAGGTTTCTGAACATTGTAATGGACCACTATAGGGCAATATGTTTCATTATTCATTGTATTCAAACTGACTTGTTTTCTTTCTCTTCTGTACGACCTCGGGTCATTGAGGCCTTTAGACCATAAATACTGAATGCAATTTAAAAAAAAAACCTTACTACAATTTGAACTGACGAAAAGATGAAATACAACAAAATAGTATAACATAATAACACTACAAGCAAGATAAAGTGTCTATGTGAACGAGTTTTTATTTTTCTCAAAATACAGCGTGATTGGTCACCGTTTATAGTACCTTTACTGGTGATGATAGTCACTATGCGAGGATGTTATTTTCTCCTTCCCTCACTGTAATACTGACACATTTACTGGCAATGGACAACACGCGTCACAAAACTCTTCAGTGCGTAATCGTGTGTGAAGGACATTAGCCACAAGAGGGAGCCACTTTTAAAGCTTTCTCCATGTCAGACGGCACCATCACCTCATCGACCCCACCACCACCACCATCATCATCATTAGCATCAGACTGATTTGGGGTCTGGGACTTGATCTCTTCTGTACCCCCCATGTCAGACCCGGGAGCGCACAGCAATCGATCTTCTTGACTGCGTTATGAGTCGTCATATCACATCAGTGACACAGATGCCAATAACTTTGAAATTGAATTAGTTGCGTTTGATACACTGCTGACAGTGTCCAGTTAAACCTCAAACATAAAGTGACACATCAGAGAAATGTCACCAGCATAACAATATCACTTATATGCCTGAAAAGAAGTAGGGAATAAGTATGAATTTATGGAGTTCTACCACCTTTTTTATATCGTGTTCATCGTGTAGACATATGCATTCTTCAACAACAGGGCCACTTATGCAGTCTGTTCCATCATGTGTCCCTTTAAGTTGCTTGAGTAAAAAAGTAGATTATGACTTAACTGTGAATATTAGTATCAATTATTTTCAGTAAACATGATCATGAGCAGTAATAATACATTCAAAATACACAATTAATTACTTTAAGGTACGCTCTGTATATTTTATATTGTTTATATTTGTGCTTGAGACATTCTAGTATACATGGCATATAATAAGAAAGGGACAGAGTGACTGATCAATCAATCAATCAATCAAATTTTGTTTAAACAGCACTTTTCATGTAAAATAAGCAGCCCAAGGTGCTTTACATAATAAGAACAACAGCTAAATAGTACTTTCTCAAGTACTTCCTATCCAACACAGATACACAATGTGCACATACTGCACGGATTGATGTCTACATACTTTATACATCTACATACTTTACTCACACTACATATTGCTAGATAGTAATATGAGCACAGAGGAAACGCTATCGCTATGGAGACAGCTTTAACTTGGATACATGTTCCAACTATGAATGCTAAATATAATCACAATAATGTATTTAATTGGTTTGAGTTGGTGTTGCGGTCAAAAAAGTTAGAATCGCGACTGTTAATGAGTATTCATGTACTCTGGTCGCTGATTGGTCAGATCCGGGGTGACGCAGGCTCGTCCTCATTACATATGCAAAGCGCCGCTCTCTGCCCCGCTGCAATAAAGGCAGATAGCGGAGCATGGGGAGCAGGGTAAAACTTTACATACCGACATGTTAGCGCAATGACTTTCCATCTGACTGGGACGAGGCTCCCGGCGTGAGGAGGACCGGCTCCAGTACGGGGAGGAAACCAGGAGGAAACATCTGACCTGCCGGGAGGGAACGAAAAAGCAAAAGAGAGCGCTGAGAGCAGTCCAAGAAGCAACCAGCGGTGGAAAATCCAGTTTAGCCATCTGAATTGAAAGATGAGCTTGCTGTCTGCCATAGACACCAGTGCCTCCGTGTACCAGCCTGCGCAGCTCCTCAACTGGGTCTATCTGTCCCTGCAAGACCCGCACCAGACCAGCGCCTTCGACGCCTTCAGACCCGAGCCCAGCTCCTCACACCCGGATCTGAACTTCAGCAAGACCCCCTCCTCAGCTGAGCTCAGCTCCCCTCTCAACTCCAACTATCTCAACAACTTCTTCCAGCTGCAGCGGAACGAGGTGAAACATGCCATACCTACACATTGAATTAAGGGCAGCGAGAAAGCGGGCTTGATTGAACATCTGTGGACCGCTGCAGCAAATATTTGAGCATGTACTGCACGGGCTATTCTGGGAGGATACACACGCACAACCACCATGATATTTCAGATATGGAAGACAACTTCTAATAGTCGTACTGCATTTACATTGTTGGTGATTACTCTTGTGAATAGCGCTTGAAAACACTCCTATCATCAACCAAGTCTTATCATGCCTGTCATTATCTAGGCCAGGGAATAAATACTCTAGGATTATTATAACTAGGCAAGGAGTTCAGAAAGTGGTTTTACTGTAAATAAACTCATGGGCTGCCAACATCCGTTTCTATTTGCTTGGAGATAAATTAAGCAATTCAGGTTCTCAAATGGCTCTCTGTGAGTGTCTATGTATGAGCACAATGAATTCTTTCCCCCTGACATGTCACTGCTTAAATCTTGGATACATACATCTGTTTTCTGGCATTATGGTGAGCTGTGGTTCAAATTAAAGGATAAACCTTTGGGTAAAAAAAGATTAAAAAAAAAAAAGATAGATAAATAAAAAGCTTTAATCAGACATGTCTCAGATCAGAGGGGTAAAGAGGGCCGGATGGAAATAGATCACGGCGCCTCAGTCTGGACAGAGCGGGCCACTGCAGTCTCCTGCTATGGTCTGCTGCCTCTGGCTGCTTCAAATAGACTACTTGGTTGTGCAAACAAAATCAGTCCCTGTTTACATATTGTCTATTTTTGTAGCTCCGTGTAATTTTAGGGACAAACATGCTGATAATGTATGCACGGAGCAAACCTGATACTGCAGACTGTACAGTGCAAAAAGGAGCCCACCACCACACCCCTGAACCTCACACACACAGACACACACGCACACACACACGCACACATACACAGACATAGGCTACAGAAAAATAATCACACGCTGCAGGCAAAATGCTAGTTTAAAGAACAAACAGCAAGCTTTCCAGTGTGCTGATTACACTGCACTTAGGTTTCTCAGATCTATGTTACTCTGACGCTATGTATTCAGACTGCAGGAAACACTAGACGTTGTACTGACCATTTACAGTCCGTGTCCGTTATTATAGTGGTAACCATAGAGGCCTTTTGAAGTCACTTTAACATGAACCAGTCCTCTGAAAACTGGGTGTGCGTACTATTGTGTAATGCCATTCAATCAGCGTGAGTATAAAGTGTTTCAGTCTGAGCAGATACAGTCTGGAAACGGTTTAAGGGGAGGGTGGGAGTGGGAGAGGTTGGGTGGTGGGGATGGCAGGGGTGTGTGGGTTGGGGGGGGACTTTTGCAACTCACTACACTGGCTAAGCCAAGTTAAATAAACCACTGCAGAGATTTGCTGAGGGGATGAGTAATGCAAAATGTGGTTGTTTTGGTCCAGAGAGATCACACAACAGCCCAATTAAAATGAAAAAGTGGTAAATTCACAAATTGGTTGTTGATTTCACATTCTCTGGTCGAACACGCTCTCACCGCAATCCCATCTGCTTAGGTGGGTGCTTAAATATTCGTTACGTCTCATCCTTAATCACAATTTCATTTTGGAACATTAATAACCACTTTGGGTTCAGCGTCTGCCTTCGATTCAGTCCCTCCTTAAGTTTCCACCAGACACCACAGCGCTGGTGTAAACATATCAGGGTGTGTGTGTGTGTGTGTGTGTGTGTGACCCGTCCCTGCATTGTGACACCTCAGCCCACCAGCTCACTTGGAAACACAGGAACTAGTAACGATAGCAGTTAAGCTCTGGCCATGTTGACCAACGCACAGACGTCCATCGACACGTACGTAAACAGACACTCTGCCGCTCACTCACTCCTCCACTCGGCCGCTCACTCGGTCACTCGCTCCCGCCCTCGCACAGACACGCAGAACAAACAAACAGTCTCACCCCGCCATTAGCAGATGTGTGTGAAAGCAGTTTCCTTCGAGGCTGACAGTCAGAGGGGTTTCGGGGGGCCAGAACTGAAGAAATGCGAGGAGCATCCATCGAGCAAAGTTTCCTGTTGTGTGTTTGCTAGAACAATTTCACAATCTGCGCGAAGAGTTAAGCGTGGCCAATGCACAAACATGTACATCTCCACCAGGAGGTAATAGGAAACACAGTAATGCACAGGGATAAAACACACAGCAGATGGAAAACCTGAGAAACTGCGGCGCAGTAATGCCTGATTTACGACGGCTACATGTAATAAATGAACATGAGTCTCGAAGCTGGAGCTGGTTAGCAAGACAATCTCAGCGCCTGCAGATAAAGATTTGGCTTTCGCTCGTGGCCAGGTTGCCAAGTCTAAGGTTTCTGAGCTGTGCAACATTAAACACCGACAGTTACATCATTTCCCAGACAGAAACCTGTGTCCCGAAAAGAGACACGACGGTCGTTATTGAGAGCGCAGTGTAAACCTAGTCAAACACTGGTCACCAGTGCAGGTAAAAGATTAAACGCTCGGCAGATGTTTGTTTAGCACCTTCCCCACACCGGTTCATCACCACGATCGAAACCTTTGCTCTAAAGTAAGCATCACATCTCTCAGGGGTCTCTGGATTTTTTTTTTTGGAGGGGGGGGGTGGATTTGAACAGAGGAATGAGAGGGGAAGTAAGGGACTGCGGGCGATGCTCTCGCCGTTATTAATATTCAGACGGCATCTAGCATGAATTCACTGGGCCCGGTGGCATGCAACGCTGCGTCCTGTGGCTCCGAGCGGACTGCAAACACTGACCATGGCTAGTTTAGCGCCAACAGTGCATGGTGACACTGCTGATGTTCCACAGGCTGGCGAGGGAACATGCCTCCCATCTTGTTTACAATGAGTCATCCTCTGTAAGGTCCCGTCTTTCTCCGCGGACATGCTCAGTACTTTTCCAGCTCGTGGAGCACAGCTGGGCCTCTCGCCAGATGTTCTGAATTTAATGAGAGAAATGATCTTGGAGGGATTTTTTTTTTCCTCACTTTTTTTTGTTGCAGCAATTGAAAATAGGACACAGAGCTCTCATTTGGGGAGGGGGGGGGGGGGTTAGGTGATAAATCACAAGCTTTTTAACACCCCATAGCAGATATGCAGCTTCACTCTATCTGATGAGCGTGTGTATGCTATTTGTGTGTGTGTTATGTTGTCTGGCATACTTTGTGTCAACAAGTGACACTTGATGGACCTCTGACAGTTCGCCGCAGGATTGTTGTTTATCAGATGTGCAATAAATGACACGGTTTATCCATATCCAAGGTGTTAAACAGTGTTCTTGTCTTCCAGGCCTTAAACAACAACGTCTATAAGAATGTTTCACCCTACGGCTCCCTCAACAACATCGTGGATGGACTGAACTCCCTGACGGACCATTTCTCGGACCTTTCCCTCTCTTCAGAGCCCAGGAAGCCCAACAAAAGGCCCCCGCCCAACTACCTGTGCCACCTGTGCTTCAACAAGGGTCACTACATCAAAGACTGCCCTCAGGTGAGACTCGCAACACGCCATATAACATAATCCTCAGGCGTAGACGCCTTGAGTTCACCTGCTTCATTACTGTTTTTTTTCCCCAGTAACTGTGTGACTTAATACGTCTCCACTGTCTTTTAGGCCATTAATACACACCAGTGATGGCACTGAAAGGGCTGCTCTGGCCTCAGCCAGTGCCTGTCTCTCTGTCTATCTCTCCTTCTCTCTCTCTCTCTCTCTCTCTCTCTCTCTCTCTCTCTCTCGCTCTCTTTGGCTCTGGTCTGACCTACTTGTTAAACAGGCTGGCCTCTGTCTTCTGCAGTCATGTGTGCGCCTGTGTGCATCTTAACTGCCGCAGCATAACACTCCAAGAAACTATCCGTTACAGCCGCAATAAACAAACTCGCTGGGCCAGTTCAAGAGGTGAAACGGTCTGTCCGTCCAGTTCGCTCTGCTATTATGTGTCCATGTTTCCAGTGCCATTATATTGGTCCGCAAATTAATTCCCCTTTGGTCCAGTTCCCCTCTGATTCGGTCCGTTAAAGTGCAGTATTTATGTTTTTGTTTTTTTCTTTTGTAAAGAGATGTCAGCTGCTGCAGACTCCTAAAACCTAAACCGATTTTGGGAAGCAATTTAGGTTTTGAAGCAATCTACCGTCAGGGACTTCTGGACAGGAATGTCGATTTGTAGGAATAGAAAAGTGCTGATTGGTAAATTGCTGTGCTAGTATAGTTTGCTATAAGTGTGCAATCACGCCTGCAGTCACCCCTGTCTCCATGTCCAGCAGCTATAGCATAAGTGAAGTGATATTTTGTGGACTTTGCAGGAGTTGTTGAGGAAGGAATGGACTATGAAATTGCTGTGGTGGATCTGTCGTTGTGGTGTTATATAGAGCCTTGTAAACTCTGTGGCGAGGACTGTGGCCTGGAAGTGATCTGATTTCAATGGGAACACAATGGCTCTTTCCCTCAGAAATGAGGAATTTTTACACAGAGTTGTTTTTTTTTTGTTGGACTTGTGGTGCCTAATAATCTCCCCTCTCTCTCCTCCGTCCCTCTTTCGCCTCTCCCCTACTTCTTTTCTCGCTTTTCCATGGGTGAGGTGCACTAGCCGGGCTCCAGCCCTGAGCTGCTTTTGCATGGAACGGTAACGAGGAGCAGATGTGAGATTAAAATGCTTTGACTCGCCTTATGACATATGATGACTGGTCTCAGGAGGTCTGTGAAAGACCTGTGTGCTGATGAAATATCTCCTGGACGGCACCAAACTGGGAATGTGTGGGAATTAGATCATCTATTGACAGCTCCAATGGGAATTTTAGGGGTTGTAGTTTATCATGCAACATGTAACTTTTGCCTTTGTTTCTTCGTTAAGTAATGCTGTACTTGTTGACACGAGCATTGATCAAATGATACTGATACGACGCAAAGGAGTCGAGGGTACTTAAAGTAACACACTCTCAAGCATGTAGTACGCATGTATAGTATTACCGTGTTTCCAAAACCACACGCTGCGCACTTTTAATCATCTTTATAGTAACATTTTCAAATGGAAAAGGTTAAAATGTTGCTTTTTAAACAAAACTCCTCTTGGCAGCGGGGCGCTGTGGAATCCCTCATGCTATAGATGTAAGCGTCCAGGCGTGGAGCTGAGCCGTCCTCTGGTTTATATTTCAGCTGTTCGTTAAACTGCCAACAGTAAGTCAGAGAGCAGCGAAGCCTCCAAACGGCCTCTGCACCTACACAGTTCAACACCATCCCAGTTATTTAGGTCCCCCCTGGGCTTTTTACTCCATAAATTTACCTTCCATTTGTGCTACATCACTTACCCTGTTGCCCAGTCACCTGTCACTGCCGCCTAGCCAAGGATAGCGCGGGCCTCGCTGAGCCAGCTAACAGATGTGACACACATCTCGTTATTGAAACACAGCTTTTTATGGCAGGGGCTGTTCAACTAGCCCCTCAGTCAAGACGTGGTGTCATTTCCCAAATAATATTTTCCTGTTCCCGCGTTTGTTTCACAAGGTGCGGTGATTAATTGTGAGCGTTGGGGTTTCAGGTATCTCCTCGCGTTGGAATGTGTTTGAGGATGAATGTGTTCCTGCTCGTGCTTTGTCCTGTCCAGAGATGCCTTGCCAATGAAAACAGAGACTATTGCTGCACAGAGGACTGATAATTGTGTCATCTTGGTCCAGCACAGAAAATCTCATCTTGATGACATGTACAGTCCTCTGTTCCTCTCTACAACCTCACTATAACCTCTCTACAACTTAATCTGTTATTGACTTGTTTTTTTATGTAAAGGTGGAAAGAGTCCATTTATGAAAAATGTTGACAAAAGTGTGCATTGTCTTGTATCATGCAAAAACCAGAGTGATCCATCCAACCACTGTGTTAATTCCCAGTGGTCTTGAGAATGGCAGAGAATACAACCTGGACAGGTCTCCAGTTCATTGCATGAATCTAAAGCTTTATACTCTTTGCTGTAGTTTCCAGTTACGGTTTGATGGTAACTGTAGTTTTTTGCCATTGTTGTCGTTTTGAATCAATCCCAAAAAAAGCCTCCTGCTGTAAATAATTAGAGCATCAAATCTGTGTTAATCTGCTACTGCAAACCGTGCACGTTTTTATTTCCTCATGGGACTTGTCAACTAAAACAAAATGCCTACTCATCCTCAGCCTCCAACTGTCATAAGATATGAAAAGACAAGTTGAGATAAGATAAGAAGACATTGTCAGTGGTGCAACATCAAAATATAGCAGCATATCAGAAACAATGGGAGCCAATGTTAAGATCACATGCATATCAATGGTTAGCAATATTTGTACACAAGGAATGAACGAATATTGAACAAACTGCACATTAATATACAGCACAGTGAAGTCAAACGTATTGTACTTAGACTGAGCTGTTGTCATTTCAGGCTTGATAGTAAAAGTAAGCGTGTGTTGCAGTCTGAATCAGGGTAATATTCTCACTGTAATGAGACAGCCTTCAAACCAACCTCCTCTTGAACTTTCCCTCTGCAGATAAGGAAGATCAGTGGCCGATCCATCATGTTGAGCACTGTTGTGGATGGTTTCCATGCTCTGCTTAGCTCTGGGAGGAATACAGTTACATGGGATGGGGGGGGAGCTTAGGCAATTGAATAGTTGCGGTCGTAGAAGTGTTTATGCATTACTTGAAATTGAAAGCTTTTTTTTCTGGTTTAATAAGTTTGTATCGGAAAGCAGAGTGGAGACTTGCGGCCTCGCTGAGAGAATCATTTTCAGGGAACTGTCGGTAGTTGAGTGAAAGCCACAGCAGCTGCCCACTGCTCCCTGTCATGGGGACAGAGGTGTTATGTAAACTGGCTTTTATTCGGAAAATGAGGTCGCTCCCCCAGTTATGAGCAGAATGCCCTTCGCTGCCATGCTTTGGCCCTCGTCCAAGATGTCTTCCACTTGGACTCATGATTCGGTTCAGTTTGGCGGACTAATCTTCTCGACAGTCGTCCCCCACCCCGCTACCCCCGCCTCTGATGTAGGTGATCGAAATGATGCATTCAATGACATGGCTTCGCCTGGTCTCCCTGCGGAAAAAAAAAAGTTAACTCATGGAAAATGTCTTTGCTGGAATGCAGGTTTGTGGATATGTGGGGGTGGCTGCTGCTTACGTGTGTGTCTCTGAGCTGCAGCCTGCTCCAGAGTTTACTGGGCATGATATTTTGAAAACTGGGAGAATACTTGACTTTTTTTATTTTGCTGTCTCTTAAAAGGCAAAAAAAAAAAAAGAAGAAACTGATGTCACATCACAACTTCTGCTTCGGGCCTTTTGCTGTTTCTGTTTAGGCACATCAATGAAAGCTCAGGTTTAATATGTTTAATAAAGAGAGTCTTTCATCAAGGCAGCCCCACAACTGTCATCTCAATTTGATTAGCGCATTACGAAGAAAAGAGTTTGGAGCAAAGCGACACGGTGACGTCAGCTCCTCCCTGGCCAGAAGACACTCTGGATCCTGTGGAAAGAGCACTTTCTCTTTGAGCAGAACACATATTTGTTTACCGTTTGTCTATTCAACAGAGGAGATAGGCTGATTAATGAGATTTATAAGACGGTGCCAGGCTCGCAGTTTTCCCTTGTTTTCCATTGCTCGTGCGAACGCTGCCTGCTGCCTCGTGTCCAACACACATGAGAGTAGTTTAAAGCTCTTCCTGCTTTAAGAACGCTTTGTATATTCTCACTGTATGGACTTCACAGATACAGCTGAAACGCGGCTAATGCCGAGCAGACTCGTATCCCCTCGGCCCGTTCTGTCACAAACGATATTAATCAGACATTAAACCTGCGACCGCCCCTGGAATGTTCTGGATGTAAATAAAGAGATCACAAGCGCATGGATCCTCACTATTGCACCCATCGATACGGGCCTCTACTTCCCTTTTATTAGATCTGATCTGATTTCTCGCCGTTGCCTGTGCAGGGACCTGCCTGGCTTCGCAGGATGTTTGCGGCGAGTTGACAGCCGTCCATCCAGAGACGTATTCTGACAGCTCACTGTCCCCAGCACGCGCTCTGACATGTCCTCTCATCCCCGGCGCTGTCAGTCTGCCAAAACCGTTACGCATGTGCTCGTAAAACGCTGTCAAGCACCAATTTACTGCCTACTTTTAATGCCCTCTATATATTTTTTTTTCCGATTCCACTTCCATATGTTGAAGAGGGAAAGTTCCCAATTCAGTTCAGTTCAGGTTCTCTCTCCGGAGGTTTCAGCTCCTCTGCCTCTCTCCTCCGCTGCCATGACCTGCGTCTGTGACCATATGCCAACAGCCGCGATGGACCTCACACCTCACGTGACAGTCATTTCATCCTTTGTAGCAAATGGTCACCCATAACGGTGTCAACGTGCCGACCTGAGGGGGGGGGGGGGGCCCTCTTCACACCACAGGCCAGTCACACGCGGGGTAACGTGTGACTTGCCAAAATGTGTGCTTTTCCTTTGGCCGTGGTGATAAACTTAATGGCTCGTCATTACCGCGGCCCACTTCGTCTACCACAACAAACGCCGGCGGTTATTGTCTCTTGACGAGGCGAATTTGGTTTTAAATCTCCCAGCGTTTCGCCTCCCGACGAGAGCTGCTCCGAGCCGGCTGGCAGAGGCGCTGGAATCACTGCGCAGCCCACTCTGTCTTAATGCTTCGGTTGTTGTTGTCGCAGGCAATGAGGGGATAATGTGTCAGACGCACTCTGCGAGTGTATAATTCGCCACGGTACCCAGCTTGTTTTCTTCCCGCTCCGGGAAAACAAGTAGCGTAGCGTACAGGGGCGGGCACACCCAATTTCCTGCTGTGCATAACTCTAGTATTGGAGGCTTTTAATTGAGTCCTGCCTTCTCAGGAGGCACTTTCTCTTCCCTCTATCAAACTGATTCCAAGGGACGTTGTGGGGAGTGCAGAATAAACAGCAGTTCTTTTCCCTGCGTGTCTTTGGGGCACACGCAGACTTTGCTTAATCCAAAAACACTGATGAAAATGTTGACCGTAATTGAATTTACTTAAAAGAAAATGTTTGAGGGACAGCAGCTGCGTTTGGCCCCCTTTTCATTTGAATTTCATATAAAATTGGAAGAGGTTAGGCCACCACATTTACATCTGGACGTGGTGGTTTACTGAAGTTTCAGCTGTGAACATTTATTCAGAAACGGTTTAAATTTATCCAAAAAAAAAAGCCTCTTATTCACTTTCACCGAGCCTTTTTCAACTGACATGTTGTTTCATGGCCCTGCTCGTCCGTTCTTTAAGAATCCACATTTTTCCACTTGACAAAAGAAATTTGCTCTACTTTAACAGTCAATCCCAATACTCTGTCCAGCTTCTTTCTCTCTCATCATCTCCTGGTAAAACATTTGTCGACTCTTGTAATGGAAACATGCTGTAAAGCTGTATAAAATAGCCCTCTTTAGTGCTGATTATTTAATAGTTGAACATATTAGGTGGTCGTGCTGTATCCGGAGACATGAGCAAAAAAAAAAAAAAGAGCATAGATCCTGCATCTGTCCTTTAGCTCATCTAATCTCTGTTTAACCAGTTTCCCTCCTTTCTCAATCGAAAAGATCTCATATTTACGTTGTCCTCGGCCTCCGCCAGCTGTTTTCTGTCTTCTCGTCTTTGTTTCATTTTCTCTCTCTGTGTGCATCCCGCAGTTTGTTAACCCCGCTGATAAACAGCCTTTCAACACCGCAGTCACACTTCGACATTTGTCATGAAGAGAATGCTTCACATTTTACCCCCACGATCTCTGTGCCCCCCCCCCCCCCCCAACCCCCCCTACACCGCCCCACCCCCACCCCCTGCATCCGGGGGCCATTTCTGCCCTGGCTGCAGTTATTGGCTGTGGCAGGAAGGCAGTATGGACGTGTCACTGTCACTGCAGCGAAGCACTCCCTTTATCTGTGTCAGACACGGAGAGAGGGGACGTCGGGTGCAGAAGCCCTGACTGGCGCTCCAGAGCTGAGAGGCAGCAGAAGGGGAGCGAGGGCACTTCCCCCGAAAGGAAATCAAAGTTAAAAGAATGATAAAAGCGCGGTTTCCTGCCAGCTGGTTTGTGTTCGGTACAGAAATCCCACTCTTCCTCTCAGATTTTGCTGAGACAACAATCACACCACTTCCTGTTTTGGTAACCGTGACACCTCTAACCCCGTCCCTGGGAAGCGGCGCGCTGGTCCGCTCGCCACAGTCAGGTGAAGCTGACGATCCAGAGCGCCGATAGCGGCAGCTGCAAACCACTGTCACAGGGAGAGCTGCGTGGAGGAGCCGCAGACCAACTGCAGAGTGAATGAGAGAGAGGCAGACGGCTCTGTCCCCCGGTGCCGGTCCAGGCAGAAAGCCGCGTGGTTCCACTCTGATAAGTCTCACCTCAGGTTGCAGCCACTAATGCGTTTATTGCCGTAACGTACGGACTAGGGACAGAAATGAGCGCGTCCACCTGGTTGTCACGTTCTCCCTGACTACAGTCATTTGACCCCCCCCTCCCCTTCCAACCCCCCCAGAAAAAATAAAAATTGCTCCCTTTCCCACTAAAGACAAAAGCCAGATGTGAGCGGGAACTCTGTCCACTTGGAGAGGGGGTATATGAATATTATTTCCCCGTCACACTCCCACTGAGCCAGCACTGTAGAATGAAGGCTGGAGTTAATAAAGGAAAATAAACAGAAACGTGTTTGGGGCAGTTGCTCGTCACAGCGCTTTATGTAAGCGCTTCTTTTGCAGCGTGAGAGAAACCAGGTCACTGCCTTGAGTTTGGTTTTCTTCCTGTTTTGCCTCTTTCTGCTCTCCCCGTATCTGTCGAGCAGCACCTCAGACGTGTGGATTTCGCTTTCACAGACAACACGAGAAAGTCTTCCTCGCCGCTGCAGCGAGGCCTCAGGAACTGGAACAGGATGGTTTGCCTTTCTCTGAGGGGGAGGGTTAGGACTCGTCGGGGGGTCAAAGGTCAGATTTTCACTACAGCATGATGTCCTGTTAGCACGGCAGGCCCTCACGGTTCTGTTAGATCACAGTAATTGCACCCTCCTCTGGTAAAGCACATATCTCCAACAGATACACTCCTGTTTACACTGCGGCCATCATGTCAAGTGTGTAATAAACAATTCTCCTCACTTGTGTAAAGTGAGTTAGAGATATGAAAGAGTGAGTTAGAGCTATGAAAGCAGTCCATAACTGCAGCAGTAGTACAGTAGGCGAGACCTAATTAGTTCATAATCACTTAGTTCAACGCATATTTTGACATGTCATGAAAAATGGCAAATGTTTCATGCTTCATACATGTGTGAGAATACACTACTACACTCCATTACTCTTACAATTGTAAATAGATGGTTGAATACATCTTTTTAAGATTACTCCATTGTGAATGAATTTATTGACTAACAATCGGCAGTGGAAATGAGAATTGAGAATAATGCTTTTTCTCTCACTCGGATCTTGTTTCTTTCTCATGGTGTTGCGTAAAACCCAGCCAAGCATTTTTTTTTCACAAACTGAGCTAATTGGAATTTAATCAGATTAAGCCACATTACATAAAGGCTCGCAGACTCCACAAACATCCCTGACATGAGGTGTTTACATTATTTCTCTCACTCTGACAGTTGGCGTGACCTCATGTCTGCCCGCTGAAGCGAGCGCAGATAGGCAGGGGGTGGCGAGGACTTCAGAACCGAGCGGACCCACACACACACACACACACACACACACACACACACACACACTCACACCGGCAGTTTCCGTGCTTATCTCCACTGCTTGTTCGGTATGTGGTCGAACTAATTGCTCCTCGCGGCAGCACCGATTCCCATCAGGCGTGAAGCGGAGAGATTCTTCCGTGATAGGACGCAGACGGACAGAGAGGACGGGGCGCAGGACGGACAGGCAGGGACACTGTGAGGCTGCGGCCGCTGGCACACAGGACTGGGGGTTCGGTGTCAAGAGATCAGCGAGCCACACTGCTGGCTTTGTGCTGTGCTTGAATGGGCACCTTAGGGTGAGACTGCGGTGCTGAATGGGCACCATTGGGGAAAGCCCAAGTGCTGGGAATGGAGGCTGGTAATTAAGGGCGTCATTGTGCATCTGTAGGATCTGTTAGACAGGGAGGTCAGGAAGGCAGGCCAGTATTGCCCCCCCCCCCCCTCTAAGCTGGGCCCTCTCTGCATCACAGTGCGTCAGACTCAAGTATGTTTGGATAGAGTCTTGGATTTTACACTGAAGGAGAGGGGAAAAAAGGAGAATTACAACAACAAACCACACGGGCGGTCCTATAGACTCTACTTGTGTGTCAACATATAGACTTGAGGGGCCTCCTCTGTGGTTTTGATTCTGCAACTGTTGGGGCAGTATCTTGAAGTCCTTCCCCTGGCTGTGTACTCAGGACTCAGGGCTGCGGTACCCGTAGATTAAGACTCACTTGTGGTCAACGCGTGAGGTCACGGGGTGCTGTGTACTGCGGTGGAGGGGGAGCCCAACTCGGGCTAATTGTATATCATGGGAGCAGTGATGTGCACTGAGTTTTCTGCTTTTTTTGCACAAGCTAAAGTCGATCCAAGGAGATTAAAATAGCAGGAAAAAGCGGTGAACAGAGAGAGAGGAAAACAGGCCACAAAGGGCTTATTCATAACGTCTGTTAAGTAATACGAAGCACTGTTCTCTCAAAGAATCTTTATGTGTAGATTATGTAATAAGAGGAGTAAAAATGATAAAAGGGAGGGTTGACCTCTTTAATCAAGTGAAATGTTACGGCTTCATTAAAGGTTGACCCACATGTGTGTGAGACCTTTGCGGACAGTTCATGCTGAATGAAAAAATCAAGAGAGTGCATGTTGAATATGAAAGAGCACATATCTGAAAATAACAATATCCTACCCCCCAACAACCACCTCACCCCATTTCCTGTCTGTCTCTTCACTGTCGAATGGAGTCCGTGCCAAAGTTATGAAGACTCGGCCTGTCCCCGTCTTCCTTCCGAGCCTGGTCTGCAGATATAGTGGAAGGTCTCCGTTTATCACTGAACTCGCTTTGAAATCACTATGGAAAATGAAAATCTGAGTTAAGGTTTTCTCACTGTACACCATGACTCACACGTCACTGAGGAGTTTTTTTTTCTGTCTGCGCACGCTGCCCTGCAGTGTGTCGGGAAGTTTCTGGCAGGGATGTAGGAGGTGGAGGAGGAGGAGGAGGAGGGGGGAGGAGGAGGAGGAGGTGCACCATGGGAATGTTTTTACTGAGTGACCCCTGATCTTCCTTCCAGTCGCAGCGAAGGCTCTGAAGGCCCAGCGCCTGTCTGCGCTCTAACACTCTCTCGGCATGGAGAGCGAACCGAGGGCAGACACGGAGGCAGCGTGAGCATGAGAGCAGATAAGATTTATCAGGGATGCTGCCATCCTGCAGCCTTCCTCACCCTGAAGAGCGGATTGCGCTACACGTCAGCAGCACGCTTTATTTCAGAGCAGTTATACAGAGAAAGAGCCTTTATAGCAAGAGCATTGAGAAACCATATAGGGCCATAGGTCCGATATAGCATTGACGCCGAGCGGCACTGAGATTAGCAGCACACGTGGACAGTATATGTGGCAGAGGGACTCACTGATATATACATGACACACACACACACGCTCATAAACACATCCAGCCACGTACACACAGCCGCGGCCACAGGCGACAGCTGTAGGACGATCTGACAAGATGTTTTGTGCACCTCTGTATGCTCCAGTCTGCCCCCCAACCTGCTCTTGTCATTCACTGGCCTGGTAACCCAACGCTGCTGTGCAGCTGCACAGCTCGTTGGGCTCAGTGGGACCTCGGCTGAGTCCAAGGCTAGCAGAGGAAGGGAGGAGGGGTGTGTGTGTGGGTGTGGGGGGGGGCGGTATACACCCACAGACCCACTTTGGTGTTAGCCCCTATAGGCCCTGGATATACAGCAAGTGTAGTATTGTCTTTAAAACGCTGGAGCTCAGCGTCTGAGGTTCAGCCGGGGCGGGTTGCACAAGTCCAGGCCCAGTTGGCCTGCTCCTGTGTTTTCTATGAATGAAGCATGAAGAGAGCGAGCGGACGGTTTCTGTCAAAAACATCAGCTCTCCGAACAAGAGAGTGTTATTGGTAAGAAGCAAAACACCCACATGCTCCTCTCTCAGGGGTATCCGCCAGTCATCCAAAAACATGACACTGAGATCCGTGGCCGATTAGGGAAGCCGGGTTGTGGAAATCTAGGAATATGGGAATAGGGTTTTGGCAAAGAGAGTGCTGGCATGGTGATATGCCTCTGCAGCTGTCTTGGATACACGTGACGTGGGTCTGTAACTGAGGAGAAAAACGTTTGACAAAGCCCATGTCTATATGGACGCCATGCATTAGAAAGAGAGAGTTTTTTTGGAGCAGGGCTACTCGAAAGGAAATACTCTCTCATTATTCAGCTCGAATAACAACAGGGTATTAATTGTCATAACACTGAAATCAACTCATAATACAAGACCTCCACCTCCAGTTTATCCAAACAACCAGAAATTGCAGGTCACCAAGTTTCATTTGTAAAGCAGAAACATCATTAAAAGTGACTTAGCCGAGATTTGTTTTAAATCTAAACCAACAGATCGCCATATTGTAATGTCGACTTTGCCAGTATCTTTTTCGCAGTGATTGGATGGATGCTGTATTGTTTCCGACTGCTAGAAAATGTTTAACCAGTCGCTCGGTAAACTGAGCCACAGGCTGAAAACCAATCACCACAAGTCTAAAACACACAGACATAGTTGAGTAGTGAAGAAGCTAATCCTATTCCACTGATCCTCCGGTGGGGTTTTTCTACCAACTTTGGGGGAAGTTGACAGGCTTATGTTTTACCTCAATCCATCTTGAATTCTGTTACTGCTTCATTTTCCAAGAGACAAACACAAACAGAATTATAACGATAACAGTTTCACAGGCCGACATACTGTTCTTGTAAACATGCCTCGGCGATCTCTCAGTGGGCATCGCTGACATTTAAAAGCATGAAATACCTTTCCTTTCTTTTTGCTTTTTGATGGTTTCTGGCACGGCCGCTCAGCTTATCTCCATGAGTGACAGCAGTGGGGATGCTGTATCTTTGGAACAGCTGTCTCGATTTACCTTGTCCCTGCGCATTATCGCAGCACGTCAAAGAACAGACTAAACACAAGTGGCCACTGCAGCTACGGGACAAAATGTGAGAAAATGTCCAGCCTAGACAATCGTTCTTTTCCCAGCGTCTTAACGCACAGCTTTTCTGTGTGTGTGTGTGTGTGTGTGAGTGTATGTGTGTGTACTGTGGCACAGTCTCTTCCAGTAGAAACACACACAGACACAGTGCACTTAAGCCTGCCAAGCAGAGGCCATTTCCTAGAATGAACTATTTTGGCGTCTCCATGGAGCTGGAAATGGACTTGTGGTTATTCTTTAAAACAGTTGGAGTGGTTGTCCTCTTGAAATCTTCCCCTCTGTATCACGGTGAGATAACAAAGCCATTTATGAAGACGTGTGATCGCGGCCGTTAGACCCGGGGGGGGGGGGGGGGGGGGGGGGGCAGTCCTAACCCCTAGCATCACCGCTCACCTCAGGATTTCCAGCATCGGTTTAATTTTAACTGCATGGCGCACGTTAATGATAATGCGTCACTTTCAGATCCGTGTGGCTTTGTGATACGCTGCCCGTTAAGATCACATCTCTCAGTACGCCTGTAGATTTGATTACACACCATGGTTGTTATGTTACACATCGTTTTACTTTCGCTGCCTGTGTCTACATTCCACCTGAGCGGGAATGAATTCAGAAAAAAGAGACTTAACGACAGCGCGGATGCCTGGCGGGTATATTTAGGCCGGGAAACAACTGGGATGTGCTATTGTGAGTAAACTGCTTTTTATAGTGGAATGAAATGTCAAGCCCACATGAATAGCTCAAATAAAGAGCTTCTAGAATATGAGACCTTTTTTTAAGAATAGCAGCCTGACCCACATGGCTGTGAGAGCAGGTTCAGACGAGTGAGAGCGGCTGACTAGTGATGGGAGGCCATCACATTCCACCGGCAGACTAATATTAGACAAAAAAAATAACATTGTCTGTCTTTTCCTCCTTAATACCTTAAGGCCCGTACGCATAACAGATTGGCAGTTTACATGTCCAAGTGTTAGATTCTTATGTGAGATACACCCATGATGAATGGACGCCTGGATACCTGTATCTTAATGCAGCTCAGTAAAACATAAAAAGGTCTTAAACTTGATGGACTCTTGGATTTTTTTGACTGTTGGATAAACCAAGCAAGATGTTGGATGCGTGTTTCCCGGAATAATCTGACTTTTCGATCCCTGTTCACTTAATTTTGCAATGAATCAAGACAGTAACTGGTGCACTGATAGTGTCAATAAGCTCAAGTTGCAGCTGCAATTTGTCAAAATGCTAAATGTGCAGCTCATTTCTTTCAGGCCGCCTGTAGGATAAAAGCATTCATGCGTTCGTGTGCCCGATGGTGCATGTCAGAGTGTGATTGAGGTTATGTGCGGGACTCGATTGTGTAATGCTGCGACTTATATTTAGAGCCAACTGCACTTGATAAGAATGCTTATCTCAGCAGTTGTAGATGTGGAGCCGTGCAGCAGAGGAAGGCCTACGAGGCCGAGCGCGCTCCACCTCGTCATGGCTGACACACACTCTTGTTTAGCCACACGCGGGCTTTTATTGGCTGTCGAAATGAATGATGCTGAAACGCTCTGAGAAAGTGGAAACCATATCCATGTCCACATCGGAGGTTTTACTCTCCGCAGCGACAGGTTGAAGACCCGCCTGCAGCTGATCACCGCTCTGTTTACAAGCATCACGGCGTCCTGCTAAAGTGTGGGCTCCGGGCCTGTCAGAGCCCCGTGAACCGCATCTCGGGGGCTCCAGCTGTAGTGGAAAAACACCAAACCACATGATTAATAGCTATATGGTATCTGTAACACGATTCCCACAAAAAAAAAGAAAAAGCGCAGGAAATATTTTCCCTGTCGTGTCTCAGAGAGGGATCAACAGTGATTGGGCCTTTGATCTCCCTTCATGCCTGTGTGAGGAGAGCCAGCGCTCAGGTTGAGCCCGCGTCCAGGTTCCTGCCTGCGCGCCGGCCCCGCGGCGCTCAGCAGACCGCTAAGGCCGGCACGGCTAACTGAGACCACATTAAAGCAATTAGGAGCCTTATCAGAAATGCTACGCTTAATGAGCAAACCAAACACAAACTCCAAAAGACTCAAAGCTAACATTGTGGACTGAACCCCATCCACTCTATCTGTAAATCTATCTCTTTCTGAACGGCGGCCAAGCCAAACAGCAGATCCTCCGAGATGGAGACGCGAGGGCGCGCACACGCACGCGCACGTGCACGCTCGCCGGGTGCAGGAGCACGCGGCGTGCACAGCCTCGGTGCTCTGGCGCTGCCGTCGGAGCGCCGGCCCGGGGGACGCGGGGAGGCAGAGTGGGACCTGAGCTCCTCCGCTGCTCCTTTGTTTACGCTGATGGTTTCCAGATGCTGGCCAGTGATCGGAGCGCTACGGAACGCTGGGGAGCAGCCCAGCACTTTGGGGCCAGAGCCAGCAGGCCAGGATTAAGGCAGCTCTATCTGGGATACTTGAAAAACATGGCTTTTCTTTGTAATAACTCCGCAATTGTTTCCAAAGGCTGAAAGAGTTTGACAAAAGCGATTACGATCACTTTGAACGACTTGATCCCGGGATATAAAGTTGCCACAAACATTGTCCCGGTTAATTGGGGCGACACATGAAATGTGGGATGACGTCTCACGGCCATTAAACGTAATTATTAGCTGCAAACTACAGATGCGGATTAATTGCATCTGAATGTGATTAACATATTTGCTTTGCTCGGTAACTTGACTGTACGTTTCTTTAAAAGCGGCTCCAGCTCGTGCCAGCGCGAGGACATTGTCTCTTTTCTGCCCAGAGATTTTTGTTTTTAACTCTTAAATGAGGCGCGTTGTGCTCGGGCGAGGGCAAATCTATCACTCAGGCGGCACACCTGTTCCTCCCGTCACTTTCAGCCTCGGCCACTTTTCTTTACAGGCATTAGAAAGAGACAGCTGCACCAGCAAAAGAAGCCTTCCAGAGAGGGAGAGCGAGGTGAGAAGGATGGCAGCGGAAAAAAAAAAAGCAAGAGTCGCAAAGGAAACAGTGGCTGTATTTAGAGCTCGTAGTGCATGGTGGGATTGATAAATAGTCCCCATAATGCACCTGGCTGAGGTTCTGGCACGGCTCTGGGGCTGTTTAGTCCAGCAGCGGAAACAGCCGATGAAAAAATGCTTGTTCCGTGTGCAGTGAGACACAGCTGAGGTGGTGACAGTGTCATTCTTGTGAGAGGCTCGAAGCAGCGGCCATCTGCACGCCCTCACTTGGCCCTCAGTTCTGACTAACCAGGGAGAGGGACTACATCCTCAGATCTTCACTCCTCGGCTGCTGTTATGTTAGCGGTTAATGGATACGACAACTCAAAGGGCACTCGTTTATTTTCTTTCTCGCTCACGGCGTCGTGTGGATATGAACACCACGTAGGATAATGTAATGTGTGAAAGTATGCGATTTTTTTTTTTGTTTTTGGCATATTTCTGACATTTCACATCTGAGACGTCCCCTTCATGTGGTCAGCCCAAACCAGACTGCGCATTTGAGTCGTTGTGGAAGTATTATTTGCCCCGAATGACCCGACAAAAGTTTCTCCTCCTTCTGGTGTGGTCTGAACACGGCCTCAGGCAGTTCCTCCTACGGTGTACTCAGCTTAGCTGAAAGGGAGACTTGTGCCGTGACTCACCAATCTGTCTGCCTGTGTCTGATCATGTTACTTAATGACGCTCCTGCGGGAACATCAAATCATCCCCAAGAATCTCACATTAAAGGGCCCAGACTGTGCATTTTGGTGTAAGGAAGAGCCACATCGTTTTTCAGATGTTTAGGTTGATTTCAAACATTCAAAGACTTCTCGGTCTTTTATATATATGGCTTTGAACAAAGACCCGCAAATCCAGACCAGAGAGGCAGTTCCATACAATTACTGCCAACCTTTCTGCAAGCCTCTGATTTATCCAACAAATCCCTTGTTTTCTCAAAGCAGCAGGCAAACCGCTGAGTGGCATGTGACATTTGCATAAAAGCCCGAGTCTTACTGTCAGCACTGTCTCCTCGTGTTTATTGTCCGTGGACCGACTGTGGACCATATGTGCAGCTTCAAATCCACTGAAGGTAGATGTCTCCTCTAATCTGTGGAGACAGCCAGAAATCCCACATCCACAGCCTTGAAAGCAGCCCTCGTTGAGAGCGATTTCTTTTAGGTTTGGCTTGGACGCGACATCTAATATTAAAACCAAGGCTAACCTATCCTGTTGCTGGAGTCAGAGGGATTTAAAGGTTCGTTTTTTTTCGGGGTGGGGGGGCAAGTTTTCTGAGAGTGCAAAGTCTGGTGTGTGTCCATCGGTCAGCGCTCTTTGTCTGGAATGTGAGAGCAACACAAAATGCAAGCTCACCTTTAGGCCCGCAGACAGTGGTCTGGACCGCAGCTTCCCAGTGGTAAGTAATAGACATCTTTTCTTTCTTTGACATTTCTTTTTTTCTTTTTGGGGAAGATTTATACTGGAGCAGAATTTCAACAATGCTTTTGTGGCACAGCGATATCCACACTTCCACTTTCGGAGTCGGATGCCCGGGCCGCATGCCTTTTAATCAGTTTCACGGTTTTAACCGAATTACTGGTGAAATTGAGAGAGCGGTGGCGGTGGGTGTCCGGGATTGCCCCCTTACAACGCACCTCGTCACGTTCCATCATCAACCTGCAACGGCGCACATGCTTCAAATTCCTAATAGGCCTGTGTTTCTGCAACACGTGCGTCTCAAGAAGCGAGGAGAGGATCGTCTCCACATTCCTCCACATGATAATGAGTCCAATCCACCGCAGTTATGGCCCCAGCTTCAGCGGTTAGTTAACACTGTTTTATCCCCCTCCCATCTCTCTCTCTCCCTCTCTCTCTCTCTCTCTCTCTCTCTCTCTCTCTCTTTCTCTCTCTCTTTGTGTAATGTATAGTCTAATTGAAAGCAGAGCCGCAATTTTACGACGGCTCTCAGTGTTTCTCGTGCTCGGCCCCTATGGAGGCCATCTGCTTTGGATTTAGATTTCCTCCTCCTCCTCCACTCTCTCTCTCTCTCTCCTTTCTCAGTTTCTCCTTCCTTCTCTCCGCCCTCCGGAGAGAGAGAGAGAGAGAGAGAGGGGCTGATTCTCCGCTGTTGGCTCGGACGACTGTGTTGCTTGTGGTATTTGCCCAGTTTTCCCTCTCTCCTTGAGTCTGTGTGATTCTAGATCAGCAGGTTTTCAGACCCCCTTCGACGCAGAGTCCCGGTGGAGCAGAAAAAGCTGCTGAGCAGCAAGTCCTAATGAGCCGGGGCTTCTCCTCATCTCGCTCTCTCTCGTGACTCACTTTTGTCTCCCTTTTTTCTGTTTCACTGTCTCTAGCGCAGCTCTGTTTATTCTATTTAATGTCATTTGTGAGCTCATTAATCCCGCGGCATAAGCCAAAGAATGATCTGTGTCCTTGTAGCAGGACTCAAACCTTGAGTGGGAGTAGTGCAGGAAATTGTGCGCTGAGACTTTCCAGTTGTGTCTCAAGAGTGTATGAAAACCTGTGGATGTGGAATTTGTTGAGAGTGTGTGTGTGTGTGTCTGTCTCGGTGTGAAAGGGGATGGGAGGAGAGTGTGTGTGTGAGGGAGAGTGAGGCGTTGTGTGTGGCCATGTTTTGCGTAGAGATTGCATCAGTGAATGTGTGCATCACATGGGTGTATATGCTTCATTTCACAGTTCACTGACCCATAGTGTGTGTGTGATGTGATGCATCCCTGCTGTGATCTGGACCAGAGGAAGATGTGATGGACTGGTTATGGATTGCGCTGTCTCCACCTTGAAAAGGCTCCTCTTTACACACGCAGACACACTGGCTCTTATCTCAGCGCCTCTGGGACGTCAACAAACACGCACTCGACACGAGCCGGCACCATCAAACCGATGTGACGCCATCCGCCGGCTCAACGCTTTGCTTCCACTTTGCGGACACCCGCTGCACCCTGAAAGGCTCCGATCTGTCCACTTAGCTCTTCCCCTGGCCAAAGCACAAATGGAGAGCGTCGGAAAAACAGCGCAGCTCCTCCTGTGTCTGTCGGCTCATCTCCCGAGTGCTGTGCAGTGTGATGACGCACTTCCCTTAAATTAGTCATCGTACCGTGCTCATTGTGAACGGTTTGTGAACGTTACTTAAAAGGCAGGCGAAGCCTTTTTTTTTTTCTTGGAAATCGAGCCGAACTCAAACATTTACTCAGTCATCCTGGTGTTTACATGCGAGGGTTGTGATTTGTGATACCCAGCGCCGATGTAAATGGAATAACAGGGCTCGGTATGTCGGACCGAGGAGAAAGGCGCAGCTTCCTCCACAAGCTGCTGCGCTATCGCCGGCTCTGGCACCACGCTCCAGATGTGACCGGGACCTCGGTTCCCACGTGTTCGGGGGTCCGCCTGGAATGTGCAACGCCAACTGTGGCTGTAAAGTTTATGACTTTCGGAACCAAAACTCGCTCTCCATCAGAGACCTCCATGAGAGGCGACGTGTTGCAATGGCCGCACCGCAATGTGACCATAATAACTCCAAAACGTCCAAACACTGCCAGATCTGAGCAACTTCCAGGATTTAGTCATTTAGTTGTGCAATCTTCATTTGGGATTGCTGTGTGTCAGGCGGAGGAAGGCATCTGCAGAGCAGCGTCATGTTTCACCACTCTATTTACAGTCTATAGCGTAACAGTAACTAATTACTACAACAAGTGTACTCCTTTTTCCTATTGGCTGTTTTGCGGAGGCCAGGCTAGCATATTGAAATTACTGGAAATCATCCAGAGGATAATCACACACGAGGAGTGATTGTGCAAATCTTCAACCGACATGCTTTTCCAATCATCCCAGGGTCGCGTCATCCGTTCATCTCTGGATATTCGAAGCCCTAAATTAACTCATACGCCGGTCTCGTGTTTGACGTCGGTAATAAACTCCTTTGGCCACGACTGAGAAATCATCAACGTATCTGCCTTTTCATCTGGATCAGATAGAGAATCCATCTGCTGTGTACATGGTGGGAGCATCTTCGAATTGATTGCTAGGGGGTTGTATGGAGTCTGTAAGCAATCAGCTGCAGACGGAGCATGATGTGCAGCCAAAGGCCAAGGCCAGACCCTGGAAACAGCGTGGAGTAGGAGAGGAATGGTCATGAGGAGGATGAGTGCTGTTTCTGTCCTGCTGAGTCCTGGCTGCAGAATCAGGGAGAGATTTCTTTTCTTTTTTCTTTTTTTGTCCTCCCCTCAAACATTCGAGCAAACAGCTCTAATGGGAAATTTGACTATTTCCAAATGAATAACGAGGGTTAAGGTTAGACCTCCTGGGTAGCGCACTTGGCATTCTCCTCATAGTTCACGTTAAAGCTTCCAAATAGATTGACTTTATTAGATGGTGAGTCTCCCTGCAGCTGCAACCTTGAAAAAAATCATGTTTTCTTGGCTATTTGAGAGTGTGTGAATGGCAGCCTGTTTGCATTTGCATTATATTAACTAGATCTCTCGCTTCCAAACAAAACGTTGCCATGGCATTGTCTTTTTGAGATTGCCCGCTGATTGCGTCAAGACAAGCGTGTCAGCGTGTGCAGACTGAGCCGCTGCAGGCCAGCAGAAGTCAGATTTTCCAGCCAGCGTGCTGTCACAGTGGGAGATGCCGAGCTGACAGTGGGGTTGAGGTCATGCTGTTGAGGGGCCAGATTGAAGCACAGCCGCACATACTTAGGGCTGGCTCGCCGGTGCTGATGCAAAGTGCTGGCGTCTATTAGGGGGCGCCAGATGCTGCCGATTAAGGTTCTCATTACTCACACACAGGCTGGGGACAGAGGAGCGGGGGATGCAGGCCGTCCCTCCTCTCCTCTCTCACTGTCCACATGCCTGATATCCACCCTGAAATCTGCAACCGGTATTTAAGTGATTTTGCAAAAAGAAAAAAAACCCTCCGTAGTCTGGCAGGTGAATGAGGGGCTGGCCTGAGCACGTTCCCATCAGTTGCATGCTGTGCACTGAAATTACTTCTGTCAGGTCATATTTGCATACTTGTGCATGAGACCAAGAGGTTGAGATGAAATAACTTCTGCTGGTCAGTGGATTTAAAAGGCAGGGCTTTGCATGCCAGAATAGCCACTCTCAGGCAGATAGTGTTTTTCTTGACTCAGACAAACTCTCTCATCAGTGAACGTTGGGTTTCTCTTTTTGGCCGGATGGACAGTAAGCGATCTGCCTCTCTAATGACTGAATCAGAAGTGTGTTTGTTTGTTTTGTGACATGCTTTTAAAGGGAAAAATGAACCCTAACCCCCCCCCCTCCCCAAATTGATGCTATAGTGGCCTAAAGAAAGTTGCCAACATGAAGTCATCGGAACGGCTCCTCCCAACAGTACCGCCCTCCGGCTAGTGCTTTTTCATGGCTGACTGGCTGTTTGCAATCATCTCCCTCAAGAGAATCACAGAAATAATTCAAAACATCTGTAATGGAAGTTAATGGCAATTATACAAGCGGGTATTGAGCCAGAATTGTGCGTACGTATGATGTGTTAGCACGACCAGTAGGAACACACCCAGTTGTCAAAGCCCGTCAACTGATCGAGTCCAGCTAAACACACGAGGTTCTCTGAAATACGTCACTGTGAGCGCTGCATTCCTCACGCCTTGCTTACGTGCACAAGTACGACGATGATGATGATGATGATGATGATGATGATGATGATGATGATGATGATGATGATGATGATGATGATGGTGATGACTGAATTCCACTTGCTTCTGTCTCTGCAGGCCAGACCCAAGGGCGAAGGGCTGACACCCTACCAGGGAAAGAAGAGGTGCTTTGGAGAGTACAAGTGCCCCAAGTGTAAGAGGAAGTGGATGAGTGGCAACTCCTGGGCCAACATGGGACAGGAGTGCATCAAGTGCCACATCAACGTCTATCCACACAAACAGGTGCTGCGCTTTGTTCAGTGTGACAGTCACTTTCCAACAATAGTGCCTCCTTCAAGCAATAAAAAGATATTTCTTATTGCATTTTCTCATTGAAGTGGGAGCTTCAGCCCGAGCTAACGCAGACCAGACTCTGGTTTTGCAAAGCTGCATATTGTTTTGAGGATATTCCAGATGGCCTCATCAAAGTTGAGTAAAAAAAAAAAAAATCATGCAATCGCCTCACAATCGCCTTTGTCTCTTTGGTAAAACACCAGCTCTGAGAAAAATAAACACATTCCCCTGACTGATAAAAGTTTGGGATTATTGAGTGAATGTCGTCAAATCGTTGAACAAATATTTCCTTATTAATGGCTCACAGACACAAACTAATTCAGGGGTAATTGAGGCTTCCAGCTGCAGAAATTCCTCTCGCATGTAATAATACAAAAAAAGTGAAATCACATTAGCCAATATAGTGCAGAGTGTTTTTTCCAAACAGCAAACACTTGCAGGGAATCGAGGTGCTGGTGAAGCTGTCTGTTTGTTCATCCTGAGCGCAGCCTGTTGAATTTAGAGATGCATCGCCTGAGAACCAATCCTCTCTGGTTTCTTCTGCTCGAGATATATTTATCCCAACACTTCATCTTTTAATATTTATGCTTTTCCACATTCTTCCAATTCCACTTCCTGAAATAAAATTAGGATTGCCGCTCCGGGCCCTGTTCGTTCTGTCCGGGCTCAGATAAAGCGAAGCAGGAAAGGCGCTCTGCTCGGCAAATTTAGCCCAAGTCTCTGGCAAGGATTTGCAGCATTCCTTGACAATGGAAAGTTTATGCATCATTTATTCCAAAGCTTTTGTTTATTCATTAAAACCCTCATCAGTGTGAAATCTCCTACAAGGACACTGACCATACCCTTATAAGGCATGGCTGGAAGACTGCATTCACATCTCCAGTACTTCAATAAGTAAACCATTGTGTTCCATGAAGTACTATGGTGTGATTACCTGTGGCAAAACAACACATACACGCACACACAGACACATTCCCTGTGTTTGCATGCCCCCCAGCCCGTCTCTGTTTAAAATGGACCACTAGTCTCTGCGTCCTCCATTATCAAAGGGATCGGCCTCTCAGCCCGGATGCCCCCTTCCTCCCCTCCTCCCTGCGGAGTCCCATAAATAACCTCAATATGTATTCTCCAAACCCATCCGCATACATACATAAGACAGTCCTCTCTCCCAGAATTGGAAATTTATTTCTCTGACCCCAGAGCATTTGGTTTGAATCAAGGGCATGATTTCCACTGGGTACGATGGGGAACCCCCTCAACACACTCACACACAAACACACCCACACACACAGACGCATACAAACATACCACACCCTCCCACCCACACTCATGCACAAATACAGACAGTTTCGTCTTGATTCATTCACTGAATTCTCTGAGAGGGAAAACAACACATGGTGGATGAGTGGGCAGCAGCAGGTTCTCCATGTTCTCAGACTGCTCTGCTTTGTTCCCACAGTCAAAAACATGCATGTTTAGGACACGCTTTTGTCAAATGTGAGGGTGAATGGTGCCAGGGTGTATCTCCTGCCTTCATTCTCCATTTATTCTGTTGGAGAATTAGAGTTTACAAATTAGTGCACAAAGTGGGTAAGATAATGGATGGATGGAACTGCGTAGTCTTGATGCCTAGCTGCCATACAATGGATACCAGAAGGTCTTACGTTCACAAAGTTATACTTACTGAGATGTCTGATGGACTGCCTTGGAAACGAAAGACGGAGCAGCTGAACGAGAGAGAATTTGTCAGCGCTAACTAGTGCTAGCACGAAAACTGGAAGCAGATGGTAACTGTTTGATGTCATGCAAGTGCAAATGAGCTTTGTAACATGTGAAACCAGACAAACTGCAACTGCTGTGTGAAATTGTTGTGTGATCATTTCACGATAGTATATTACGAGTCGTTGTTTTTGCTTGCTCTCAGCTGCTGCGAATGCGATTCAACGCACTCAGTTTGAAAAGGTCTAGCGTGCTAGGGCGCACGCTAACAGTTGTCTTTGCTTTCCAGTGGTTGTGCTGAACACGCAGAGAAATCCATCTATCCGTTATCTTACCCGCTCTGTACCCAACGGTGAACAGAGAGAATTATAAAAAACAAACAAACGAGAAAACTCTCCTTCCACAGTCAAGTTGGACTGGATACAGGAAAGTACATACCTTGCATTGCCGGGCAGGCCGACTCGTTTCGTTGTCTTTGTAGTATTTCCCAGAATGCCCTGTCTTTTCGCAGTATTTTGTTTCGCTGCCTCCAGCCTCTTCTGGAACACTTTACCCTTTGCTATGGGAAACAGCCACATATCCAGGATCACTATGATCATCCCCTCGATTTCCTCCATTGTGTGCATCGTTCTTGTTGTTGTTTTTCTTCCCCCTACTTTTAACTGGCGTTGCAGGTGATGTCAGGCGCTTGTGTTGCTATGGCGACCAGGTACTCTCGAGGTAATGGAAACGCAGTCGAGTCGAGTAGAGCCGGGTGGCTACCATGTAGTGGAAATGGGGCATTATTAGAGTCTCCAGTCGACCTAAACATGCACGTTGTTGGACTGTGGGAGGAAATAGGTTCAAGGCCCAGCCCATTAACCATCTTTGCCCAATTCTCAAATGTGTTCCCCTGATATCTCACACATTGCAGTAGTTCAGTAACCTGAGAGTAGTCACTACACCCTCAGGCTTCTTCACATAGACATGCAGAGTAATTTCATTCTCACATTGACATCGTCTCTGTAGGTGGAATAAGCCACCGTGTCTGGAACAGTAATGTGTGGATGCAGACAGGGCTGGACGACTGCACACAGCCTGCAGCACAGGGGCTTGAACCCGCTTCTTTCTGAACGCTGAGGAGACCCCGTAAAATATACATCAGATTTTCCAGCTTTCCTCGAGGACCTAATGTCTTTGACGCTCCGATAGTAAAGTCTCAGCACTTCCTGGCAGACTCATTAGTGGATGACTGAAATATCTCCTGGTGGTGACCCATGCTAACCTGGTTTCCTCCAGTCAAACCACTCGGAGTAAATAACAGTTTTGAGAAGCGCCCTAACGAGAGGAGAACAATAGATGCAAAATGTAATTTTCCAGCCGGATTGTTAAAGCAACCTCCAAACGCGCTGGCCCGCGCAGATTCCCTTTGTCCTCGAGAATGCTTCCAAGAAAGCCACTGCCATAGAAGATATTTCCATACAGGTCGTCATGATCAAATGCATACTGGGTCTTAATACCGGGCTGTTAAAAGTGTACTGCGAGTTTCCAGAGCCGATGGTGTGTTGCCATATCTCTGCAACTAATTGTGTTTAGTCCGCGTCTGGTCTGTGAGGAGCATGCTGGAGGCCAGCGTGCTCGGGTCAGTCTGGTGGTAAATAAACTCGCTTGCACAACTCAGGGGGGTTTTGTTCGGTGTGTGTGTGTGTGCTGCTTTCCTCGGTCTTAACACCGGCTCACCGCTGATCCTCTGTTTGTGTCCTCAGCGCCCTTTGGAGAAGCCGGACGGCCTGGACGTTTCTGACCAGAGCAAGGAGCACCCGCAGCACCTGTGCGAGAAATGCAAAGTCCTGGGCTACTACTGCCGCCGCGTGCAATAACTATCCTCTCCTACCCCGAGTCAGAGAGCGACGTCTGCGTCCCAGGCCCTATTGCTTGTCCTCCATCAAGGCTTTTATTTTCCTCCCTTTTCCAGGTTTCCTCACGCCCCCCCCCCCCCCCCGTTACTTTGCACACAACCTGGTGGCCTCTCCTCCTCACGCCCTCCCCACCCTGACATATAGACGGTAGCTCTAACCCTCCGTTCTTTCTCTCCCTCTTTTCAACCACCCGTAGCCACAATGCCTCTTCTTTTCTTGTCTTTTCTTTTCTTTTTTTTGTTTTTTTTTCAGTGACACTATCGAAGATTGCAGGGGGTGAACTTTCGGGGGTCAGTGTTTCTCTCTCAAAGTGAGCGATCTTCATCGTATGCAAGAACTTGCCAAAATCAGTGACTTCTTCGTGCCTCACGAACCCGAAAAAAAAGAAAAGAAAAAAGCAACCCCGTCGATCCAAACTCGGCGTTTGGATGAAGCGAATCGTTGCGTGAATCGTTGCATGAATCGGCACCAGAGTGCGAGCGTCACTGACAGTATTTGGTCTCCAGAGATTACCTCCCGTGGGGTTTGATGGCTTTGTGTTTACAGAGATCTGCCTTCCGTTTCCCTGCCAAGTGAAGTGGTAATGTGATGAGCGCTGGACCCCGGCCTCCTCCGATGGTATAATGTATTTTGAGGCCTCTGATGTCTTGCCGTACTGGGGTCAGCAGCACATCTTATTAACTGTGAATTAACCGAGGGACAATGTGCCATACATCCCTAGCTTACATTTGGCCTATTTATTTTTCTTGTCGTCGAGTGTGCAATTTGAATTTTTAACTGGGACATAAGGAGATGTGTTTTGTGTTTGTTTATATCTCACGTTGTCGTGTTAACTGCTTCCACGTGTCTTTAGAAACTACTGTAGGTTCAGTCGCGTAGAGTCGCTTTAGATAATGGTGCGTTGCCAAACAGATGCGGTTTCATTCGGTCTCTCTCTGGAGGATTTTCTGGCTGCCACAACAACGTCTCAGTCGTGTCTAGCTGATAGATAGGTACATTCAGTCGTGTTCGTTCAAGTCACAAAGGGGGTCAATTGGAAAAGTGTCGTAGATAAACAGCAGTGATTCAACAATTTTGCCGTCCACACAGTTTCTTGCCAGTGTTGAATATCTGTAAAGCAAGTAGGAAAAAGCGAGCGAACCGGAAACTGGAAACAGTGTCAAACTGCTGATGATGGCAGCGTAGCGTGTCAGGATGGAGGTGGAGCGTAGACACTGAGGAGGATCTCCTGCAGAAGGGATGGCGCGACAACGTAAAGTGAGGACGGGACGGATACGGTGAAAGTGAAGAAACAAAGTAAGTTTTAAACCCTTTTGCTCGTTTGTGTTAACGGAAGTGCCTACTATTGCAAAGCAATGTCTTCAAAGGAAAAAGTTCACAGCCTGTTTACATACACCGGTGTGCAGATCCTAAAGCATCACGGAGGAAATTCATGTAGTTACGACTTAGAGAAACGTGCTTTTCGAGGAAACGTGTCGTAGGAATTGTGAACTATTTTATATGTACTGTATTTCTAGCCTTATAAAAGCTGGTTGACTTATATTTTATACTGTAACATACTGTATGTGCCTTAAAAGAAATTTGAAATCATTCGGAGGTGTTTTGGAAACGGGGTAAAGACAAAGTGGGGTTTGGTTGCACGTGTGCACGTGGTGAATGTGATGCATAGCAAGTTTAATGCAGGTTCAAGATGTGACAAAGGAGCAGCCGATGATACAGTTCCTCCATTAGCAGTATAAAGTGGCACGGTGGGTGTTCGCTTCGATGCAGTTTGCTGTGTTTAACACACGGGGCTGAAACAGCATTTCCAGCTGGCAATAACAATCCTACTGTGGTCTGTTGTCATGGAATATCAACAAGGAGGTTATTTCTTAGTCCTCACAACAGAACACAGTCGCACATGAAACTGTGGACCTCACTCTGTGTTTTTTTTTTTTTAAATCTATTGTAGTTGTGTTTATCCAAGGAATTGTGGGTTTTGTCAAAAAATAAATATATTTAGATATATATATATATATATATATACACACAGTCACTTGCCTTAGGGGGAGACTTCACAGTGGCTGATAATGGTACCTTAGAGTTTCAGTAGTTAAAGGGCCACTCCAACAAGCCAGTGCAGTTTTTCAAATGAGCAAAATGTGTTTATTTCTATTTGTCCCAATTGAGGCTCAAGCGCCTCCATTTTCCATGACGTAGCTCACCAGTGCATGTGATTGCCCAGATGTGTATCCAAGCCCAGTTATTAGTTATTTTCTCACTCGACAAAGCTCTTCCAGGGATACTAAAGGCATGAAAAACGCATTTCCACAGTTGCAATTGGCCGCCATTGTGCTAACCGAGCTTCGTTTGCAAAATTGCTGGAGTGTCCCTTTAAAGGAAAGGAAGTGGGAGTGGTTACTGCAAGTTAAAGATTCACCTTTCAGGCCCGCCACTGTTGGGAACAATCCATTTTTCTTACTGTTAACATTGTCTTTCCTTTGCTCTGTGTTATGACACTAACCTAACTGAACCCTATTGTCCACGTCATACCATGTGGCTGTAGCGAGAGTGAGGCTGTAGTAGATACCAATGATGCCTTAGTCACTAACCTCATAAACAGGTAACTATGTTATTGTAATTTTACCGAGTTCCGGTCGAGTAGAAATGAGAAATCGAGCGTCTGATTCCGCCCACAGACATGTTGCAAGGAGGCAATTTTAAATGGCAAATCGAGAGCCAATGGAAGCAGTTGTTACATTTGCAAAAAAAAAAGGAAAAAGAGAAAAAAGAGGAAAAGAAATCTCTGCTTTCAGACGTATTGTCTTGAATTACATATACTTGACTTTTGTAGTACCTTTTCAGTTCAAATTTGTTATTTTCTATGGATGAGATGTGTATTTTGGAACACTTAATAGATGTTGAAAATTATAAAGCAATCTGCAAAAACTCAAGAGTTATTTCCCTGACAAAGATAGACTGTTTTATGTATATATTTGATGGCCATGAGTTTCAAGGATAGTAGCTCTTTTAAAGTGTTATGCAATATTGAAGCTTTTGTGTGAAGAAGGGCCTATTGCTGAGAAATAAACAAAGCTGGGAGTTTTTTTTTTTTGCTTTAAGTTTTACAATAATCTGAGGGGTTTATCCTGCAGAAATATTTATGGAAAGATTTTTTTACAACACTTTTTGTATAGAATATGCAACAAAGTTACACTAAGAAGGAAATATTGATGTCTACATAGAATATTATAAAAAAAAAGCTGGTACATAATTAATACCCTTTCTCAATTATAAGCCATTGTATTTTTGTGTCTTGTTCTATGATGTTATCAGTGTTGAATAACCCACAATGTTATTTAGTTGCATTATGTAACTAACTATGAGCTGACATTTACATCCAGTCGCATGTATTCATTTTGTAAACAATATAATGAAGATATATTGTGTTAACATGCAGAAATCTTTTTTTTTTTCCTTAATTAGTGACGGATACTCACCACTGTATAAGCACATTAAACTGTGAGATGTAGTTTGCTTAAAGCAGCAAAGTCAAGAAACTATTTTAAAACGTTATGGTGTTATTAGTAGTTTAGGGAGTGTATCCTTTTGTCAAGAAAAGTGTGTGTGACAAAGAACTGTTTTAGAGTTTGCATGTGCATGTGTTTGGATTTTTGAATGAACTATTATTTCGTGCAATGTATTTAGTTATTTAAATACTACCGTAGTTTGCAACAGTACGTATTGTTTTTAACATTATCAACAACTCCTGATTGTTACTAGTCCTGAAGTATCTCATTTACTGCTAGCGTTAGCCCTCTGCGAATAATACATATTTACTGAATGTAATGTGTTAACACCAATGTGGTCGATTTGGAAAGCTGTGTTTGTATTCTTTGCTGTCTGTATCACTTGAGATGTTTGTAATGCAATATTGCAATAATGTAATATTTGAATTGGACAGAACACAGGCGTGAGGGTGGGGGAGATGATGATTTTGGGAAACAAGGACAGTCATGGTTTCGAGAGTAGACCACAGGTCTGTTTTTCATGTCCATGAAATGGCATTCCAAAATGTGCCTTATTTGTTAGTCGGGAAAAACATTTTAGTGCTTTAGTGCTGTTGAGAGTTTGATGAATAAAAGTCATATTGAATTAGAACTGCTTGGATTGTGTGGTTTTTATTTGTTTGAGTCTTCTGCTGAATTGTTGTTACCAGTAACTGGGAGGTGTTCACTCCGGAGTTCGGTTTCAGCCAAAAGCAACACACTTTTCTCAAGACTCTCAAAAGTCTGTAAAGCTGCCTGTATAGTATCCATGGCAGAGAGCGTATGTTTTCATCATCCACGCCGTGCTGTGTCACCGGGTGCAAGCTGGAAGCCTTGCACAACGCATTATGGTGGCTGTGGACCCCGGAGGGGGGCAGAGGCATGGTGCAACTGCGTCTCCCACTCTCTGTCAGGGCGCCGAGAGATAACGAGGCACGTCAAGCTCTGCCGAGTTTCGACACTTCATAGTAGTCCGAGAGCGGACCAGAAAACCAAAACACAGCATGGACGGACCCAAGGAGACAGGGGTGCCGTGTGATAAACGTGGACGTTTACAGCAGCAGAACCAGCTTAGACCAGTCGTAAAGATGTCATTGTTTTGCACGTGTATTAAACGCTGGCTACAGCACGGGGGCTGGCCCGGGCCAAGTTTCCATGCACAATACTGGACGTGCATTCCAAATAACTAAAGCTAAAGCAGAGGGTGGGGACCCAAATTATATCAAGTTTGTTACAACATCTCCCGGCTCAAACAGAGCGAGAGCTTAAAAGTCTCTATAGCAACAATGTAATCTGAGAATTCAAACAAACGGTGGAAGGTCAACGCGCATATGGTTTCATTTAGGGGCAAGAACTGCTTTTTCACGTCGCTTCATTATTTACTTTCATAAAGTATTAGCTCGATAAGCAGCACCACCCAGTCTCTGGCTCTCAGACAAGCCCTGGCCTCCTCCTCTCTCTCTCTCTACCCCCCCCACTCCTCCAGACGTTCTGTGTTTCACATAAAGAGGCAGTGAGAGGAAGTGCAGCCCACATACAAAGCTGAAGACATTTTCAGGTTCCTATGCGGTTCCAGCAGATTAAATCAGCTGCAGTCGTCGCGTCCAACGAGGCTGCAGACCACAGGTCTATCAACTGTCAACTGCCCTCGTGATATTTCAGCTCCACATATTCCAGCTGAAGGTGGATGTCACATGATGTCACATCCTGCTCCAGTGGACAGGAAGTGCTAGTGTCTAAAAAAAGCCCCTGGTTCACATCCAGGAAGCTTTAAAACCAGCAGGGTTGGTGGCATATGAGAACAAATGTACTGTACTAACTCCAGAGCTCTTAAAATCTGAAAATAGTCGTTTATTTGGCAGTAAATGAAGAATAATTGCCTCAGAAGAGCATTTTACACACTTGATGACACAGTATGTAAAGCAGACAGGTCGAGTTGCAATTTAGAAAAGGCAAGAAATGTGTTACAGCCAAGGTTAAAAACTGACATATTTCCCTTGTTAGTGTTATTTACAAGCAAACACAATATTCAGTCGTTTCATACCTGACCTGATCTGTTAAAAAAATAAGTAAACCTGTGGGTAGTTTCAATCACGAGCGCAGTCACCAGCCATAGCTTTCCTTCCTCAACATAGAGGTCAGTGCACATGTTATTTGACCACCCCACAGTCTGTGATGACAATTTTCTTGAGCACGCCACCATCGTGCAGACCAAAGGACTCCATCTTGGTGACCACGTCCATGCCGTCCTTCACCTGCCCGAACACCACGTGTTTGCCATCCAGCCTGTTGGAGGAGACACACAGGTTAGAGATCGGAGAAACGGAGGGTCTGTTCGATTTTGGAAAAAAAAGTAACTGAAACAACAAATCTCTCCATGGTTTTTACCACTCCGTTTTAGCTGTGCAGATGAAAAACTGGGAGCCGTTGGTGTTTGGACCGGAATTTGCCATCGAAAGGGTTCCTGCAGAGACCAATGAGCCGGCATGAAAGTGCATCAAATGTGATGCAGTCAACAAGATCTTGACCTCCTTTTACCACCGAGCCAACTGAGGCATGACCGTAGCAAAAGAGAGCCATGACACAAGTCAACAGCTGTGTTTGGGGAAAGCATGCTCCTTTTCTCAAAAACAGTCGCAAACTGCCATTACACAACACTCTCAAGTGAAGCGCCGATTGTGCGGCATGAGAATGAAGTTTATTTGAGAGGGAAAAAAGTTATTTTGATTAGTGCATGTAAACTGACTAAAAAAGTAGGTCATACGCCCTGGGATTGCAAAATCCATATAGGAGGCAGTGGAAGTGCTGCTGGAAACACATACTGCCATCTAGTGGAGAGATCTGGAGACATGCACAGTGCATGATAAGAATCAACCTGCAACATGTAATAACTTATTATAACTCACACTGATGTGATGATGGAAAAATGGAGCTAGGGGCTTTTAAAGCAGAATCACCAAATAAACAACAAAACAAACAGTGAATGGAAATCAGCATGTATCACGGTTGGGTGAAGGCTTGCTTGTTATAACCCCTCCACTGGGAAACGAGATGCTCTGTATAACAGTGCTCAGTGTGAACAGTGCTGTACCTGGACCCGTGTGTTTTAATTTGAAGTTTTCATCTTTGAACGTTTTCCCGAATATAGATTTTCCTCCTGTGCCGTTGTGGTTGGTGAAATCTCCCCCCTGCATCAGAGGAGACACACAGCAGACCGTCAGCAAATATCTCTAACTCAAGAAACTTCTTATTGATTAGCTCTGGTGGCTCACTGCTCTTTCATTCATTTCATTTTCTTCTTCCATCTGTAACTATGTAGTCTCAATACCTTTGCTACCTTATACATACATGGATCACCTGTAATTTTGCATCTTTTCTGATCATTTGCTGATTTTCTGATCAGGTTCCATCGCTTTCTGATCAAGTTCCATCGCTTTCTGATCAAGTTCCATCGCTTTCTGATCAAGTTCCATCGCTGGAACTTTTCTCATTCAAGTATCAATGAGTTTCCCACTGTCTATACATAAATTCATCCGTGTATTATCCACATTAAAGTTCTCACCTGGCACATGAACTCCGGGATGATCCTGTGAAACACTGACCCCTTGTAGCCAAAACCATGCTCTCCGGTGCACAGTGCTTTGAAGTTCTCTGTTTCAAATGAATGTTCCTGATAAATATCATGAACCTAAATTAAGAACAATCTAATAGTCCTTCAGATTTCCCAGCGAAACTGTGTAATTGTGTATTAATAACCAGGATGATCAAATCCTACCTGCAGTCTTTGGCACCACATCTGCATTCAGCTGCAAGGTGACAGATAACAAACATTCACACACACCAATGAGCATGAATGAAGGTTTACACGCTGTCCTTGACTGCACATACAGCACAGTCCAGGCTAGCGTTAGCCACCTAGCTACCTCTGTAGTTACCTCTATGGTTATCCTCCCGACGGGCTCACCGTCCGCGGTGATGTCCAGGAACACCACAGGGTTCCCGGGCTGGCCGGAGGAGAGCAGCCTGGCGGCGGCGAGGACCGGCCCGCTGTACCGGAGCCGCTTCTTCAGCTGCAACATCGCGGCCCGGCTAATGTTTACATGTGACGTCACAGGGTCGACGTCACCGCGCAGGACGCAGGACGTCCTCGCGCCATGGTCTTCTCTTGCTGCCATCTTGTGGCGATGCTTTAGAGCGGTTTGAGCGTGGAAAGTACTTTGTATTTTGAGGTGTTGTTAATACTTGTTGTGACTTGCTTCGTGATTTCGAATGTAATAAGTCACATTTCAATAGTGCAGTTCACGTCAAGTTATTGATAAAACAGCTGCTATGTTTGTATATGTTTGTATTTGTACGGACTGCAGTTAAAGACTGCAGTCTTTGGACTCACCATTTTCGCTTTCACATGGTCTGAGACTTATTTACATCAACACTCAGCTGTTTTTTGTACTGTTTTGTTCTTTCTTTTTTTATTATGGCGTCACCCTAGAACCTGCATCTTCTGAAAGGATCAATAAAGTTCCTATCTATCGATGCATTTCATCTCTCGAGGATCATTAAAAGAATGTCTGTTGGAATGGCCGATGTCAGTCATGTTTACGTTTCAAGGACCAGGCACAGAAAACATGCTCGTTTTGATGTAGTTTGCATCTGTGTGATTTGCATAACTTCAAGTTGCGACTGATGACAAACAGCTCCATGTTTGTCAGAAAACAAAGGCTCCTGCATTCATGCTTTTTCAGGCTCCACTTGGCAATTCGGCGCACAGTACTGTATGTACCGAATGTAATGAGCAAGTAATAAATATTCATTATCATCAAAACGTCAGACCTCACCTCGCCGATCCACAACCGAAACACGAAGCTATTATTACCATTAGCATGGCTGCTCTAGTGCAGTGACCGTCACCAGATTAGCAGTACTGGAGTCATTAATGTGTTTTCAGGTTCACTGGGCTGATTCACCCACAGAGCAGTGTGCACACTTATGGAAGAATTTAATTCCTGTTTCGAAGAGTTTTTACTGTGGAAACCTTTCACTTAAGCTGATTATTTGCTTACTACACTAATGAGGATATTGTTAAGATTTTATAGGACAAACTTACAGCCCTTTTTAAACTTCTTTGTGGAGCGTGCAATGATTTAATGCGGACCGCACTTTGGATGTCAAAAGACACAGAGGCCATTAATTGTGTTTCATCTGAATACATATTTATTAGATAAATATTAGGAAGTCACGTCATCTAACTACATACAGATTTGCAAGACTAAAAATCACAATGTTTTCCGACCAGTTTAGAATATGAAATGATTGTACATTGAATGTACAAAACCAAAGAGACAACTGCCACTTGTGCCAATCGCTTCAGATTGTACCTTTATAGCATATTTTGCCAAATTGCATAAAAATTATAAATTTGACAAAATCTTTTACAAACTGCAAATTCGGAAACAACCCTTTGGAGCCACTCGAGGCTCAATGTCTCCAAGTCCCAATTATACCTCAAAAGGTTTGAATAATTTTGTAGCACCTTTATAAAGTACACAGGTAATAGAGAAATACACAGAAGTTTAATATTACACAAAGGAAAAATGTCTTTTTTTTCTTGGAAACCCCACGTGGAGGGGTACATAAAGTATCTTACATAAATGAACAGGCGTGGTTAGAGAGGTCTGCACAGACGCAATCAAACACAGACTCATTTTGCCAATTCAATGTCTGACAGGAGGATGGAAGCTTTACAAATTCTAAATACACTATGCACACTCCCCCTGGAGAAAATGAATACATTTCTGTTAACGTGTCTCTATTTGTCATTTACATTATATACACGTAATCCCTTGCATTCCCGATCCCACCCCAGCCCTCTGCCACAACCTCCCCTGATAATGCAAATAGGAGGAGGATGGGGGAGGGGTTTCTCCCCCAAGTTTCACTTTACAATATTAGTTGCATTCTCTTTTAAATCCTCGACTGAATTTCCAACGTCTGCAATCAGACAGTACAATTTGTGTTGCTCAAATTACTTGACATGATGCTGCGAATGGTTACACTGAACAGGTACACACTGTGTAGGGAAATAAAACATCCCAATGCGGCAGTGCATTGTCTTTAACAAACACAGAGACGAACACAAACGACATCCGATCCTTCAGCTGTGTTCAATGCAGGTGATGTGATCGATTTCCAAGCTCAGTAAAGCCATATTTGGTTTTTAAAAACAGATTACAAATTATCCTGTGGGGACACTGTTCTCCAGCCACATACAGTGTACTTAAAAAAAATTCATTGTACTGCATAAAACTGTGTAAACCAAATTAGAACGATTACAAAAAAAACATGGGACAAAAATAATAACTTAAAACAATATAAAATGTGGTGAAAATACACAAATCATGTTCACTTTTTGCCATGTATGGTTATCAAAAGCTCATTATTAGGCCCCAAAACAATCAAAGGACATTTTGCACATTCTCACTTTAAATAAAGAGGACAAGGTCATCCAATAATATCTAACTGCTTTCAGAGACAGAAATTTGGACCTCAAAAGCTGCATTAATCTTACAGACAGGAAAAAAACAGATCATTTAAAGCAGACAAGGAAAAAATAATAATGAAAAACTTGCCTGCTGAGTAAATCAGATACTCCTTTCCACTGCTGCATTGTCACAGGGTAATGGGATAGCTGTACACAATACACGGGTACTCGATACAAGGCCAGTGAGAGTGTATTTGGATCAATTTCTTACAGTATTGGACTCTATAAGGTTGTGTCTGTGTGTGTGCGTGTGTGTTTGTAAGTGTGTGTAGTCCTTGACAGACATACAGTACCATGTAGTTGCCAGTAATAGATAGGTACAGTACTGTACAGTCACAACGTATTCACAAAGGGTATATACAACAGCTCTGGAAACACTGTTGGATCATGCAGGATGTCCCCCCCCCCCCCCAACAAGATGCAATTCAACAGTAACAAAATGAGAAAAAGGAAAGGTCAGCACGAGCACACAGGCGTTTCTATAAAATACAGTGATTTAGAAAAACTTCTGCAGACGTCTGTGGGATCACAAAGTCCCGCTCTTTGCACCGAGATAATATCCAGGCCCAGACCCCATAGAAAAAAGCATAGGACAACTTTGGTGACATGAATCTGATTCATTTCAATGGGCGACAAAGATGAGACATTTAAAATTGGATAACATTGATAGAAAAAGAAAAAAAAAAGACGACAGGTGAATTTGCAATAATAAATATGAGGATGCGAGAAAAAGAAAAAATGGATCGAGCACGTTTAGGCTGGACGAAGAAGACAACAGGAGCCGTTGGCACACATGCACTTTGTGAACAAAATGAATATGCTGAGGAGGAGTGAGACACGACACACACCAGCACGACGACTGTGGACTGGCTGGAGGGGGAGGACCGGCTGCTCTCAGATGTTTTCTCTTCCTTCCCTTCAATGTTTTTCCTCCCTCCTCCGTCTCAAACTCTTTCTCCCTGCTGTCTTTGAATCACGCACACAGGGTCAACAACACACACACAAACACACATACACACACACAGACATTGCACAATGTGCACTCATTTCCTCTGCTTGACACCGTGGGACATTTCAGCTTGTCCACTCAGTGTCCTGATTCTGATGAGTTCCAGTTATTCATCTCACACACACACACACACACACACACACACACACATACACACACACACAGAATAGTCTGGGGGTCAAAGGGGCATGGCATGTGCCAAAGTTTTGGGAGAACACATTTGAAATGGGTTGAAAACATTTACAAGACAATGTTTGTTTGTTTTTTGTTGGTTTTTTTTCCTCAAAAAGAAAATTAAAATAATCCAAAAAACAAAACAAAAACAAAAACAAAGCTACAACACTTTTCTCTCTGTGTTGTTTTCATATGATTATTATAGCTGCACAGTTTTCATTTGAAAAGTCACAATATCATATATATGTATATATATATATATATACATACATATATACATATATATGTGTGTGTGTGTTTGTGTGTGTGTATGTATAAACTTTAGTGCCCGCCAACATGGCTGTAAATGGTGTGTTTGGAGTCAGGCGGTGGAACTGGTGTGTGGAATCTTTACATGAGAACAGGTGTGTGTGTGTGGGGGGGGGCGGAGAGAGGCTGGGGGGTGAGGGGGTGAGGGGGTGAGGGGAGGGCATTCCTGCTCTCTCCCTCTCAGTTCCCAAACAGGCACCAGTTTTCCGGCCAGCTCCCCCTCCGCCACACAGGATCTGATGAGGGACCGGGGTATGTGTGTGTGTGTGTGTATGTGCATGAGCGCAGGACAGGTGGCGGGGGGGCTGTGCCTGTGGACGGACAGTCAAACACATGGCAGCTCCTGCAGGTTGCAGCAGGGGCGGGAGGGGAGGGGGGTGAGTAGGAGGGGGGGGGGTTAGGGCATCTAGTTGTTCTCAAACAGGGAGAGCAGGTCGTCGTTGCTGTTGGTGGGGAGGTCGGGGGGGTCCAGGTAGGACAGCAGCTCCTCAGGGTTCGCCAGCTCCGGGAGCAGCTGCAGAGGAAGAAGGAGAGGGAGACAGGTGAGGCCAGGGCGAGACATCCGGGCGGATATCCATCAGTGGGTCATGTGACATGGACAGACAGACAGACCGACAGACAGAGAGCACACGGCAGAAAGATGAGAGCAGCTGCAGCAGACAGTGTTAGCGGTTAAGTGCCCCACAGCAGGCACACTTACATCCAGGGAGGGTTCAGGCATTTCCTGCGCCCCCTGACCCATCGGCCCGTCTGAGGAGGGGTTAAAGGTCAGATCGCCGTGGGGGTGACTGCTCTGCCCAGGCTGCGGCTGAGGCTGCGGCTGAGGCTGGCGCGGCGGCTGCGATGACTGGCCGCCGTGATGCAAGGGCGGCCCTGACTGGCTGCCAGGGTGGGGAGACGCATGCAAGATCTGCTGCATGGAGTTATGGGACTGATCGGGATGGGACATCTGCAGGTGCGAGAGGGGGGAGGAGGAGGAGGATAGAGTGAGAGGGGGCGGAGGTGGGAGTGTTAAGGGGGGGGCGGGGATGCATGGGAGGAAAGAGAGGAAAAGCGAAATGAGTCTCAGCGTGGATCATATGGAACAGGCCCTCTGAATGGAAGCTGTGATCAGCAGACATGTACAGCTGCAAACGCATGTGAGCATGACTGAGCACACATGCTGCTAGAGCACAGGCTGCACCGGGGCAGGTGACACATCTCTCCTCTTATCTCAGCACGCTTATCTCAAGGCTGTCTGCACATTCTCCTCCACTAGCCAACACTCGACTGGGCTCTGGCTCGCTTACACCCACAACAGTTCACTACAGCTGGGATGTTTTTATACAACACCTTGTTAAGTGCACACTTGCCAGACCTCAGACACGAATACTGTATACATGCTAGACTGTATAAATGTATACAAATATTTTCTTTTCTTTTTTGTTATTCCCCTAGTCGTCCCACCAAAGAGGAAAGAAAACTTCAGGTGCTACAGCAGCTTCGGAGCCTTGCTTCCTTAACCACTAGAGATGAAACTACAGGACGAATCAATGTAGTTTAGTCAGCTCGTAAGCTGAATAAAATGAAAGCCCTGAAAAGTCCGAGCCAGACCTGCGTCTCTCCTACACACTTTGCTGGGACGGAAGCAACACAAAGCAAGCAGCCATGGAGGAGGAGCCACTTACTCCGTCGTTCATGCCGTGGTTGAGGGGCTTGTCCTGTGAGAGGAGACCCCCGGGTCCGTCGGGAGGGTGGGAGAGCTGAGGGGGCTGGATGAAGTCGTTCATGGGAGGACCTCCTCCTCCGCCTCCACCACCTCCTCCTCCTCCTCCTACGCCACCTCCACCAGCAGAGGGGTTCCCGTGAGGGAAGTCAAAGTTCCCTTGGCTGTGGTAGCTGTTGCCTTGAGGGACCACAGAGCACAGTGTTTACATTGAGATGTTAATGGACTTCACAGGATAGAAAGGTTCAACCTCTCTTCTCCTTGTCTAGGATTTGTCAGAGCAGTGAGCGTGAATGAAACCTGTCTTGTATTTACCTGGCCCGGGGTAATCGCCCCCGTTGCCACTGCCGTGTTGGCCGGGGTGAGAGGGGTAGGGGCTGGGCCCGGGGCCGTGTCCAGGCCCAGGCCCAGGCCCAGGCCCAGGCCCTGGTCCTGGACCGGGTCCCAGCTGGGCGATCATCTCCATCACGTTGGGCATGGTCATCTGACTGGGACTCATGGTCTTGAAGCGCTTGGCGAGTGGTCCGTCTGGGTCCTCTTTGATGTGCAGCTCAGACTTGATGGGCACAGGTCTCCAGCTGCACGTCGGGTCTATAGTGACCTCCTCAAACTCCGAACTAAAAGACCAGAAGAAAGAAAAACGGTATTTTAACTTTGACTTACCAAGTTTGGAGCACTCATAGCAGAGGAAGGAGAGAAACTTACTTTTGGATGGCGTTGAGGATTCCCCACATGTACTGATCCACCTCCAGACCTTCTAATAATGCTGTTTTACTGGAGGGAGAAAAAAACAGCACATGACTCACTCTGCGTTTCCTCCTTGAGGAACCCATCTTTCCATCCCATCTAAAAAAAGGAGCGCCTTCTCACTTACTTGCACACAGGACACCTCCACGTCCCCCTCTCACAATTGAGCTGCAGGTAGGATTCCAGATCGAAGCACTGTGGAGAAGCAGCGCAACACGTCATTCAGATCCATCCTTTCCCCGCTTACAGCACTATCTGCAGCTGAAGCCAGGCCCCTCCCACGCTCAACCAACCTGGACGTGCTTGCAGTCGTGTCCTCGAGCCGGGAGCTGGATACGCCGGAAGGTGATGGGACATTTCAGAGACACTTTGATGGCCGTCTGCTCCACGCCGTCCTCCCCGTTCAGGGTGGTGTTGCCTGCCGAGGCCGCCACGCTGCTGAAGTTCCTCTTGACTAGAAAGAGACGGGGGAAAAGCGTTTGCTGTTACTTTGTCGCAGGTGTACTTTAAGCTCTATCTGGGGGGGGCGCAGCATAAGGAGAAACAGGTGTGCGTTTGTGTAATGAAGATGCACTTGTGCATGTTAAAGCCGCAGCGGGGAGGACAAAGAGGAGGCGTACTCTTGGTGATGCAGTGTTCTGCAGGAAGGAGCCGTTTCTTCAGGAGCCCCTGGAGGACAGAGCGCACAGATGGCCGGTGGACCAGCTGCAGCACAAACAGGTGGGACTGCCGAGCAACACGTGAACAAACAGAGAAGAAGGGAGAAAGCACAGTCAGACAGAAGGTCTATACGGCAGCAGGCATATACGGAGACAGATCATCTGTGTGATCATCCTCCCAAATGGTTCTCTTGGCGGTCCCGGCACTCACACAGCAGCAGGCGGTGACTGTGATCTGGATGGTGTTTCTGCCGGGCTGGCACACGTGCTTCAGGTGCAGGGGTTTGTGGGACGTCTTGTTGTCCCCCCGCTCGATGGTGAGGGGCGTGGCGTTGACGCTGACCTGGACGGAGGCGGGCCAGTTAGTGTTCATCTGCCGGTCTTCGTGGTGGTAGCACTTGAACTGCAGCTCGAGGTCAGACCTGCGGGAGAGTCGGTGGTTAGGAAGAGGGCCGACTTGAAAGGTGCGTCTTCATGTGTTTACGCGAAACAGGAAAAAAATGTTGTTCGGACGTTGCTTAGACTGGCAATAGCACTGGATACAAAGCAGCTGATGGATGATTTGTTTCAGGATCTTGAGCATTGCTCTACAGCTGTGCTTAGGAGGACTTCCCTACCTCCACATGAGGGTCTGGTGGACGGAGGGTCGCAGGTGGAAGACGTGGTTGCTGACAGCCAGGTTGTGCTCCAGGCGGAACGGCTCCAGCACCACTCCGTCCCGGACCGGGAACGTCAGCCGCAGCTCCTCGTTGGGGTTGGCTGGAGGAGAGGAAGAAAAAGAAGCACAACCCCAGGACGTGTCAGAAGACGAGGCAGAGCGCGTGTGGCTGAAGGCGTGAAGGCGACGGCGAGTGGGACGCTCACTGGGAGGAGGCGGCAGCGCGGCCATATTTGGTTTCATGTCGGGTGGGAACGGGGGCTTCACGTCCTGGTTCGGCGACAGGTACGGAGGGATACCACTTCCTGGGGTCATGGGCGGCGTGGGGTTTCCGGGGACCGGGGAATGGGGGTAGTTACCGGGCCTGGGGGGCTGTAAAAGGCAGGAGAGTGCAATCATGAAAACATCTGGACAAGTCGTCTCACAAGCCGTACAGTATGTACTGTGGTGCAGAGGCCTTGCCGGGGAAAACATACCCCGTTGCCTTGGCCGTAGGAGTATCCGCCTCCGGGGAAGTTGGTGCTCTGACCGTTGAAGTGCTCTTGCTGCAGAGGAAATAAAGAGTTAGTCACGACGAGACCGTTTCAGAGTGTGTGCTGTGAGGTCGGCACATATCTGATGACAGACCTTGTAGTACTGGCCCATCGGCATGCCAGGCGGGTACTGGCCCTGCGCCTGCTGCCCCGGCATCCTCTGGCTGGGGTAGCTGGGAGAGGGCAGCGGCCTGGACGCGTTGGAGGAGGGGTACTGGCCCTGCTGCGGTGGGAACTGACTGTTGGGCCCGTACTGCTGACCCCCGTAGTTTCCCTGGGGGGGGAGACAGAAAGATGACACATGAAGGCCCGGGTCCCAGACATCGCAAACGCACCAACAGGAAATGTCACTAAAAATGCAATAATCCCCTCGGCATGGTGGGAAAATATATTTATACGTTTTGCTCCTTTGGACGTGATGGACAGACAGATACCCGTTACCTGCCGGATGTTTAGAGGAAACATGGCACACGAATAATGAGGCTTAGATTCTGGGCCTATCTTGTCACCTTGCGGAGACATTTCAATAATGAATGAAGCTCTTGCTCATCCTCTCTCAGAGCAGAAACTCTGGGTGTTCAATCAGCAGCACTGACAGCCTCAGACATTCTACAGGTTGCTGTGGGGAAATCACTCATCGCGCTGAGCAACTGAGTAGGTACTGCATCAAAAGTGGGATGTTAATGTTAATCAACAGCTGTGTACCGATGCTCAACAATCAGTCTGTGTTAAATGAAGGAGAGAGAGAGAGAGACAGAGAGAGCACTGGAATTATCCTGCACCACCTTATCAGTAGAGAAGCAGCTTGTGTTTGCCCTCATGCCTGCAGTATAGAGAGAACCAGTAAACTCTGGTTTGATTCAATTGTCAGGTTTCTGCACACACCTCTCCAGGATACGGCCTCTTCATCCCCTGCATGGGCATGCCCTGCCGGGGGCCTCCGGGGTAGCCCTGCTGGGGCATCCGCTGGCCATGAGCTCCGAAGGGCCCCATGCCCGGGGTCCGGGCCTGGTTCATGCCCATGGGAGGCCCGCTCATGTTGGGGTTGTTCATGGCTGATCCCATGCTGGCTGGGTTCATGCCTCCGGGGGGTCCTCGAGGGCCCGGCTGGTTCATGAACTGGCTGTTGTAGGCCTGAGTCGGGCCCATCTGGAAGGACGAGCACATCTGGAGGAAGGAGGAGGAGGAAGGGGGGCGGGGTTCCAGCGTTTTAATGCCATAACTACAGAGCTGTGTGCTACAAGGGTTAGAGGTTGCACTGGTGCACCGTACCTGTCCATACTGGTTCATGTCTTTGTTCTGGGTCTCCTGCAGGGCCGCCACCGTGGCCGTCGCCGTGGCTGTTGCCGTGGCAGCGGCGGCGGCCACGGCCGCAGCCGCAGCGGCGGCCGCAGGCTGGGTGAAGTCACCTGGGGGACGCGTGTGGGAGCTCATCCCCATACCACCTGGAGCGGCGTTAGGACCTCCAGAATAACTGTACAAAGAGAGCAAAACCACAACCGATATTATATTTACATATCTGAACAAGGCACTCACAGTCTGGCTTCTGGATGGTTGAATCGGAGCAGGTACAGCCCCCTCTACTTTCACCCTCCTCTCCTGTCTCCCTTCCCCACTGAAAACACTTCTCCTTTTCTAACTCTCTTATAGCCTTTGTAACAGCTACCTGTTGGCCCTCAACAGTCAGGAATGTTGTTATTCAACAATACCGAGTTGAAGGTGTTTTTTTTTTCATCCCGGGTCGCCTTTAAGGAGAGCGGTATTCAGCCTCTTACCTCCCGCTGTATCCCCCAGGACCTCCGGGGTAGCCGGGCCTGCCGTACATGCCCTGCTGCATGTACGGCTGGTTGGAGCCTCCTTTGTTGGGAAACTGTTGCTGCTGAGCATTGAACTGGGGTGAGTTGAGCCCTGCAGCGTTGGCAGACATCCCTGATCCCATAGGGTTACCTCCAGGATTCATGGGGTTATTGCTGTTTGCCATTGGGTTACCTAGCACCTGGGGTTAAGCAAGCAGGACACGGGAAAGGTCAAATATCCATTCGGTTAGAAGAATAAACAAAGCGGATGGATGTTGTGAGTCAGGCGGCTGACTGGCGAGCTGGAAGTCATAGAGGAGCAGGAGGCTGCATGCTGCTGCGTGGTCGTACCTGACTCTGGGATGTGTTGGTCACGCCCCACACTGTTGTAACCACAGACAATGACCCAGGGGGCTGGTTGGTGTTTTGTTGCCAGGGGACAGAGTCATAGTTAAAGGATCCATCGCTGGAAAGCAGATCAAAAACAAAAACATGTGCCTGATGTCACTTTAAGTTTCAACTGGCCGGGAGGAGAAGCCAAGAGAAAGCCAGAGGGGTGGTGCGCGTCCGGCCAAAAATGTGAATAATTTGGGAATTCCTCTCGCCAAAATGTTAGGCAATTTGAAACGTTTGGCTGCGCTTTTCAAAACAACATATTCAGCCAGGATATGTTCTAATGGCTGCACAGTGAGACGAGTAAAAAGCTCCAAATGAGAGGAGAAGCAGTCATATGTCTACACACACACACACACACAAAGCAGTAAAAAGTTAACATGATTGAATTATTTCTCTCGAGCTGTTGAGAGGCTTTGGCATGTGGATCGGCAGAGCTGCTGGAATGTTAGAATTCCCCTTTAAAACAAATATCAGGGCAAACGGGCTCATATCTGTCCGTTACATATGATAAACAAGCTAGGTCCTCATGGGGAGAGGTGAAGTGGCCAATGGAGTGGGAAGGAACTGCTGTTTTTGGAGAGCAGCTTGTTTTCGCTCAGAGGTTAGCTCTTGGAATGGACGACGTGTTCAATATTTCCTTGTGGAGGCACAACATTATCCCAAGATCCTAAGCAGACACGAGCAGGACTCCTGGCTACCTCCACGCTTTTCTTCCTCCTCTCCCCTTTCTCTCCTCCTCTCTTCCTCAAGGACAGGCATGAGCACAAAATGTTCTCCAAAGACATCACCTCACAGCTCTCTCTCTCTCTCTCTCTCTCGCTCTCCTCTTTCCACCTCGGATCACCTCGGCTCCACTCTGAGTAGTTCTGGCTCTGGTCCAAACAATGGAAATCCTATGTGTCTCTTGGCATGTGCGCGAATTACATAAACATACAAATTCAAGATAATGCTTTAATGAAGCCTGGAGCCAATCCCCTGTCAGAGCCCTGTCTCGTAAAGACACTGCAGTCAACCTCAGTGAGCTTCGGGTGCAATTCGGGAGCATGCGGCGTCTTAAAAAGCAGGGAAATCAATACGCTTGGAAAAAAAAAGAAAAAGAAAAGCTGTGGGAAACTGATGTCAGCTACCAATTAGTCAGCTCTGCTTCCTCCACCGCTGTGTCATAAATAATTTAAGATCACAATGTACATTCAAACGGTTGCGCATGCTTTCACTGCTATTTCTTTGGTTTCCCTCTGTCTACAGCTTTCTCGACACCCACATCTCCCTGCACTCACACACACACACACACAAATACACACGCTGACTGTGACTGTGTGCCATTTACTTGTGTTTACTAGTTCTCACTGTGTGGAGTCGGCGCAGGTATCAAATCAACCGGTGCAGCGTTTCCTCCCTTTGATAGTACATGCAGTGCATACAGTGTGAGTGTGTGTGTTTGTGTGTGTGTGTGTGTGTGAGTAAATGATTCACTAATGTCTTTGAGGGCCAGGCTGTGTGTGATGCGCTCTAGACTCGGTGGGGAATAGCAGGAAGAAAACAGGCAGGAGGAGACTACGTGGTATTGACTCCTATCTGGCAAATCAGTTTTCTGTGCATTTTCTTGCCCTTGATGTTTCTCTTTTACTCTTTTGACTCCAGGGGAGCTAAAAAAAAAAACAAACAAACAAAAAAAAAAACAGGAAAGCTTTGTCTCATTATGAAGGTGGAAGAGGGGTGACCTTGAAGTGGATAGCGGCCGCAGGGCCTGGCTGTCCCTCTGACAGGAGAGGCGTCGGAGGCTCCCCACTGACCTGTGTGTGAGGCCGGGCTTCATGCTGTTCATGCTGGGCTGCATGGGGACCTTTCCCTGCGGTTCGTTCTGCCTGTTCTTCTGGTGACGCAGCAGGAGGAGGCGACCCAGCTCCTCGCACCACGATGACAGCAGGGCTGCGAGGAAAACACACACACACACACACACACACATGAGCATGAGCCTTAATGTCCCCTCGCACAGCTACACACAGAAGCAAGGATGCACAGAGAGGCACGCGTTCCCTGCATGGATGTCTTTGAAAGCTACTGATCACATAGAAAACAAGTGTTATTTTCAGTTTGGCTCACAGCGCTTTTTTGTGTCTTTAATGTCGACCTCACATGAGTTGACACCGTCAGCTCTGCGACACGCACGGCGAGGGCCTCCAGGGGGCAGCCTAGCTCAACGGAAAGCTCACATTGATTATTTGCCCGTGTGGATTTCACAACGCTTACATCACGCCGGCCTCTACCTGCAGAGTCAAATATAAACTGAAACGCTTCTGCGGCACAAAGGACCTCCCAGGCTCCCGCCACAGAGAGGGAGAGGCTGAAATGGAGCGTGAGAGGCAGACAGACACAGAGTGGCTGGGGTTACCAGACAGCTAGAGCTGTGTGGGAGCTCTCCTCGCCCCTCGCCGCCACTTCAACGCCTTCCACACTTTTCCCGCTCGTCTCCTCGAGGACTGGTAGCATATGCGCCGCGCGGCCCCTCTCGTCCTCCCCGCCGAGATGACGGCGGAGATGTTTTTATTTTCTCATGCCAGTTTATTTTTGCTCCTCCTGACGCCAATCAACTCGCCTGCCTCCTATCAACCGGTGTTGTGTGGCCCATTTACGCGCGCCGCATCCTGACTGGGGAGAGTTGCCTCGACAAACAAACAAAAGAAAGATTACTGTGTAGTCGGTATCTAATTAAATAATTTAGCGGGGCTATTTTTAGCTTTTGTAGACCCAGATACACCAGCGTTCAGAATGTGCTGCTCGAAGGTTTGGGGTTTGCGGTGGGTTCGTGTTACTGAAGAACGCTGAAGCCCCGGAGGTTTGGAGCGGTCTGATCCTCAGATTGACGTCGCGTTTACAGGATTTACAAGGCCACAATCGCGCAAATGTCTGTCAGGGTGCCTTGTGAATGAAATGAAAACAAAGACCCGGCAGCCAGCGGACGAGCCAGGCAGTTGTTATGATTCTGGAGATCTGAAACCATTCATTTTAACAGTCTATAGCTCTCATTACAATATCCCTTAATCTAGATAGCTCCTGCCCATAATGAATTATAATATCTGATCTGACAAGTGACTGTGCACAAAGAACAGACAAGGAAGGAAGAGCAGAAATGGGAGAGGGGAGGAAGAAGAAAAAGAGGAGGGGAAGTAAGAACAAAGCTGAGGAGCCGTAACGTTTTCTTGTGGAGGGTGGAGAGAGCCAAGCCTCCTAGTTAAAGAGGAATTATTGCACCCTGCCATTACAGAGAGCTTATCTCCCCACTAAATCACCACCTCCACGCCGAGGGACTGTCTCTCCAACTGGCAACCCACCATTTAGACCTAAAGATCAGCTTCGAGCACAAGTGATGGAGTCACAGACAGAGTGAGAGTTGAGAGAGAGAGCGAGAGAGAGAGTGAGTGAGGCGGTGACTTATCATATCAACGTGGCTACGAGCGACCAAATCTAACAAGCAGCCAAGGCCAGGAGTCATCCATAATAGAGAGAGGGTCCGCTCAGGGTGACGTGCATATTTTAGCCAGCCTGCTACAGTGTACATGACCTTGTTTTCACCTCACATCCCACCCACCCCTCCATGTTTAAATCTCTGCCAACACCATCACACACCCACATCCACGCAACCATTTCCTCTCCTTTTATCTCTGCACTCTGTGTTAAAGTCCAGATGATGGATGTGTGAAACACCCAAGCAGGTTTGGAGGAATGTGATCTGAATGGGTAAAAGGAGTGAATAAAGACAAAACAAAACAAAACAAAAAATATGTAGAATTACAGGAACTCAGGTTGGACAGGTTGGAAGAGCAGCTCGCCTCACAGAGCAAACTGAAGCCACAGCTAAAAAGCTGATGGACAGATTGCCACCATATCAGTGGCTGAAGGTGGTTGATTTAATCCGAAGCGAAGCTGTCTTCTTAGACCACACAAAAAGGAAAGGAAGGCAGCAGGACTGGATTGTAATTGAAAAATAAGAAAGCATTGACTTTGTTTTCCTTTTTTAATGTAATTAGAAGAAGCTAATGACACTGGAAATGGATTTGCTGTTGACAAAAGTTTGTGATATGTCTGTCCTAGGTTTTCCTCCAGCCAACAAAAACATAGTAACACAAAGGTCTTCTTTAATCTTTCTATTTACACCAGGGGTTAAATCCTATACACTCTCAATCCACGGCTAACAGCTTACCTGGTGGACAGACGCCAAGGCCAACTAGTTTAAAGGCTTTGTTAAAACCTTTTGCACTCTATAGAGCATTTGCGTAAGACGCCTCCACATTCATGGATAAGACAGAGTTCCAACAACAAGTTCATGCCAAGTGTCCAACAGAAGACTCACTGACACAATAGGTTTTGCAAATTGGGCAAATTGCGCAACAGGTCAGTTTTGGAGGGAAGTGCCTCTAGCGCTCTAGTCTGGGATGTTTCTCTCAAGTTTCTGTGAGTGGTGTGAATGTTAAACGGCGAGCTTAGCCCAGCTTTGCCCAAACACTGGATACCTGGTGGATCAAGTGGCAGCTCTGCAGAACCTCGTTGCTATTTGAGACGTGTCGACACGACACTTTACAGTCGGGGGAAGAAAGTGGGCTAGTATAGCTACAGTCTGTAGCATCAGGCTTATTGGGAGATGTGGTGTCGGCCCAAGGCAGCATCCGCAGCACTGACGGTTCATAACTGTCAGCCTAATATTAACAATGACTTCATCCTGAGCTAAAAAAAAAAACAAAACAAAAAGCACAGAGAACAGGTCTGCGAGCTGCCTGTAGCAGCATGTAAAGAGGAGACGGTTACATGGAGCGTTTTTTTTTTTTTCATCTTATAACAGCTACAACAGCTATTGTGTCTGTGCCTGTTTAAATATTGGAGACAACATCAAGGTAAACTCAGACATGTTGTCCCTGGTTGGAGTGTTTGAAATTGCACTTTCTGCCTTGGAGCAAAACTACCACTAATCATGTATGGTGAGTTTATCTAAGTTAATCTCACCATTCATACCTCTCAACTGCAGGAAGAGACACCAAAATGAATGGTCAGAGAACCATTTCCACCTGACCCTATAAATGCGGGAGCACTGCTGTGGCTGACTTATGTCACGCCTGAAGCTCCGTGACTCTGAGGTCCTGCTGACATCTGGCATTACCGTGAGCCGCAGATGATCCCATCACAAGTGGATGAATTATGCGAAACGCGTTAGATTTCCCACTGAGCCGCCGCTTTAAAACTCATTGGGTATTTGAAAAGGGAAATAATGCAGCCGAATGCGTGCATAAAAGAGCAGGGAAGCGGAGCCACTGGAGACGTGCGTGGAGGTGCATTCTAATGCTCGCTGGGATGTGACGTGTGGAGGCGCCAGGTGGGGCCGGAGACCTGCCCCCTGGCATGTGGCCCGCTCCCCCCTCGGGCCAGCACAGCGAGCAGAACTTAAGCTGATTTTTCAGGAAACTACCGCCGCGGCGTCTCTGAGCCGGTCATTTTCTAAGAAGCTGCAGTGTTTAATTGAGTAATGCCCCGAGACATATGGGCCCTCCTCACTGCGGCTGTGTTTAATGCCGGCTGGGTGACTGATAGCAGAGGCCCCGGCTCATTCTCCCCTCACCTCGGCCCCTCCGGGAGCAGCAGCGAGGGAGAGTAAGCCCTGGTAACAGGCTGCAAGGCCCATTAACTAATGACAGAGTGTGTGTGCGTTCAAGTCCTCTTTTACAAGGCAGCCCCGATGCTAATTACTATGAGCCCTGATAGTGCTTTGTGTCTGTGTGTGTGTGTGTGTGTGCAGCCTCCGAGCCTCTCATTTTGCCACTTGCACTGATATCTGGCAGATTCGAGGGCGCCTGAAATGTTTGATCCCCAAACGTAACTCAGTTAGCCACACAATGGCGACCGCTTTATTGATGAGCACAGAGTGCAACTCTGTCAATGGAGAGTGTCATTTTGCTGGACCGCAGAGAGGAACAAAAAAATGCCAAAAGCCCCACCCGCAAATTTTAATTTACAACTTCTATGAGAGACAGTTACAGTCAGTTTGCTTTTGTTTCACTCGATATAATCACTTGCAGCTCTCCTATCCAGAGGATCTAGCCGTCGAAGCTTTTATCACAGCGCTCTGGATCGTCTCCCATTTCCCCGTGTTTTACTTTTTGCTTTTCTTGGCCACATCGCACCTCCTGACGTTCAGTCAAGATGAGCCGCTGTGGCGTGATCACGCGCGGCAGCTCCGGGGCTGAGCGCCGTTGCTGTGTTTGTGTTTGCGGGCGCCATGGAAACGCTTCATGTGACAGTCACGCCGTCTTCTGATTGGACGAGGACTCAGGAAAGGGCTCGGTTGCGATGAGCGCTGCTGCGATTTTTCAATGGTGGATTTCTCTCCCAGTAGGATGAATGAGTGGTTACTGTGCATGCTATAGTGCAAGCTGGGTTGGTATCTGAACGCATGTGCTGTGCCAGCTGAGCAGAACTGAAGCGGTCTAATCACATTAGGCACATGTTGGATGGGATTTACATCACTGCCCGGGTGAAACTCTGACCACCAGTCCTGGTGTCACCAGGCTTTCAGAGAGACATGTAATACGTGCATGCAGCTCCACTGTAGCTTTGTTTATACCAACACAGACAAAAGAGGAAATACTACATGAGAAAAAAAATTACACTTTCTGAGCATGAACACTACAGCACCAGACACAGAAGCCTTCTGAGACAATGTGTGGGATGATAAAAAAAGAAGCAATTTATAATAGAGATCATAGGCAGAAGTCTGTTAGACACTGGCAGGTAGATCTGTGCTGCGTGGGCACAACATATTATGCAAAAGACAAATATGGAGGGGATATAAAATCCTGCAAAACAGAAACAAAAAAAAATAGTCATGCTTTTTGCAGAAGTGTAATGGAAGCCATTTAAGCAGTCAATGATATCCCCCCTTCCTGCCCCCTCTCTGTTCAGCCAACTTCTTCCAAGAGAGGAGCATGTCAAATGGGCTTTAGTCTCAACAGCTTGGAGGCAGAAGAACTCAAACGTGCCCTGCAGAGACACAGCTCTGTGTCAGAAATCACCCTCAACCGAAAACCAGGCCCTTGATATAACTAATTGTTTGCATGAATCAGAGATTTCCAAATCTGAAGCAGCCTCTAAATTTCCGTTTAACCCACTTTTAAATTTCCATTTTTTTTAGCTCATTTACATTGGCTAAAACAGTGTGGTTCTCTTTTCTGGCTGGTCTGGCAGAAATTCATCCATGACCTCTGGCAGAGCACCAGACATGAGGACAGAGGAGGGGGTAGAGGATGGATGGAAGGATGCTAGACAGAGGACAGGTGGAGATGGAGGGAGTGGGCAGAACCCCTCCTCCCTGGGATGTGTGTGGGTCACAAGCCAAAGAGATGCTGCAGCCCAGAAGGGAGGGTAGCTCTACCTGAGTCACTCTGACATCTCCTGCAGGTGCTGGTTTCTGTGGGGTTCAAATTGCACATTTTTAAACGGGGCATAAGGTTATAAGAATCAGCATGAACACCAAACATAAAGCAGCATACTGTACGACAGCTCGGTCTGACTGAAGGCGCACAACCTCAGCACTTGGGTGGGAAACATGGGGCGAGGAGGAGGGAGGGGGGGTCTGCATGGCTTTTTTTTTCTCTGTTGCAAACTGAGCTTGTCTGAGACAAATACAAACATCAACATTTCTAGATTCGGTACTAGGAGCTAGAAATGCTCACAAATCCTGCTCACAGCTTACGAGCCTGCGAGAAGCAAAGCTCCTCCGCTTTGAATGCTACTTCATGTCTGTTTTCCAAATCACTCAAGAAATAAATCAGTATTTCATGTTGAATTCAACCAACCGTCTTGCATCATGAACACTGACAAAAAGAATCAAGTCTCTTGATATTAGAGCTCCAACGCAAATATATTTTAGATTTCTCATACTTGATTACTTGAAAACATGCATCCAACCCCACAGGATCTTCAAATTATGTATAAACCCCCGATCTACGTGATGTCTGTAATCCCAGCATGGCCAAAGCAAAGATGAAATCTTTCCCATTTTCATCTTTGATCTGATTGTCTAATTGGTGGGTGCATTACACAGCACTGCAGGTTTGCTTCTTGCACATTTGGTTGTGAGGACTGGGAGCCTCACAGCTCTGACCTATGGCTCCGACCCACATCCTCTCTCTCTCTCTCTCTCTCTCTCTCTCTCTCTCTCTCTCTCTCTCTCTCTCTCTCTTTTCTGGGACCTGACAATCAGGTGAGCCTGCATCACATGTTGTCTGAGTCAGTTAGAACATGTTGCCTGGTGGGGCGGGAGGGGGTGGGGTGCGGGGTCATGACCGTCCACATGGGTGTCACAGCTCTGTCACGACACTCGCTCTCTACTGTTATCCACGCCTGAGTCACAGGGTAAACACGCACAGTGGCGCTCGGAAGCCGCGTCACGGCAAACAGGGAAGCACACGCTGGCACGCAGGTATGTGGACACAAGCACATGTAGAGGAACAGGGAAGGAAAAAAACAACAGTCAATATGTGAGAGCGAGGACCTGTGTCGGCGTGGAAGTAAACACAGCCTTTGTGAAGATGCGTCCGTACAGTAAAGCTCGTCACGTGGTGAGAGAGAGAGAGAGAGAGAGAGAGAGGGAGAGAGAGAGAGGGGCAGAGCGAGGAGTGAATGAAGCAACGCTTATCAGCAATGCGCAGCTCCCCACCACTGGAGGGGAACTAGTAAATATCACATGCCTAATTATAACCAGACGCACCACTTGTCTCAACTTCCACAATGTCTCTTTCATCTCGCGCTGTTTTTTTTTGTTTTTTTTTCCTTCCTCCCCCTCAATGAAATCATTAGGGGTGAGGAACACAATCACGAATTCTGAGATTTCCTGCAGCTGCTGTTTCATAATAAAAGACAGCCGATGAAGAAGTAACGAGGCTCCAGCTGCGCCGTCCTTACAGGTGAATTAGTGGCGGGCCGCGAAGAGCTGACAGGGTGCCAGGTAGATAGAGAAAATGACGGAATTCCCACGAATGTTTTCCTCCCACACAGAACAACGCCCGAGGTGCTGCCCGGCTCCGCCCTCCTCGCTATCTGCACTCGGCATCGAGTCCGTCCGACCAGAGGAGACTTTGTGATTCCCGGGCAGCCGGCTCGAGCAATGATTCACAGGAAAAGCAGAGACAAACTGTAGAAACACGCGCGCGGTTCAAAGTCAAATGTCATGAATGAGTCACCGAACAGCGTGATGGGAAGCGCCCTGAGCGCAGTCGCCGGGGGGGGGTCAACGAACTGTGCGGGGCGAGCGAGGCAAACAAAGCTCCGGGAGGAGGGGGGAGGACGGAGGAGGCCAGAGTGTGGCCGGTGGCTGGGCCTAGCAGGAAGTGCGGCGGCCCCCACACTGCCTGCTGAGGAAGTGCTGTCGTAATATTGGCTACACAGGTCCGGGGGGGGGGGGGGGTGGCCTCGCTGTTTTGCCAGAGCTGTGTGCTAATGAACTTGTCAGAGTTAAGGTGAAACACTGATTGAAGAGGCTGACTCCTGTTGGCTCGCTGCTACTGGAAGCGTGGTTCCTCCCTGCCAGACGTCTCAGATGAGGGATTACATGACATACGTGCGAGCCGAGGGGATGCAGGAGCAGAGCTCCGTGATCTGACTGCATTGTCCCCTACACCCCCCCCCCCCTTGTAATGAGCGGACAGGCAGACTGGCTCTGGCTCCAAGCACAGGTCAACAACTTAAAAAAAGGATCCACAGTGGGAAAGTGGGTCATCTTCTCCTGACATAGAAACACATGCTCTGAAGCACACACGCACGCACACACACACACACACACACACACACTCTCTGGCCAACGCGGATGTGAGCTCCTTTAAAGTGGAGGAAGCTGCTGAGCGTATGTGACACGGCCTGTGGTCACAGCGCCACTCGCGTGATATTTGCGTGCTCCATCAAGGAGAACACCGATGGAAATCTGTTGATGGCTCATTTGCACACGTGTCTCATGTCAAGCCGGTTTATTTGCATGCATGTTTGCTTTACTTTGTGACAAGTGAGGAATTATTGTATAGGCAAATGACCTATAACCCCCAACACCCGAAAATAACTTCAAGTTAAACTTCTCTCTGAATGAAGACAACATGGACTGTGAAGCCGGACCCACAAAAGCCAGCTAAGCGTCAGCTAAGCACTCTGCCATGAATCAGAGCAAACTGGACGTATGCTCGCACACAAAGTGAGCCCGGAGAGTAACCTCGTGTCAGACCAGCATGTAGGTCAACCTGTGGTCAGCTGATCTGTCCTGATCCTGTCCACTGCTGGCTGCAGCCCACACTCACTACTCATACCGGACAAGACAGAGAGACGTGCTGTTCACGGCCTGACTTGCATCTGCAACAGACTCAACAAAGTCAAAACACCTCGACAACAAAACTAAACTCCACGCACAGTCACCCACTGCCAGCGCATCACTAATGCATGCGTGTGCAGACCTAAATCAGCTGCTCGTGCACACATGCACGCTCCGAGAATACAGTGGATAGTTCAGAGCAGAGGATGCACACATGGACAGCAGGCGCACACACTCACACACTCTCACACACCAACACGCACACCCACACTTACCCAGAGCCAAGCAAAGTCCCTGCACATCTCATCTCATTCCCTTCATAGCGCAGAGAAAAGACTCAAGTGTCACAAACGCTCCTGTTCCCGCAGAGGCCAGTGGCAACTCTCAGAGCTCTGGCTGCTTCCAAGCCTCCTGCCTGCCTGCCTGCCTGCGCCTTATCACTCTCACTCTCTGCACATATCCCTTACTCTGCTCACTCTTTCTGTCTTACTTCCTCCCTCTTTTTTTCTCTCTTTCGCTCACTCTCTTTCTCTTCCTTTGCTCTCTGATCTGTCTTTTTTCCCCCTCTCTCTCTCTCTCTCTCTCTCTCTCTCTCTCTCTCTCTCTCTCTCTCTCTCTCTCTCCCCTTGTCCAGCGTCTGCACAATGCACATCAATTATTCAGAGGCAGTCTCCCGGTTTCTCCGGCTTATCCAATCAGAGCGGGGCTCTGCACTAATGGGCTCCCGCTGTACCTGCTACCGGCTCCAACACACTCTCGAGACAGTGTGTGTGTGTGCGTGTGTGTGTGTGTGTGTGTGTGTGTGTGTGTGTGGTGGCGGGGAAGGGGGGGAGCAGAGAGAGGAATAGACAGAGGGAGCAGAGGAGACAGCTGAGGGGGAGGAGGAGGAGGAGGAGGGAGGATGAGAGGAAGAGATAAAGACAGCCTGCCCGACGCAGACAAACAGGAGTAGAGATAGAGAAGGCGAGATATTCCAGTGCTTCTCACCTCTGCCGTGAGGTGCCGTTACAGACGTGCTCGGCCTCGTCTGTCTAGCGCTCCATTGCTCTGTTTGTCTAGGCTGTCATCACACACTTGGACAGCACTCACACGCAAACACACACGCACACACACACACGCACGCATAATCCGGCCATGCAACTGGCATTTATCAGGAAGAGCGGGGGAAAAAAAGAGAGAGAGAGCTCAGACTGCAAACTTGCAAACATGGGAGGAGCTTTCGGTGTGTGCTGTGCAGGCTGGCTGGAGGCCAACGCACGAGAGAGGAAGTGGGAGAACAAGAAAGTACGAAACGTGGAGATCGATGTGTTGAAAAGCAGGCAAACGCCATCAGAGAGCAAAGTGAGGAGTGGGGGGGGGGGGCTGTGCGGACAAGCTGGCAACACGGCCCCGTCTTCATCAGGGGCCACTCTGCTAATCCAGCTAACAAGACCAGCAGAAATGGCTGAGCATGAGAAGAGGAGGCAGGTTGAGGGTGAATCGGAGTTCATCCTCCCTTCGCCTGACTCCAACATAACCCAACATGGCAACAAAGACAGAAAGAGGGGGGAAAAAAAAACAATCTGGATGAATGACCAGGAAAGACGGAAGCTGCTCCCTCTCTCTCTCTCTCTCCCTCTCTCTCTCTATGTCTCCCTCCCTCTCTCTCTCTCTGTCTCTCTCTCTCTCTCCAACCCGAACATTGAGTTGTGCTGCGCAGCCAAAGAGCGGGAGAGCCCGGTGGCCTCGTGACGGCCGGGGAAGGGAAGTTGCCTTTTACTGTGGCTTTTCTTTTCCCGTGACACAGGCGCGCCGTCACCAACAGTTTCGCTAATATCCCACGCAGGGTTGAAATGCAACACAGCGGAGGCATTGTTGGACAGAAATAGAACTTGAAGAGGGGTGTGTCGAAAGCCCCGGGGGGGAAGATGGGGGTTGTGCAGTCCTGAGGTGCGGGTGCCAGATCAGTGCTCAACAAAAGGAGGATTTAAATCATTTGCTCGTCTGCTTTTTCTTGTCGTCCGTGTGCAGAGTGCATTGTCTGCTCAGCTGGGATATCACCAGAATGAATTAACTCACAACTGTGTAAACCAAACCAATTAAGTAGCAAGTGATAGAGGAAGCAATCAGCCAGAGGCGGCACATGTAGCTAGCCTAATAAGTGTTTCCCCATGAGTTTTATTTCTATAAACTTAATAGTGAAGTTCTGAAGGTAGTTTTGGGGGTTGCAAAGGGGTTTCATCATCTGAGGCGAACCGCGGGAGAGTGTCAGAGGAGAAGCCCGCCTGCTAAAAATAAACCCGGTTTCCTGTTAATAATTCAGCGCGCTGCTCTTACTCAGCAGTAATTAAATATAAAAGTCTGTAAGGTTGATTGGGTCAGTAACAAAGGATGCCTACACCTTCCTCTGGTTCTACACACACAGCTCAAAGGCGGAAGGAAAGACGGGGTGAGAAAATCAATCAAGTGAAAGTAAATTGAGACAGATAAGTGGAAGACATGTCAGATTGTTACAGGCCAAACGAGGGAGGGAGAGAGAGAGAGAGAGAGAGAGAGAGAGAGAGAGTGGGAGTGTGTGTGAGTACATGTACAGGCACTCGCACATTGTGCAATGAGACTACACAAAGTCTAAAGGGAGCACTTATTTTCAGTGGTTCTCGCACTGCTGGCTGAATTATGAGAGCTGTGAGCTGGTGGAGGGTTTTTCATTGTGAGCTATATATGTGTGCCTGCATTTCTGTGTGTGTGTGTGTGTGTGTGTGTGTGTGTGTGTGTGTGTGTGTGTGTGCACATGCTTTACTGCTGTTGTTGGGACATGACTCTGTTTACACAGCCACATTCGGTGTTCCTTCTAGAGACATGGCAACACACTTCCCACAGTATAAATCAGAACCTTTTAGCGAGGCTTGGGTCCAGGTCAGGTCCTGGTTATGGTTGGGGGGGGGGTGGTGGAAGTCTCCAGAAAAGTTAATGTTGTTTGAAGTGAGGGAAACATGCCTCGCTGTGTGTGTGTGTGTGTGTGTGTGTGTGTGTGTGTGTGTGTGTGTGTGTGTGTGTGTGTGTGTGTGTGTGTGTGTGTGTTGTGCAGCCACACCCTGGAAGTTTTCTGTCACTGTTGACACAGCAGAGTGACTGTTTTCCTGATGTGAAACAGCAGATCGCTGGGCGGGCACGCGCCGCTGACGGACTGACCGCTGACAGATTCTGCAGAACCGCTGGGGACAGTTTCTGCTCTGATGTGCGTGGGTGGCTGGGGATTTACCAGCCATCCACAACCAGGCTGAGTGCTTTTTATCATATTCATTGTCCAGCCCCCCCCCCAAACTCTCTTAGTCAGCAGAACGAGGGAAACTAACACAGAGGCATCAAAGAGGATTGTCACACATGTAGATAAAAGGGAAAATCGCCTGCTCATTTACCACAGTGATGAGTCAGAGCAGCGTGCGTATTCTCACGATGAGTGACGCCAACATGAATGATGGAACCGGGGCCGAGGCAACAACAAGCAGCAGCCTGTGTCCGACCTAAACATCAAAGAAGGAGGTGTTCGGAGAGCATGGTGATCATTCCAGCGAGCAGCTAGTTTTAATCCAACAATAAAAAAAACACAATACGCAAACTGATTCACACTTCAGACGTCCTTTCATCTCATTTGAGGTAAACCGGAGGGGGCACTGGCACTAGAGGAACCGCTGAAGGTGACATCACAGTGGACAACTCATCAGAGCAATGATGTTGTGAGCCTTTCTAGTGGACGTTATGCATCATAAGGGAGGAGAATATGCTGCTGTGAGCCTGGTGACAGCTCCACTGAGGAAGGAAGCAGTAAAACCCTTGATAGATTACGTGGCTAATCTGATTTGTCATCTGCTGAACTTCACAGCCGCTCACAGTCTACCGGGGCTGTGTGTGTTTGTAGGGCAGCAGCTCACCTATTATCTAATGAACCTCTCGGCTGGACGTCCGCTTGCGGCAGACTACAGATTATTAAAAAGAAATCACAAACAACTGTAAGTAGATTACGAAAAAGGATTTGAAAAGGAAGCGGCGTCCATCAACGTACGACCTGGCGCACACACACACACACACACACACACACACACACACACAAACAAAGTCAGAACCTCGAAATCACTCTGTTTAAGAGACTGAAACAAGAGGCGCCGAGCGCTGCGGCCGCAAGCTGACGGCATTAAAGCTGTGTATCCTCGCCGGGCTCTGAGAGGTAACAGTGCTAATGCGAGCTCGCCTAACAGCAGATAAGTCTCTTCACTGGCTGATTCCAGATTAGAGCAGCACACTAATCCCCCAGGCCTCGCTGCAGGGTCACAATCTCCAGACAGCTCATCGGCAGCAGTCTGCTGTTGCTGAAAATCTGTCCACTTCCCTCTCCGGCCAGCGCTTTGTACTTTCCAGCCTCGGGGCGTCTGTCCATGGGCCCTTGTGTGTTCAGAGCCAAACAAACCGACATGACATTTCTAAACCAAAACGAAAAAAAGGTGTCCATCCAATCAATCTGCAGTCTGAACTTCAATATCAAAGAGGTCAACTGGAGCCTGACCCCGAGTCAAACTCAGGGCCGTCTCTTTCCCCAAAATATAAGAATCACTGCTTAGTGGGAACTGACTGCAATCATATTTGAAAGGAGTGAGAGTATTTTGTTGCTTTGGCGAGACACACACAAACTTTTCAACAACTGGAAGCTGTCAAACTGCAAAAAAAAAAAGAGAGGAGGAGGAGGAGGAGGAGGGGAGAGCAGCAAGGATTGCTTTGTCAATTTCCTCTTTTAACGGATGCTTCTGAGAGAGAGGAGCATCAGTGCAATTGATCTGCAGTCTTAAGAGTCTGCCTGCGCCCCCGAGGAGCCCGATCAGAGCAGCCCAGACTCCGGGGCCCTCGCTCCGGGCTCTCAGGTGTCAGGTCTGCGGCCGCCTGTCGCCATGCAGCCCATCACGGGACACACACACACACACACACACACTCACTCACTCACAAACAAAGGCAGCAGGGACAGATGAGAGCATGCCTGCAGTGGTAAAAGCCGGGGCGAGAGCCTGTTTTGTATGTGTGCGTGCAGGTAGCTCGGAGTTCAAGTGTGCATCACGTCTCCTCGGTCGCCCTCCCGTCTGTTTTCTCAGACAGACGTCCTTGCGAGGGAGGTGAGACGGGTGGCTCAGTGAGTAAGATCTGCCCTGAGTCACATCTGCCTCCCACGCCGACAGCCTGCCTGCCTGCCTGCCTGCCTGCCTGCCTGCCTCGTTCGATGACTGGCCCGCATCACATCCACCTCCCCGCACACACACACACACACACACACACCCCTCTCCCCCCGCCACCACCCCTCGTAATTACACTACAGTTCCCATTTGTCCGCTGTGCATAAACAGCTCTTCCTGAAACCCAGCGCTGCCTTCTATTAGATCCCAGAAGCATCAGCAGGCCTGAGGATGATTCTGGCTGTCAGTCGGGGCCCAGACGGGCAGCCAGTCCGAGCCATGGCCCGGGCAACAATCACATTATCCCGACACAGGAACACGCACAGAGAGAGGAGCGCAGCGATCGATATTGTGCACTGACGTCTGTCTGAGCGCTCCGGGTTCCTCCCTCTACAAGACGCTGACCCGCCGCAGCTGAAAGAGGATATTCAGCCCCAGCGAAAAAACACCACTGCACCATGGGAAGAAGGGGGGAAAAAGGGAGGAAAAGAATAGGATGCGTTTCTGCATGTTCAGTCGCAGCATTGTGAGGAATTATGGGATAAGGTTTCAGAGCGTGACTGACTGTCGGGGACTGACACTGCAGCTCCTCTTATGAAACGGTGATGCGTCAGAGAAAAAACAAAACAAAACAAAGAAATCAGACAGCTTAATCAAAGTATTTGACTCTCGCTACTCCCCGCTTATGTAACTGCCAAACAAGGGTTTATCTGTGTTCTGACCGGCGGCTGCAGCTCTGTCAGGTCTCTGTCAGGCAGAGAGAGTGGTCCAGCACACATCAGTGACACCTCCCCTGCCACCCATCTCTCCCTCTCTCTCTCCTCTCTCTCTCTCTCTCTCTCCCGCCTCTGCACATTTCACTTTGACAAATGTACGAGAACAGACTGCTCCTGCAGGACTGTGGGAGGCGGAGAGGGTGGGTATGAATGGGGGGGGGGGGGTTGATAGATAAATGTCTGAGGGTAGCGGTAGTTAGAGAGCGTGGGGTTTGTGCTCTCTGTTATTTTGTGAGGCTACCACCCGGACAGCTCATCTCAATAGCATATTAATGTTTAATGGGGACTAAAAATATCTGACATTATAATGCTCCATGGGCTTTTTTTTGTGTGTGTGTGTGTGTGTGTGACGTCTGCAGTGGCTGCACTTTGCAGAAGCCACAGATTGGTGGCGACTTTAACAGACCTTCATCTGTTAATCCTGCTCTTGCTAATAACGACATTCACAGCGACTAGCTAAAAAAAGAAAAAGAAAGAGAGAAAGAAAAGGAGAGAAACAGCCTAACAACCCTCAAATGAGCAGCTACATGATGCATTCGCCGTCCCCAGCAGAAGTAGCATTTCTGACGCTCTGGTCATGAAGAGGTGAGTAAGTGCAGCATGGAGAACAGCGAGCCACTGGACCGTCCACTGTCTTGCACGTCCACAGCAGGGAATGGGATGATGTATGAGCGTGCATCTTGCCGGCCTCTCAGCGGAGTGTCTTTGAAGGGTCTTACCTGCAGACTTGGGAGTGAATTTGTCCCTGTTGGCGGCACACACAGCCAGCAACCTGTAGCCCAGGTCCAAGTCAAAGCCCTGCTGAGCAGCCACACGGCTCACCACCTGCAGGAGGGGACGCATGGTCAGCACAAGCGCTCTCGAGCTTCAGGCTCTCACAGCATCGCACATCAAAGTCATGACATCATCAGTGTTACACAGGTTTAAAGGGGACGGAGAAGAAGGAATCATTCTTACCATGGACACCATTGTTTAATATCTACTGTCAGCCAAAGATGTCCAAAAGTATCATGTCCTGATAAATATATACATTTCAGATACTGGAACAAATGACGGCAGAGTTTGGTGAAGTTTGAGGTGAAATTCTTCCTCAGTATCTGATCCATCCTCATCCATCCTCTGGTTCTAACAGGATGTGTGAGCGCTCCACAGCTGTATCACCCCTGTGTCCACTTCATTCAAGAAAAAGTTGCTCAGTCCTGTTGCTCAGCAAGGAATGTGGGACACATACAGTCGGCTTTCATGTGAGTGGCAGGCAATCAGCGTGGCGCCTACGTGTGGTTGCTAGCTAAGCAAGAAAGAGCGCCAGATCTCTGCAGAAACAGGCCGTAATATTCCCACACTTCAAATAAAGGATTGTAAAAGGCTCTGTAAAATAACATCTGAGGCATTGCTGATGAAACCGGTGTCCCATGCTCCCATTTTAGTGGTGGAAAACAAAGGTGAAGACTCAATATTCAACCATTGTAGGTCCCCTTTAAATATAAGCCTGTCACTTCTCTGATTGGACTGTGTTTGCGCTCTTCTTCTGCTATGATTTCACTTAATTTGTCTTTAGACAGACACACTTCAAACTGCTCACACACCTACCAAGAGCAGGCACAGTGGGATTAATGTGGAGCCTGCAGTCTGCTCTGCTGCTCTGATCCACAGTCAGGACCAGGCTGACGACTGCATCCACCTCCAAGGGAGGTGAGAGAGCCAAACCACAGTCGCCCTGCAGAACGAGCAGAGGTTTTCCTCAAACAAGCCCACTCTGGCCCTTCAGAGAGCAGCGTGTCTCCACACAAAAGATTGGTGCTCCAGTTGCACAAAGAGGCCAGGAAAATGTGAAAAGAATGGGTAAATAAAGCTAAGAATCCACTCTTTTTTTCCACCCCGGCTGGTGAGGGAAGCAGTCAGCGGCTGTAAGATTTATAAAGAAATCCCTTTGTGTTAATGACCTCAAACGGAGGCTGAACGTTTACGGGACACGAAGCGGGAACCTCCCGCACTCTAATAAGATGTTGATGGGGGATGTTGAATGATGCTAGACAGGACCCGGGAGACAGGAGTAAATCTTTATTAGAAGGGAAACCCCTTTGCTTTTCATCTGCTAACAGATGACTGCTCCTCTGCTCCCTCTGACCTCAAAACACACATTAGTGTTAACAAGGTCAGCCGGGGTGCCTTTTAGTGGGCCAACATAACAGCTAGCAGTGGTCATAAAGTGCCTTTGTAACGAGTTATATGGCTGTTTGAGCAGCGAACTCTTGTCAGCAGAAAAGCTCGTATTTGCTTGTTTTAATCAAGTAATTGGGCAGTTCCCGTAAATGATGTTGCATTTATTTGGAGCTGTTGAGGAGACATTAAAACGTGGTTCGCGTGGACAAATGCCTCGCTGCGTGATCCGTTCCACCCGGGCACCTTATGCAAACGATGACGACGCTGGTGGAATCAGGCTGCCGCGGTCAATCCTTTCATTTCCTTGGTGAGCGAGTCCGCCCCGAGCAGGCCGCCCGGGGCGCGCAGCCAGCGGCCGAGGCTAGCATAGATTCAACACGGATTTAGCGCTGTTTCACCTCATAAGCCTTTTCCAGCTAAATCTCCCTCCGACCATGTACATCCAGGCCCATATTCCCCGCAATATGAAAACAGCGCTGCTGCGCGAGGTGCTGGAGGTTACCAGGCCGCTGTTAATCTATCAGTTGGATAATAATAATAATAAGAAAAAAACGAGGTCTGCAGTCTGCTTTGACATTTAACGTAATCACAACTGCGGGACAATGGCGATGTGCATGCGGCGACATGACGCACGTTCTCCCGTGCACTTTGCATAAAGCCTGAGGAGAGCGGGGGCTTACAGCGCAGCACCCACAGCTCGGTTATGTCATCTTCTATCGGCCGTGGAGCCGACGCTCCGCCCGCCGCCACAGGATGACCCCCCCCCCCCACCCGTACAACACGCCACAGGGAGCAGGCTGCTCCCTCCACACACCAGCCACAAAGCCCACTTTAGGTTCCAATTCCTCCGGCGCTAACATAACTAGCGAGGTAAGACGTCCCGACGAGACGAGAAAAGAAGTCCCCGGAAGAATGGCGGGGACTTGTTGCGCGCTGTAATTCTCCTGATAAGGAGCCGTTCGCTCTCGGAGTCTGATGAAACAATTTAGCTGATGGAAACAGCCCCACGCTGAGAGGATCTCAGCGGTGGGCTCCATTGTATGGCTCTTTATCAGCCTTTAAGAGGCTTTCATTGTGATTTACACATTAATGAGCGTTTATCTGTTTGCTCACGCTACCGCACTTCAGCTGGGGACAATGTTGCTTCAGTGTCTGAAAGAGCGATCCGAGCGATAAACGTGTGAAACCTTCCATTTCCTGTTCCAAAGCCTCTTTTGCACATGTGACTATATGTACGCTGATGTGTGTGTGTGTGTGTGTGTGGGAGCATGTGGTTGCTGGTCTGTGTGTGTGTGTGTGTGTCTGTGTGTGTCTATGGCTTTTCACACACACACACACACACACACACACACACACACACACACACACACACACACACACACACACACACACACACACACACATACACACACACCTGGTGCAGGCCTGCTTTCTGGCCTTGTGCCCAGATCAATGAATGGTAGCTGAACTGAAAGGCGATAGCCAGGGGTGACTGGCTACCCACAGTCCTGTTCAAGCCTCTTGTTTGTTGTGTGTGTGTGTGTGTGTGTGTGTGCGTGTGTGTGTGTGTGTGTGTGTGTGTGTGTGTGTGTGTGTGGAGCACTAAGTGGGAGGGAAACAGTGGGCGACAAGGATTTTAACCTGTGTCAGTGGCCCGCGACGACCTGAGCAGCTGCTTCAGATAGCTGGGCTAACAGCTGAGAGTGACTTTTCCTCTCCACTCAAATTGCTAGGGAGAGGAAGGCTGTGACGTAAACACACCAGAGCCGGACACGCCAGCCCGTGTTTTGCTCCTCGCCCTCCAAAAAGTAATTATTGTTTTGCTCGCCTCGCCCCAAAAGTACCTGAAAAACCCAAAAGGAGAAGCGTAATTAGAGCGTGCGTTACCGTCAGACATCCCATGAGGCTTTGCTCGAAAGGTCGCTGGAAGGCCCGGGGATCTCCACACCAGTCCAGCAGCTCTGTGGCTGCTGAGTGGAAGTTGGCCGGGTTCTGTAAGTGCTGTGCAAACACAGGAGACAGGAGACGGCCGTTAGAAACAATGGGGAATAACCAGTGTTGTGTGTGCGTGTGTGTTTTTTTTTACTGATCTGGTACAAATTGGAAAAACACTGAAACCGACTCGCTTTCGCTGCCTCGCAGCTCTCCCTCCAAAACCCTTTGATTTAATGTCTTGTGTTTCTGCACAACCCTGTGAGGACCTTGACTCCTTCCAGTGTACGCCCACTCAGGGCTCTGTTGCATTGTGGGAAGGAGATCACACCCATATCAACAATGATGCCAGTGTTTCCTGTTAATCTCTCTTGGCAACACCCAGCCCTCACCCCCATGACCCACACAAGCAACCAAATCTTTGCCTTCCCCTCCTCCCCTACTCCCCCCCCCTCCCTCTTCCCCTCATTCATTGCCTGTTTTCAGAGTGTAACAGAGCCTCGGCACCAGAAGTCCACTGGCTGGCTCGGCTCCTCACAAAGAAAACAACCTTGGTCCTGGCAGCTCTGTGTGCGGACTCAATGCGCGCCGTTGGTGTGTTGTCTAATCTCTTTCAGCCTCTGTCTGTCTTTCTCGCCTGTTCACTGGGGCCTGAAACAGTCGAGTCTTTTCTTCCCAGCGTCTGAAGGCTACTCGGGCTGGCAGGACACAATAAGCGGTTTTAAAATTGGGCTCCCTTTCTTCATGGCTCAGGAGGTTAATAGCTCTGAAATGGCGCAGGGCTGCGGCTCGTTCGGTCGGCGAGATTGAGCCCACTTGAAAGCGTTTATTATTCTCATCTGGAGCTGAAGCGTTTTGTTTTGTGCGTTGTCGCGGGGAAGGTAGAGCCATTGTCTTTAGGGGGCAGCAGAGGTGAGTGCTTTTTGAAAGGGCGGCTTTTTGGCGGCACGGGATAGAGGAAAAAAAAAAAGAGAGAGAGGGCACTCTGGGGTGCGAGCGGGGCCTAACGTGTCAGGCCCAGGGAGAGAAAATCTCAGAGAGCCTCCAGCGACACCATGAGCTCCAGGAAGAGGCCTCGAGTGACTCATCTTTTCTGATGTGAAGATCAGCCATTACGGAGTCGGCTGCGGACGCGTGCAGGGCTCTAACTGAAGGGCGAAGAGGGAGAGGCGGAGAGAGAGAGAGAGCGAGAGAGCCAGAGATGCTCTCGTTGAGTGAGAGGGAGGAGAAGAGCCTGTTCGAGATGAGTGATATAATCTGGCATTATTGCTGCTTGATGGGAGGCGTATCAGCCTCCAGCGCGGGAGGAATCAGAACCGGCGCAGCAGGGGCTGTCTGTCTGCATCTGAACTCACAGCTCCTCCTGCTGCAGCGCTCGCCACACACTCTGCCTGACAACCTGGACTCTGCTCTGTGTGAGGGGGGAGTGGGGTGGGGGGAGCACAGTCAAACAGCTCTGGAAAGGAGGACGGGGGCCCGAGCTGTTCCTCTCCTTGCTGCTGTTGTTGTTGTTGTTGTTGTTGCCGCCGCTTGGGGGTTTAGATGAGGACAAGAGCAGGAGGTGGGGAGGGGAGAGGGCTGCAGAACAGCAGCAGCAGTGACGGGGTTCGAGCCGAGAGAGAGAGAGAGAGAGAGAGACAGAGAGAGAGAGAGAGAGAGAGAGAGAGAGGGGGGAAAAAAAAGCCAGATGTTTGACAGCCTGTCCTCAGTGAGGTGACGGACTCATCTGCTACCAGGTTCAGGCAGGTACATGGCGGCATTAAAGCGGACCTAGAATGACTGGATTTATACCTGGCAACCATGCCATGTCTTTAGAGTCATTGGTATGGATAAAAACTTGGAAGGAGACCAGGCACACTGATGTTTCACTGGACACTTCACCAGTCTGCTGCCGTCAGGTGTGCCTGAACAGAGGCGCACTCTAATTTACATCACTTGCTGTGTCTGTCCAGATCTGCCCGTTTTTTAACCCTCATTTCCATATCTGAAATTTACATTTCAATGAGGGCGTAATGATGTTTTTTAGACCTGCTGTACATCTTTGGCCGGGAAAGGCTGTTGTTGTTCAACAGAGCCAAGGTGAAAGTGGTTTTTCATTCTGGCTCCCGTTTAAAAGGGCATAACCACACCTGGTTCTGCCACGGTAGCTTTTCCCAGACCGAGACTGTACACTCTGCCGCAGAGCTGCCACGAGCCGGGAGCTCTCTGCCTCTCAGGTTATGTTTACTATGACTTCTGTCACAGCCAGAGTCGAGGAGGAGATAAAGCGAAGGATGATCAGTGTGTGTTTATTCAGCTCGACTAGCTCCCGGCCTCACACACCTTTTCCCAAGTTCAAACGAAAGCACTTTTCAAGCACCCTCAATGTTCATTTTCAAGGTGCTCCAGCACCTCATAGTTGTGATGAATTCATTACCATGATAGTAAACACTTGGTCTAATGGTTACTCCACTTTTAGACACAATAAAAGAGGTGCTATTATGCTCTAAATAGCATAGCAACCAAAAATCTTTTAATAGCAGAGGCATATGAAATTAACCTTTTTATATATATACATATATTCGAGGTGTGATGTATCACTCTAAGCAGGTTTTTCTCTCTGTTTCAATATATTTTTTGGGCTTTCCATGGCTTCAAAGGAGAGAATGTGGGGATTACATGCAGGGAAGGGACCCCAGGCAGCAATGAAACCCTGCTGCACTGCAGAAGGGCTTCTACACCCAAAGAGGTGCGCCCCAACCACTCCACTGCCGGCCGCTCAAGACTTCGCTCCATAACACTTCATCCAAAAATCAACTGCTGCTCATCCTTGAAACGGTGTGCAACATTCATGCCTTTTTTAAGGATTTCAAGCACCGGTGCAGAGCCTGTAAACTCAGCCTGTGCACAGCTTGATGTCATAAAAATGTTAAAAAATGACTGGAAAAAATGAAAATAAACACTGGAAACGTTCCAGTGTTTTGATGTTGATGGCTTGTTCTTACGTTGGTCGTGCAGATGCCGCCCCCGGGCCCGGCTGGATGCGGTGAGGTGGGGGAGGGGGCAGGTAGAGAGAAAAAGAAGAGGGCTACGTCACCTCATGGGCCCCTCATTCACTGATTCGCTGTCAGGCGCGGTGTCATATGGATGTTGGGCGACATAAAGGATCGCACCCACATAGCATAAACAAATCAGCCCACAGCGTGCCAGCCAGCCAGCCAGCCAGCCGGCCAGCCGGCCGGCCAGCCAGCCAGCCAGCCAGCCAGCCAGCCGGAGACTTCTTCTTGTAGACTATTAATCACAGGCAGAGGCGGTAGCCCTGGGTTATGTCTGTCTGTTGGTCTGTGTCAGTCTGCAGCGAGGCTCCTCAGCGCTGGCAGTCAGGAACGCGTTTAAGCAAAACCACAACAAGGCCCCGGCATACGTCAGGAGTCAGGAACGTGATGTAAGGGAGCCCAGAGTGTGCTATGTTGCTATCCTCTTTGAAGCCTCTTCTTGTGTTCGTTGCCAGATTTGCTTCTCTCTCTCCCTCTCTCTCTCTGACCCTGTGCAACATGATCTGTGTGACCGGAGCTAATGGCCAGAAAAACTAATGCCCATATAAGGTTCTGAGAGTAGAAAGGAGTGTAGGAAATGCAGATTCTCATGTCTCTGCAGCTGGAATCCCTGGCTGCACAGCAGGGAATTAAAAGGCTGCTACACGCACCCACATACACACACACACACACGCACACACACACACATACACACAGAGCTCTGTACACACACCTGTTTGATGCACTGCAGCCTGTCATTGGTCTGCTGGATGTGCCGGTCCATCGATGGTAACGTGTTCATCTTGATGCCTCTACCGGGACGCCATTAAAAGATCTTCACTCTGGAAGAGAAGAGGAGGGGAAGAGGTTGATCTGTTAGAGCCAGGTTTCAGTCGGGTCACCCATGTAAAGAGTCTGTGGTTCAAGCAGCCTTTTAGCAGCCTGGCAACTTCTCTAACTGGGGGAAGTGCTTGTTTATGTGCTTACTCATCAGAAGGGCTCGATCTGGCTCGGATGCGTTTTTTTTTCCTTTTCGTTTTTTTTTTCGTAGGTAAACGCATGAAACCGAGATGTTCCACAGTGACGCCGGTTAGCAGACAGAAACATGACGAAAGTGAAAGAAAGCTTCGCTGCCTCGTGTTAGTCACGGGAGGCGGACGTGACTTCAGCTGCAGCCGGAGAAAGAACCTGAGCCGCTATCGGCCTCATAGCCGAGCGCACCTCGCCGACAAGGTTATCAGCGGGGCGTAGGTATCTCATTTATGCTCACATCTAGCGGCAGATAAGCTGTGCAGCATCTCTCTCTCTCTCCCTCTGTTTACATACAGTGAGCGGCCACGACCAGGCCGCGCTGGCCGCTCCCAACGTCTCGGAGAGTGGGATTAATAGACACCGGGCCTGTGTCCCCCCTCGCCATCCCTCTGTGTTTATCTCCATCGGTGTTGGGCCGCCTCGCATTCCTCCACACAAAAGGCGAACTGAGGAACCACAGGTGGGAAGGGGAGGGGGGCGCGGGGCTCCAGAAAGCTGCTCAGAGCTGATAAAGAGTCCCCCAAGATCCCCTGCGGTGACAAACAGAGCGAGAGGAGGAAGACGATGGAAGCAAAGCACTCAGCTCGGGAGTTTATGCTCAGCCTGGTGGGCTTATCTTAGAAAGAGTCCTGGAAGTATGCACACTCTTCTTCTGCCTTTTTATCCCCCCCCCCCCTTACACACACACATACACACACACACTTAAGAGCATGTAAACACAAAAGCCTGAATTCTTCACTTTGATTAGGCGTAAAGGTAAAACTTCAAAGGAGCACCTTGAGAATAAGAGTGTATTACTAATCCTCTGAGCTTAGGCATTACCAGAGTAGAATTACCTGGAGTGCACTCGCACAAAGTCTCGGATACACCACTGGCATGACTAACGGGAGGAGGAAGAGGAGGGGGGATGCTGGAGCTAATGTGGTCAGACGCAGGGCGTAGTGGGCGTGCGTGGGACATGACGCTGCAGCGGTTTTGCGCTGTGTAAAGTCCCGTCCGGCCGGGCCTGCAGGGCAGGCGGCCAGGCTGAGCGCGCTCCATCCAGGACCAGCAGGTCTCTGGGTGGCCTCGCTCTGCTGCGCTGTGTCCCCCAGCATCCAGCAGATGTCTCCCTCTCCTGCCGCTCGCCATGCCTGCTCCCTTTCACGCCTCCACACCCTGAGCAAGTGGCCCAGAGAGGGCTCCTTTAAGCCTCGACAAGTGCCACAAATCCCCCCCCACTCCAACCCACCCCCATTCCCCCGTCCCCATCCCCAGCAGCCAGGCAAGCTCCACGGACCGCTAACAGGGCACACTCCAGCCCGGCGCTGGCCGTCTGACCCCCTGGCTATTGATTAACTGTTTCTCGTCCAGCCCACCTCCCTGGCTCTGCTGCCTCGACACACCCCCAGCTGTGACTGAGGAGGAGGAGGAGGAGGAGGAGGAGGAGGAGGAGGAGGAGGAGGAGGGTGGGGGTTGCTGAGAAATCTGCCTTAAAAAAAAAAAACCATAATCTCCTCTTTTACCCCCTTCTGCTCTCACAAGGCCCAACACACACACACATACACACACTTCATCCTACTAAAAAGGGGCAGAGCTTTTGTTGGTCTGTGAAAGGACGGGTCCTCAGGTTCTGAGAGGAAAATGATGGAGGTGGACGTTGTAACTGAGATAAGGCGTCACAAACACCTGACTGATGTTTGTCCAGGCTGATGACCGCACCCCCACAGCCCCTCGTACTGGGTGTGTAGGTGGGAAGGAGGGTGGTGTGTGTGTGTGTGTGTGGGGGGGGGGGGGTGTTGCATAACAAACGAGGCTTGAGTGGAAACATGGCAGAAATCCTCCTCCTCCCCCCAGCCCCTCCAAAATAAAGCAGTAATCTGTCAGATCATCACAGGAAGCAGCACAACGTTGACCTTCCTGCCTCCACTTCTCCACAGGTTGACTGATTGCAGCTGGACAGGAAAACAAACTGGAAGCGCTGCGCGGTTTTTCTCTCTGTTTTCCACATTTGTGTTCTCTGGGTTGAGACTTTTTTTGGGGGGCTGCAGCTATTTGAGCACGCACACGCTGAAGACGGGCCAGCTTAATCTTTATTGTCTTCCAAACATCTTAATCAGCTCCACTCCGCACTGCTTACCAGAGGTGCAAAGCAAAGGATTACACATCCAATTATGTTGTGCATATTACAACCTCCCTTTAAACAGCAGTGGGAGGATGCAGCTATGAATCAGAGCAGAGTAACAAACCACAAATAATACCAACATCCGTGGAAGCTTCTGTTTCTTTCTCTGCCTGTCTCAAGCACACAGATGCGAACAAACACACACACACACACATTTTCACTTTTTGTTTCCCTCCTGTTCCTTTTCCTGAGCAAAACAAGCTAGGGGAAGTGGGGCAAGAAATAAGTGCTCAGAAACAAAAGCAAAGTAATATGAAATGCACTGGAGTATGGCAGGGAAGGGGCTGGGAGGGGGGGGGGGGGCAAGGCTCAGTGGAAAGAGTGAGGGAGAGAGAGAGAGAGAGAGAGAGAGAGGGAGAGGGAGAGAGAGAGAGAGAGAGAGGGTGGGAGAAGAAGAGTGTTGAAATTATCTCTTCATTATCTGTGGCACACTCAGGCACACATACACACACACACGCTCATGATCACTCATAGCATGAGTGATTTCTCATTTCAGACAAATGACTAGCACCTCTGAATGAATGTGATCAGTCACCAAGGGTTGCATGGAGGCGTTTACACACACACACACACACACACACACACACACACAGGAGAGCTCACACTGCACCACAGTGTTTTGCAGCACAGTTTTAGGAGGGGCAGGAATCGGTCCATGTTCTAATTATGCGGATTTTACATCATCAAACTCTGCGTTATTGGCCACATTGTTCCATTCAATTAGTTTAATTTAACATAGGAAGACGTAACATGAATCAAGCCAGTGTGCAAATACATCAGCATTCCGACTATATTACAGCATGGATATCTGTCTATTATTATTATTATTATTATCATTGCACCTGCAGCACACACAGGAAGAGGGCAGGGAACCGCTGGCCTTTTTTTATGGGAAACCAGGAGGAAATGCAGCAGGAAACCAGAAGGAAATGCAGCAGGAAACCAGGAGGAAATGCAAACTCCACAGGCGAAGGCCCACCCTCTCGCCCTGTGAGGTGAGAGTGCTGATCACTGGGCTACCGTGTCGTCACACTGATGCGGAGCAAAGGAAAACCAAAGACAGGGTGGCTAAGCAGAGGGCTCATCCATAGCTGGCCAACAACAAGCAGCGCTACGGAGAACATGTGTCAGGGAGAGAATCTGTCAGTGTATACACGAGCTCAACTGCTGCAGCTTATCACAAGTCCTGTGGCTTCTGGCGTAAACCAAACTTCCTCCTGTTTGTTCTACGTGCAGGTACTTTAAAACACATTCCTGACGCCGTCGGCTTAAGGCAGTCGCAGAGGACAAGGAGGGAATCACTCGTGCCTTTCGCGGGATTTGTAGCGAATTAGGCTGTGCGAAGGCTCTCGGAGGTTAACGACGGCCTGCGCTTGCTGCTCGTGTTTCTGAGAGAGGGACACGATTGAATGAGAGTTTGCCATGGGTACACGGGAAAAGGAAGCTTTAGTGGTTTTGAATCGCATCCCGTTGAAATGTGACTGTGATTCAGCAGTGATTCTGCCAAAAGTGATATCAAATCATGGAGTGCCGAGTCCTGCAGACGAGATGAAGGGCTGGCGCCTGCAGGCTACATACCGTGGTGTTTTCTTAATACTGCCTACTACCTTTAAGTTATGCTGTGGTTTGAGCCGCTTCCAGAAAGCCTGCAGGGAAGAAGCGTATCCTGTGCAACAAACGACTTTCAGTTCAAGTTGAAGAATTTGCATGCAACATGATGGTGGTGGTGGTGGTGGTGGTGGTGGTGGTGGGGGGGGTAAGATGGCAGTTATTGCTCCATGTTTAACATTGGAGGCTGTCCTGTATGTAGTGTGCAGAGAGGGGCCGGAGCTCGGCGGTGGAAGAAGAGCAGCCAGGTGAGGACTGGCTGGAGATCACCTTCATTATTCAGCAGCAGTGTGAAAAGCAGAGCATCACTACAAGTCCTGCTCTCTCACAGCGGGGACTCGTCTCCTCCTCCTCCTCCTCCTCGTCCTCCGTTATATGGCCACAGTGTTTTTCTGTCTCTCGCCACTGTGTGCTTTTTGCTCCCCTCCTCTATAGCCCTCAGACATCATTAGAGCCACCCAGCATGCGACTCCTTCCCACCACCTTCCATTTTCCGTTCTATCATTTTCCTCTCTCTGTCCCTCATATCTCAACCCTCCTGCCACTCTTGCTCCCCCCCTCCCCTCTCCCTCTCGTCTCCTCTCCTCTCTTCTCCTCTCCCTCCCCTCCCCTCCCCTCCTTCCTGGGGCCCCGTGCGGGAGCTGCCATAACAGGAGGTGGAATGGATTCATTTGCTCTAATGTGGTTTGGGCTGCGGCGTGGCACGGTGCAGAGCGACACTTTCTCCCGGCGTGCAGAGCTGCTCTCGCTCTCTCCCTCCATCTCTGCCTGCAGTTCATGTGTTTTCAAACAGGCCAATCAACACCACTCAGCTGTGCTGGCCTCCCTCTCTGCCTCTCTCCCTCCCACAATCTCTGCTCTCGGTGTGTCCGTAAAAAGCCACCAGCCCCTCTCTCCCTCTCTCTCTCTCTCTCCCACACCTCTATCTCTGGTGGCGAACTCCCCTCACCAGCCAGACAGACCCTTGTTTTTGGGCTTTTATTGTCTTTATTCGCTCCTCGCCTTTGTGGTTTTTTTGTTGCTTCTCCAAACCTACATCCACCATCTTATCTCTGTCTTTCTGCCTTGTTTTGTTCTTTGCATTATTTTGCTAATCCTCTCCTCCACTAATCTCTCCTCCCCGCTCCCTTTCCCTTTCCCAGCGAAGCCGGCTATTGGTCATATCACGCCCCCCCGCCCCCCCCCCCACCACACTCCTCTCTCTCTCTCTCTCTCTCTCTCTTCCTCTCTCGGCCTGTGTAAAAACCAGCCCACTACGCAGCATCATAACCGGCTGGGCCTCCGTAAAGAAATTGACGTGACTTGTCCCCGGGGTGGACAAAATAAACTCTAAATGTTGCTGTTTGTTTATCTTCTGTTTTAATGTGACAACCACAGGAGCAGCGGGCAGCTATGTGACACCCAACACTGCAATGCAAACAGCTGTGATGTGGGGACATGCGAGCCGCGCCGCGGCTGTCTATAAATACGGCGCTCCGGTCGCGGAGCACGGCAGGCATGCGCCACCAGATACCCCCGAGAGCAGCCGATTATTTCGCCACTCGACGTGTGAGATCAGAAAAAGAGCACCGTGTACTGTGCGGCCGCAGAGGTGCCCTCTCTCATTCAGCCTGCGCTGCACATTTAGGGTTCACTTAGGGATTGGCAGGCAAACACTGAGGGACCTCAGCATGACAGCATTTGCTATATGGACTATTACGCTGATAATGCGGGTATTAAAACGTTTAGGGGGATAATTGATTGAAACTCGGATGGACTATTGGATAGAAGAAAACAAACAAAAAAGAAAGAGACTGGCTGCATCGATTTTTGTCGTTTTATTTGACAAATTTTCTCAACCTGCTGCAGCAATGAGCATATGGAGGGGTGGGGTGGGGGAGGTTGAATGAAATGAAGCTCCTTGATAGACCACACACACACACACACACCTACAGCAATTTGTCAGCAATTAGCCATTATCAATAGGAGAGTTTTAGTCTTACGTGGCGCTTTCCAGCTGTCAACAGTGCAGTCTCACAGCGTTACACTGCGAGGGATACTGAACAGAAGGGGGGTCTAGTGGTTAGCACTGTCGCCTCAGAGCAAGAGGGTCCTACTGTAGGTTCCACTCCCGGACTCCTGTGTTTGCGTGTTCTCCCTGAGTCTGCGTGGCTTTTCCCTAGGCATTCTGGTTTCCACCTAAACAAGCATGTTTAGATTGATTGCAAACTCTAAATTGCCCCTAGGAGTGACTGAGAATGAATGGTGCGTGTGTGTGTGTGTGTGTGTGTGTGCATGTGTGTTGTATATACCCTGCCTTCGCCCATCACGTGTGCTGAGATTAGCCTCACCAGGCTGCAGTCACACGGGCTAGGTGTAAAGCAGGTAAGAAAATAGATGGCGAGGGTGAATAGGTCAGTGATATGAGTGTTAACTGCTAGCTGCAGTGTTAGTTTGAGCTGCTGGTGAAGCTGCTCAAACTGGACCTGACCCCCCCACCCCACCCTCCACCCCTCGACTGGAGCATCCCACGCAACATCCTGGCATAACATCTGATCGCAGTATTTATTTCAGCCCCTTCCTGCTTTGTGTTTTGCTTGTATTGTCTCGAGTGCATTAATAGGCAAAGGCCATCTATCTAACCATGAGATGTGAAATCAGGTCACCCATGAGCAGAACGGCGGCCGGGCGTCACATGATGAATGAATGAACTCCTTATTCCATAGAATGTTCCAGTTGCTGAGGTCTATAAATACCAGCTGGGGAAGATTGTATGTCCTGGCTGCCACATCCGATTTTCCACTGTCATGAAAGGCAAGATTTCTATCACTCGTGATGCGCAGGGGGATGCAGAGTGTGTGTTTGTGTGTGTGTGTGTGGTGAAGAGCACAAGGCCAATGTGTGGCCTTTCTAAGTGCAGCAGGACATCACAGGACTCCCTGAAATACTGGGCCCTTTCAGAAACAGAGTGCATAAATCTCAGAGGCTTCATTAAGTGGAATAACAGCAGTCCAGTGCATTCTGAAGAGGACTCCGTGAGAGGATCTGACAGTGTATCTGAGGAGAGGAGAGGAGAGGAGAGTGATTGACAGCGCAGTCTGACAGGCCCGTGTAAAGCTAACCTTACGGGCCTGACTCCAGCAGGGCTGTTAGCTCACATGCCCCCCCCCCCCCCCCCCGCCATTGCTGAATGGGTAAACTGACAAATTCCATGTCCTTCGGTTTCAGCACCGGCAAACTGCTGACCCAAATGCAATTAAACAACATCCACTGGGGAGTGTAACACATCAGCGTACGGTAGCATATGAATGTGCATGTGACAGTCTGTGTGTGTGTGTGTGTGTGTGTGTGTGTGTGTGTGTGTGTGGAAGGGGGGGGGGGGGGGGGGTAGAGAGTGATGGAGTGTGTGCAGGAAAGAGAAACACAGCGACAGGGGCAGAGAGTGAGACTTACAAAGAGTGAGTGTGATTCAATCTGCTCAGTAAGCCATGAAATGGTATTGGTGTCATTAGGGAGAGCAAAAAATATATCTGTGCCGGCCTGCCCTCCGCTCCCCTTGTCTTTGACGCTCCAAAAGCACAATCCTCACTGAGAAAGCAGCCAGCCTCTGCCCCTGGAACACAACGTCCTGCAGCTCCTGTACGGACCGACCCTCGTTCCCGTCTCCCATCTCACAAAGGTGGAAAAGGCTGAAATAGCTGCTCCCCTCTGACGCAGTTATAGTGGGAACCGTTATAGCCCGAACTTGCTATTTACCCAAAGAAGCACAACAAAGAGGTTATTAGGGTTATTGAGGGGCTAAATTTATGAATAGAAACAGGGCTTAAGTAATGACACATAAATCAGGGTCTTGTTTATTTGGTTACCAGCTTAAGTCAATGGACAGAGAACAACATCTGTGGTTTCTCATAATCTAATACAACCCAAAAAAAAGAAAAGACTTTCTTCCCCCACCACGACAAAGCAGCTCCAAATGTCTCCAGATCACAGACAGATTTGCTGCCTTGTTCCAAGTGCAAAGAGTGTTTCCTAAACTGTAATAAGTGCTGCTTCCAATTATATTCAATAATGACGTGATGCTCTGTTGTTGTGTATTACTGTGACAACTTTCCTCACAAACATCATGGACTGATGGGCAATGTGGTGAAAAGTCTTGCCAAAACAAACAGGATCTCAGTTTCAATTGATACGATGACCTAGACAGCGAAGGGCGGGCCTTTCAGCCTCACCACAGTATCACCTGTTGACCTGAGGCTTGTTTCTATAGTGTTCAAGACCACACAAAGTGCACAACAGACCCCAGTCACACTCACCCATTCACCCCTATCAAACACTGGTTCACCATACAGGTGTTTGCTTCAGTTTTACAAACTTTGGTCCCGACTGGTTTAAAGCCGGCATCAATAAGCTTATTTCCTCAGATTAAGCCCACTTTAACAAAAAATGAGTGATGTTCCTACACAATTAGTCACGTCCTCTTATCTGTTTTTTTTTTTGCACAACATCCTAATTACTTCTTCCACCAACTTGCTGTGATTGCATGTCTGCTTACAGAATAGGATACTTCAAGGACTCCAGAACAAGAACTCCCGATCGGCCGCACACTCGCCTCCGATAAAAGGGAGTTTGTGAAGGCGGTGATGCAACAAATACAAACAAATCACCAACTCAGGCTTTGCAGGCTGAAATCCTTTGACAGTGGATTCTTCCTGAAACGGCAAAAAAAACCCTCAGAGACAGCGCAGGGGCGAATGATGCACTCATTTATCTCGCTCTGCGTGTGTGTGTGTCTGCATGTGTGTGTGTGTGTGTGTCAGAGCGAGGGTGCGAGTTGCAGGGGAACACAAAACATCTGCTCGCTGTGAAAGCGGAGCAGCCTAATGGCGTACAACACACAGCAGCGGTCTCATTCACGGACGGGGTTATTCCACGCAGGTACGAGCAGCATTGAAAGGCTAATGTGCCTCACTGCGGCTTTCATGACACGCTCTCTTAGCGCTACAAAGCGCTCCGCCTGTGTTTGCGCGTGTTTGCATCTGCGTTCTCCCAAGCACCCCAACACAAAGTCCCTCCTATCGGCTCATCTCGGCGCGTTGGCAACATGTCGACAGAGATGTTCGACATGGCAGGTAGACGAGTCTTCAAGGCTCCAGAGGCTTTAATGAGCGTATGGACGCCGTGGCGCTGTGTTCCTCTCCCAAATGGTATTCTGCTGTTGAGATTTTGGAGGTAGAGGGGGGGGGGGGTTGTAAAGGGAGACGCTGGGAGACGAGGCAAGACGGATAAATGGGAAGAGAGAGGAGAGGCGGAGGGCAGGAAAACCACTCTTCTAACATATTGCATGTAGAGGGAGGCTGGGAGAGACGTGCAGGGAGACATGGGGGGGGGGGCTGGTTGCAGAGCAGCACGGGGAGATGGTGAGAGGTCATCCCTGGGTAATTTGTTTTGGTCCACTCCGAGAGCAGACACACAGGGAGCAGGTAAACCAATTACAGTGTGACATGAATCAGTAAAACCTACAGGCGGCCAGGCAGCTGGCCGGCCGGCCGGCCACAGCAGCCAGAGCCAGCCGAGCGTACGCCTCGGATCTTCCCTCAGAAGGCCGATCAGTGGCACGCACCGCCGCCTGTCCCCCCCCCACACCTCCACCACGGTGGAGGCACATCCACGGCACATCTGGAGCGAAACGACGAGAGAAAATAAACACGCTTTCTGCCTGTAGCTCCGGCGCTGAGCGGCATCTGTCTCCGTCGCGATCTGGACGTTCTTCTGAGCAAAACCTCTTCACAGAGGCTGCTGGGAAACGCCGTCAATCGACCCCCCCCAACCCCCCCCCCACCCCCCACCCCACCCCGAACGCAGAAATAAAGCCAAATCACGCCACCCGCCTTCCACCAAAAGCTGGGACTTGAGCCGCGACGAATCAAATGGGACCTGACAGGACGTGTTGGGGCTCTTCATCTACGTCCCATTCTGCAGAGCGCAAACAGTAACGGCGATGATGCGGCTCCTTTTGAAGAAGCAGAAGGTTGGATGCTGCGTCGGAATGGATGCGGAAGCCGAGCCAAACACTCCGGGGGGGTGGGGGGGGGGTTAGAGGTATTTACATGACAAAGACTTAAGCAATTACTTTAATTTCCTTAATCGTCCGACGGCTGTCAAGATGATGCCGTGTCAGGCCTCAGTCAAAGCGACGCCACCGGCTGCGAGACACAGACGCAGACTTGTAAATAAACAATCACGTATAGGTCCCCTCCCCTCGGCGGAAAACGGCCCTAATCCTCCAGCTGATGCTAAACTGACAGGGGCGTCGCGAAAATCCGCCCAGCGCTGGAGAAAAGAGAGAGAGAGATGGCGGGGTGCGGGGTGGAGAATGAAGTTGACGAGGAGAGGATTAGATATCGCCTTGGCACGGGGTTTTATTTGATGTGGCCTTGGTGCGTGCTGCTAGATTCAGGAGGGGTAAATATTTGATGAAGGGCGTCACGGTGTTGGGCGCGCTCGCTGCCAGGGGCCTGTTCTCGCCGCGCGGCTAATAAAGACGGCGGCGGGCGGCTCGTCCATCAGCAGGGCGGCCCGCCGCCTCCACCGCACAGGCACGTCTGCTAATGTTAGCTCGGCAGGCGGAGAAGGCTCGCCCCTCCAACGTACATGTGCACGCATGCACACAAACACAGAGAGAGAGAGAGAGAGAGGGGGAGAGAGAGGGAGAGAGAGAGCGATTAGCAGTGCAGCGAGTCACAGTTGGAGGAGATTTCCTATGATGTTAAATCTACCATCTTGCTGCCCCTTGAAATTAATAAGGGCCTCTGAACTGCTCTCTGAGAGCCTCTAACTGGCCATTTGCACTGTCTGGCTCCGCTGGAAGAGGCACTCCCTGCCTCCGTCTCACGAAACATTCACTCACTTTCTCCAGCTTCCTTCCCTCTGTCTTCTCTCCATCGCACCCGCTGCTCCTTCCCTCCTCCCTCCACCCCCCTCCTCCCTCCTCCCACCCCCAACCCTCTCTCTATCTGCAGCTCTGTTCTTTTAGAGGAACCAGAGGTTCAAGCACTCTTTCAAAAGGAGCCCAAAATCAAAAACAATCCCAGACTCTCACAAGCCCTTATCATCACATCTAAATTGTTCCGCTGCTCAACTTCTTAGCTCGCGCCGTGCGTCTGGAAGCTGATTCGGCGACTGATCCTCTTCCAGAACGGGGCGACACCAGAGAACCTGAACTTTTGGTTGCGAGGGTCTCGGTGTCGGAGAGCGAGCAGCCCTCTGAACGCTTCACAGAACGGTCCGCAGCGGCGTGCCGCCATGTCTGTTCCCGTTTGAGCAACAGAGAACAAGAAACAAAAATAGGAAATTGCAGGGGTGAAAGAGAAAATCTGCTTGAGTCCTTATTTCCTATTTCCCTCCATCTCTATTGTCTTCCCTCTTCATCTCGGTCCCCTCTCCTCCTCTTTCGACCAGCCAGCCCCCCCCTCCCTCCTTCCTCTCTTGACTCCTTGTTCCCTCCCTTCCTCCTCCTCCTCCTCCTCCTCCTCTCCTCTTCTTTCTCTCTCTCTCTCTCTCTCTCTCCATTCCTCTGGCCCTAAAACCAGCCCCTCGGCCGCCCGCTCGCGCTCACTCAGATGGCTGTTACCATGACAACCCTGTTCTTTCAGCTCTTGCAAAATAATGAAGACAATGTGTTTTCCATTTAGATGAGTTTTCTGGCGCAGCAGGGAGATATGGAGTGTCCATCTTGCCTCCTCTTTCACTGCGGAGGAAATGTAATAAAAAAAGGTTTCTAACCTCCCTCCCTCTCCCTCCCTCTCTCTCTCCCTCTCTCTCTCTCTCTGTCTGACACTCCCTGGCTCTGGCCCGCTCTGCCTCTCCACACACAGGTTAGGGTGCAGTGCGAGCCAGCTGGGAGGCAGAGGGAGCCCGGTGTAACCACAGCGGAGAGGAGAGCGGCGGAGGCTAATGTCTGACTGCGGCTGCAACAAAGCGCCTCGGCCTGCCTGCAGCACCTCTGTTGCAGCTGCCTGCCGAGTCATCTCGACCGAGGAGAAACAAACACAACTGAAAAAAAAACCCCAAAAACAACGCAGCGCGATCTTATTCGACAACCTGTCGGCTGCAGATTGCAGCCCCGCGCCCTGCTGTCGAATCCGAGCTCTGACGGTGATAAACTGTGAACATTTCACGTCTTGTTTCAGGGTTTTTTTTTTCTGTACTTATCAATGATACTTTCGCAGTATAATGCTCCAGTGTGAGGAGGGAAAAAAACGGCGTGACAACTAGAATTAATGGAAAGCGCTTTCTTTCTTTCTTTCTTTCTTTCCTCTCCTCGCTCCTCTCCCGGGTGTGGGCTTATTAACTCCCGCTGCACAGCAGAGGAACTGCGACCCGACCACTTGTTAAAGACTGAAAAGTAAGTGAATCGCTGCTCTGAGAGGTAATTCACTTGCAACTTCCTGCCATTTTTTTACCCAGGGGTTTGATGAGGTAAATGAGCAAATGTGCTTTTTCACTGCTTTACTCTTAATGACAGCAGCAATGCAATAAAAAAAACACACTGTGCAGACTTTGCACAAAGCTTGAAACTCGAAGTTGGAGGTGATATGCTGACTGAACAGGGAGTTTTAGTCTCTTGTTCCCAACAAATGAAAGTCGAGGCAGCTGATCTGCATAGGTCAGGACTTAGTTTTCTGGATCACCGTCGGCTCCTTTGGGGAAATTTCAAGCCTCCTGCCCGGGAAAGTGAGGACACACATACAGCTGGAGAGAAACAGAGAGAGGGAGCGGTAGAATATGTGTATGTCTGCCTGTTTACAGTGGAAATAGTGAGTCTGGGACATTTTCTTTGGGTCTCTTTTCCAGTGTTTATGGAGAGTGGTAAGGAACAACACTTCCTGAGAGGAAAGCCAGCTTTCCGAGCCCAAACCCTCTTCCAAGCCCCGGAGACGGGGAACGCTCTGTCTCCAATTTATGTTTTCCACCCAGTGCCGCGTAAACACGGGTGTAGAAAAACTGGTGTGTGCCTGTGAGTGTGTGTGTGTGTGTATGGGTGTGTTTCAGATAACACACACACAGGCCAAACAAAGGCGGGCGGGCGGACTAATCACGGGCAAATGAGGCACAGCATCTCAGAGCGAAGCCGTGGCCTGGTGTTTTCCAGCTGCAGCTGCAGACATGCGGAGGAGACGACACACACAGGCTCGGGTTTCCAACCGTGAGGCGCTCCGCACCGACCTCGTCCCCCGCTCCTCACCCCCCGGCTCGTCTGTCCACGCTGCCCACAGCCGCGGTTCACCGTCTGGGAGGAGACTCTGTCCCTCTCCCTCCGCTCGCTCTCTTAATTACATCCAGTCCACATCAGACCGTTAATGAAGTCTGATTTTAACAACACCTACAGGGAGCCGAGCAGGGCTTTCCTCGGCCAGAAAAACATAACAACTCCAATCTGGCTCCGGGCCCTGGCGGCTTCTGTGGCCAAATGAGTGACTGACACGCCATCGCCAAGTTGAGATGATGATTATGTTCAATATTATCTCTGCTTTTGATCGAGAGAGAAGCCCAGAAACGTGTTGTTTGAATTCGGCGTGCTTTCCTCCCCTGCAGTCACCAAAAATGAATCCCGAGTGATGCACTGTACGAGTATCTGCTAACGAAGCCCCCAAGCTGCATCCGCCTCAGACAGTCCTCCCCTCCCAGCCACAAGTCATGCAAATACAACAACTAAATCAACACGGCCTTTGTAGTATTCTTTACATGTACAGTAATTGACCTCAGCTTGTATCACTGTGGACTGTGGGAGGAAGCTTTCTTGTCAACACCTGGAGTCATCTGCACCTTCGATGCAACGTGACGAAGCCCCAAGCTGCAGACTAAATGTGTCAAAGCAGCGGTTCCCTCTAAAGTCGAGGCTTTTTTTGTCTTGTAAATACCAAGAAACATGCCCACTGCAGTGTTCCTGGAGCCACAGCGATTAGCGCTATCCTTCGATATCGATGATCTACGACTGTGGATGACTCTGACTGTTCAGTGAATCCTTTTCTAAATAATATGCCGCTGATAATGACTCCGTCTGTGATTGATTAATAGAGTCATCTGTGCCGTGGTGAGGCTGATTCCAGCGCTCTGAGGGGGGAAAGGGGAGCGAGCGGCTTCCCTCCCTGTTTGTGTGGAAGCGCCGGAGCCGGATGCATCATCCGTCAGCTCCTCGCTGTTTGAAGCGTGGGGAGGTGTTGACAACTCGCCGTGTGAGCCGACGTATACGTTCAAACAAGCCTAATCATCAGCCACAGAAATCACTTCGCCTTGTTTTTTCCCTTTTCCTCCAACTCTTTACTCGCCTGCTGTGTGATATGACTCCTCCGAGGGTAAACCGCTGGCACACATAAACCTTTGTGCAGTACAGTAGTAGGTGTGTGTGTGTGTGGGGGGGGGGGGGGGGGGGGGGGTTGTGCATTATATACAGCCAGATGTATACAGCGATGGCAGCCTTTTGATGAGCAGGTTGCCTCGTATGGGGGCTTTAAAGTGCTCCAGCGATGCACTCGCTTCCCACGGGCGTCCATGTTTGATGTACAACATGTGGCGGGAGGCGGCCTCGCTGCTCCGGGCGCTCTGATCTCCTCGAGACGCCGCTGTCAGGACGGCGTGATGGCGTACAGCACGGCGCTGCACAGCACAGCCAGCCGTATGTTCCACGCACACGCGTGCTGAAATCTGTCTGGCTCGCTCTGTCGTCCACCGCCACCTGCAGAGCACCATCAGCAGCCCCCTCCACACGCACACACACACACAACACACACAACACACAAATCCCAACAGATCAAAACACCGCACTCCATCAAATCCAGTGTAAAGCCTGTTTACTGATGATCTGCTGTGAAGACAACAGACGGCTGGACCGGGAGATGGAGGGAGGGAGGGAGGGAGGGAGAGAGAGAGAGAGAGGTGAGGGGTGAGAGTGGCTGAGGCGCTGAGGCGATCGGGGAGTGGCCGACTGCAGGGGCTTTTATTACCAGCCATTGTAAAAGAACTAGGTGGGATAATTGGTCTCCTAAGCTCAATGCGCAGCATGCATCTTTAATGAGCCCGCACTGTTGCTCACTTAATGTATAGACAAGAGATGGCAGATAGGGAGGAGAGGCTGTGAAATGCTGATTTTTATGGAAGAGACAGAGATGTTTCATTACTGCTCCGTCTCTGGCTCGCTCGGTTCTGGCGTAATTGGACTGAAACAATGGCGTGCACCGACACCGCAGAGCGTGCACGTGAGGCAGCCGGCTGCCGGGCGCGTACGTCTGATTATTTCATCTGTGAGGTGAGACGCATCTGCCCCCCGATTCAGTCAGTCTGCAAACACTGGGAAATTTCCACCGAGACCTTCGGTCCCGAACCTTGACAAATTCACTTTGATGAGAATTTGAAAGAAAGGCGCAAAAACAAGATATCGGACATATTTGCGTGAAATAAAACCATCATCAATGCTCTGATTAATTTCAACGAGATGACCCCCGGCACTTGTTTCCCACCCTCGCAGTGCAGGGCCAGATTCGAGCAATCAAACTTTAAAAAACCTGCATAAAAAGAAAAACATCTTTTTATTATCAGCAAACTTTCTCGAGATCTAAGAATTCTCATCCAGAGCTGGCGACTGGCGGCGCAGCGAGGTAGCCGTCTCCCCTGGCCAGAGGTTGTGAGGAGGTACAGTGAGCGAATAAAAGGCTCGGCGGCTGCAGCCAAAAGACTCTGTGACCTGTCACAGCACCTCGTAATGTTCCCGCCGACCTCAGAGCAGCAGAGAGGCGCGACCTCTGGCTTCACAGCTGTCTGGGGCGGGCATTACAGGGCCGCGCTGACCACAGAGTTAAGAGGATGGCGCTGGGGGCAGAGGCACGCAACTCTTAAGTGAATTAAGAAAAGTAAGTCGTGCTTAGCCCCGGCACGAGTCCATCTCTCCGTGTTGGAGGGCAGGGTGCCGGCGCTGCCACCTCGTAATAGCATTAAACACCTCCCAAAGTGATGTTTGGGAGCGAGCGCGCTCCAGAGCTGGAGGTACGAGCAAAGGCCCGCTGACAATGGAGACTTGGACCTGGAACAACCACAACCACAACAAAAAAAAGGCTAAAAATGAGGAGGGAGGCGGGGATTAAAGAGGAGGGATAAAGAGGAGACAGGAGAGGTGGCAGGTGGAGGGAGGTGATTAATGACAGGTCTGTGCGCCTCTCCTCCCCTCTCACCCCCCCCCCCCCCCCTCTACCCCCCCCCCCCCCCCCCCCCCTCACCTCCCACCCCCCACCCCCTGGTCTCCTCCTGCTGTCCTGCAGTACTTCCTTCAGGGATCCCAGAGACCACCTCCAGCATCCTGCTCCTCAGCCTCGCTGAGGGAACCGGTCCGGGTCCATCCATCACTGCAGAGGAACCCCGCCACCCCCGTCCTCCTCCTCCTCCTCCTCCTGCTCCTCCTCCTCCTCCTCCTCTGTCCTAACCCTAACACAGCCGCCGTCTGCTCTCTGCAGCTTCTCTGTGGCGGCCGATCGTTTTCCCTCCGTCCAAACACACGTTTTGTGCGCGCCGAAACACAAAACGCTGAAATAAACTCATTCAAATGTTTGTACCGTCGGAATATAAACATGGATATTTGTGTTAAACTGTCATTCATAAAAAAAAGAATAAAAAATAGGCTCTCAAATGTAAAACGTCATATTACAAGCAAGCGTAAATGAAATATAAACGAGGTCGGTGAAATTATGAGCTCAGTGATCAGAAACTCCCTCCAGAAGTTGATGGATGACAGCTTTCAATGCTTTTGTTTTATGGTTGGGAGCGGAGTTGAAAGCAGGACACTTTCTGGCCCCCGCTCCCTCACAAACCAACGCGATCTTTCCACACAACTGTCAACCAATGATTTTCTGTCCATCGGTCAGCAAAAGTGATTGATTCTACTCTAAGCCCCTCACCGGCCGGACCGGCCCGTTCGCAGCGTATTGCGTGTGAAGCCGCGAGGTCGTCTCGAGGAGGGTTGGAGAGCGCTGCTGCTGAGCGCACATATGTTAAAAGATGAATGGCCGCGTCTTTTTTTGTTTCCTTTCCTTCCGGCAGCTCCACAGCAGGGCTTGACGTGCTCGCATGTACATGTGTCACTACACATTTCTGTTTACACGCCGCTCCGGCGAGGGTGGCCATCGTCCCGCTTCTCTTTGATGCCGGTACAAAAGCTGCCTGCCCCACCCCCCCATCGCCCTCCCACACCTCCACCTCCACCTCCACCTCCTGCAGCACACGCTAACCCCCCACCCTCCACCCTCCACCCCCAGCCTCCAGCCCAGCGGCCAATCCTCTCCTCTGACTGAGCAGCACACACACACACACACAGGCAGAGCTGAGCTGAGCAGAAGCATCTGGATCACACAAATGAATTCTATTTTCTGACAGCAGACAGACGGACCCGCCGGACGGTCGCCGCTAATCTGCCACCTCCTCTCCCTCCTCCTCCTCCTCCCCCTCCTCCTCCTCCTCCTCCTCCCACCATCACAACCACCTATAATCCCTAGCAGAGAGCGAGAGAGAACGAGCCCAGGATAGAGAGAGAGAGAGAGAGAGTGAGAGAAAGAGGGACACTTGCATAATGGTGAAAATAGGCTTGATCTTATCCCCGGGCCTGAAATGAAATGGACTGCCCACTGACTGAATAAACACTTGTTGGCCACTTTGCTAATGCTACTCAACACAATGGAAAGAGGAGTGATGTTTCATTCACGCTGGCTGGCGGCTGCCTCGTTTGATTTGCTGGCACTGTGCGCCGTATATTGTGCATGTGTGTGTGTGTGTTAGGGGTGGGGGGGGTTAATGACAATAAACCCTGCAGCCTGGTCGAGAGCTGCGGCGGCGTAGGTCTCGCTCCAGCCTCGTTAGGTGACAGAGAAACCCCGGCACAGCCGGAGCCGTATTTCTTCCAATTAATTGTGAGCGACCTGTAAATTTGGGCCGATCTCCTGCTGCTCTGTCACGTGAGAGCGGCTCCGGCGCGACGGAGACGGGACGGGGCACATGAGTGTGTGTCTCGTGTGCTACAATACGTGCTTTGTATTCATTGCAGATAACAGGAGGCCGCTGGAGGAGAGAAAACAGCAGCCATTGATTTTGTGTGCTGGGCAGGCTGGTCGATACACACACCGACAGCAGGGAGCACTGGGTGTGGGGGGTGGAGGTTATACACCGCTCTGGACACACACACACACACGCAGGCACATATCGGTAGTCAGCACAGAGTGGACACAAGGTCTGACAGGTAATCGCAGCTATCTCATTACCCTCCGGCGCATTCAAACACACACGTACGTTCACACATGCGCAACTGGGAGGCAAATACCGGCACTCGGCAAACAACGAGCGCCCGATTGAAAGCAAAATGAACAAATGGACTCAATAAGGCAATTTCTTTACTGTGAGTGGGGTTGCGGAGGGGTGAGGGCTTGTTCCACCATTAAATCCTTTATCAAGTAGCCGGCAAATCAAACATTGATTTCCATGAGCCGCTGTGCCAGAGGTAATAAGGACCCCCCCCCACACACACACACACACACACACACACGCACTCAACCCAGGCAGCGCAGACCACACACACGACAATAAGCGAGCAAACACGGCAGCACGGCGCGCTAAATGAACTTTATGTCCAGTGGTAATTGCGGCGATCGGAGCAGGAAAAACATCTGTGAGGCTGGCGTGCTCGCTCGCCCGCTCGGCCCGGTGCGGAGCCAGAGGCAGGAACCAGGCAGGCCCTGATCGAAAGGTGCGGCGCCTGGCCTGGACAAAATGCCCATTTAGAGGAGAGAAAGCGGCCCGGCCCGCGCTCAGGTTCAAGGAGAGAGAGTGGAATAACATCGCCTTCACCAGAGACGCCTGCCCGCCAGCTATCTGACTGGTGACCACGTGTCGGCAAGTAAAAGACGCGAGGTGCTCTCTGAAGCGGGCTTAAATGTCGCGAGGAGCTTGTTACTGCTGGTGTTACTGTGAGGGGGACGTGACACACCGGAGACACAAACAGAGCAAATACAAGCATTACGCCTATGCTGCCCTGTCGCTGCCTATGAGGGGGCAACTTTCCCACCAGCTTTGGGCTCGCTCCGCTCGTTCCGGGAATACAAGTCAATAAAATGGACTTAAGCATGGAATCAAATGAGTGAGTCGACGTGGGAAAACGTGGTCGTGGCATATGCAGTATAAGAACTGCACGGATCAAAAGCTCCTTTTGAGCGAAGCCCTTTAAGAGGCCCATACTACTCCTGATCGGTCTTGTCCAAACTGCATTGTCGCCCGCCAATAAAGCGTCCACGCGGCCATCCAAAGAAAACAGCCGCTTTGATGTCAGAGCATCCAGGGCTGAAAAAAAAGTCCAAAGACCTGATTGAGGCTCCGCTGGGCGCACCGGGTCCTTTCCAGAAAGCAGCGGGCTCGCGCTGAGCTTAAGCAGTTGTGACATGTTAAGCTGTGAGCTGAGGACCGGTCGGAGGCTGCGGGACGACGAGCAGGCGCACAGCGAGCAGCGCCGAAGACACACGCAGCAGAAAGACACACGCACGGCCAAGGAGAAATGGAAAAACAGGCTCAGGAAATTGGCCAGTTCCTGTATGAGAGAGGCTGAGGGGGAGAGAAAGACCAGGAGGGAGGGAGGGAGGGAGGAAGGGAGGGAGGGAGGGAGGGAGGGAGGGGGTCGAATGGAACAAAATAGGAGGGAAAGAGTGAGAGAGACGTGTCTTATGTAACTCCGGTGTCACTGGCAGCTTGGGACAGGTCAGACCGTCAAAGTTTTCGAAGAACCAGGAGAACATCTCTCCTGCGCCACATTCAGACTAAAGCATGCCGTCCATTAGAAATCAATAGCTGCATGCTATAGATGGAGCTCAGGGGGGAGAGGCTCTCATCCTCGACCAAGGGAAGCGACGATGATGATGAAGAGGGGTCAGATTTAAACACGAGGCCGCAAAAACGCAATTCAGTTCAGATTGCTGAGTCAGTGACACTAAATCAATGGATTCACAGAGGAAGCGCGTCTGCAGCGTCTGAGAGGTATTACTTCATGCTGAAACTGTCCATCGATTACTCAGCAAAGAGAAAATGAATTATGAATGAACTGTTCTGTTTAATTAACTGGTTAAGCAAAAAATACGCTTCCTTTTTGTCCCCAATGATTTCACGGGGGACTATCTTTGGATTTTGGACTTCTCTTAAAGACGCTTTCTCTTTCTTTCTTTTTTCCACGATTTATCAGCAAGACGATGAACTGACTGATCGGTTTAGAGAACAAGCATCCTGATAAACATAAACGCAGCCTTCGGATGATTCATCCAAATGTAAGCACAGCTGTCCCCATGGTGTTTGTGAAGGTGGAGTCTCCCGTGTTTTCTTAGAGGTATCTGCTGTGCCCATGTACAGTGTGTGTGTGTGTGTGTGTGTGTGTGTGTGTGTGTGTGTGTGTGTGTGTGTGTGTGTGTTTTAGCGAGTCTGGTCGGACCAGTCCTTCCGTCAACGTGCCTTGCCAGGGTTGAACCTTGACCTCGGGGGCCCCTGGGAGCAGAACGGATGACCCCCCAGGCTGTAATCGGAGCCTTCGGGTTTCTACTCTGACGTGAAACCAGACAGACACCTGACCCTCTGCATCCTCCAACACACACACACAGACACACACACGCAGACATGAATGCTGCCAGACACAATCAGAAACACATGTTGCGAGGACACAGACCAGTCGACAGGCCCACAGAGGCGATCTCAGCGACGTGCACGACCTGCTCTCAAGTGACTCTCGTGTGTCATGATGCTGGAGCTCACGAGCAGCTCCCCGCCCTAGACCAGCATTTATCAGCCCGAGCAGCACCTCTTTTCCTACCTTTTCTACTTCTGCTCCAAGTCCAAAGAAACGCTCGCTTTCCTCAGCTCGGATCCTCAAATCCTTCAAATGATCTGCCTGCCACTGGCGCCATATCCACACCATGGCCTGGTGAGACAAAGCTCGCGGTATGAATAACACAACCTTGTTGATGAATAGGCTTCCTGGCCGAGCAGGGTCGTGGAGGTTTGCTGCCGCCCAACCAAACCAAACTCCTCCGCCCTGCGCTATCGATCGCACCGAGAGGCCGCTCTCAGCGCCACGTCTGCCATCGCACAGAAACAGAATAGGAGCACATATTGTGACCGTCTTTCGGCATTTCCCGGCTCTGGTTAAACAAGAATGAACAGTGCCTTAGGTGGGACTATTTTCAGCCATTTAGCGCTCCGTAGGGTGCCGTCTGCGCGGTGGAAATAAGACGAGGCCCGAGTTCTTCCTGAGCCGCCGCCACGCCGTAGATCACTCCCGTTCTTAATACATTCTGGGAGGCAATGAAGCTCTTTGTCGATCGGAAGTAAACTCTCATTTAAGAAAAAAATAATAATGATTTTGCTGGAGGTACAAAAGCACGGAGCACCCCTGAGGGGGCAATGAATGACGGCACAAATGAGAGACCCATTCATTGTGTGAATGAGCTGAAGCTAATAGAGGGATGCTCTGTACAGTACGCATGGGTGTACAGTGTATGTACGTAAGCGTGTCCTTTCTTTCACAGTTCATTAAGAGGAGCCACTTCACTGTGGCTGTTGTGGAGGAGGAAGGGGAAGGGGGGGGGGGGTCCTCATTGTGGGTCCACTAATCCTTCACTTATGTGAACCACGTCAATACCGCTCCCCCACCTTCCACTCCGTTCTCTCTCTCTTTCTGCTTCCTTCCAGTGGGTTTTCTCCTCCAGCCCTCCTCACACTCGCCATGCCTGGCCTGCAGCTCTCATCCCGTCCCCCCCTGCCTACACCCCCCCCCCACCCCCCACCCCACCCCCCCACCACCCTCCAAGGCCCCCGAGGTGCTGCTTGAAATCCACCCTATCTCTTCCCCCTGCTCTCTGGACAAAGCCGAGAAGGTGCGGGGAGTAATAAGACGGAGCAGCAGGGGTCGGATGGCTCTGGTCAGGTTATTACGGCCCGCACACAAACACGCGCTTTCGCTGCGGGGCCGCCGAGGTGAGACCCTCGGGGGCCCGGGGGCCATTTCTGTTTGTGTGTGAGTGTTGTGAAGGCACTTTGTGTGTTCACGCTGGGAGGGGTGAAAGATGAGGCCACCCACCTTTTGCTGGCGCTAACAAAGTAGCGCCTGCGCGGTATTGTCTCCTGAAGGCCAGCGCCGGGCCCTTTCACAGTGAAGCCGCAGACACTCAGAGCTTTGTGCCGGCCCTTAATATCTCAGAGCAGAACCCTATTCACTCTGGAGAGGATCCACGTCGCACAGCCCTTCTGTGGCCTTAGACAGAAAAGGC
>CM055200.1:16717082-16724582 GCA_029224185.1 Karalla daura | reverse complement strand
ACATGGATAAACGTGTAAGTGCTGTTTCTCGTTCACTCTCTCTCTGTCACACACACACACACACACACACACACACAAACACACATACACACACACACACACACACACACACACATACACAGAGGCCAGATTGTCTACGAGTTTGCTCACGGACCATGATAAGAAAATGTGGTAAATGCGTAATCTGATATGCATGACTTGAGGTTTCTCTCTGCCTTTTCTTTTCCTCTTGGAAATCGCAGGTTGCATCCATAATTTACACCAGCCTCCGTCTGTTTCTCTCTTTTTCCACTCCGCTCCCTCCCTCCGTTTTTTTTTTCTCCCTCCATCTCCCCTTCTCTCTCTCTCTCTCTCTTCTCCCTCTCTCTCTCTCTCTCTCTCTCTCCTGGCAATCTGGCTTTTGCAGCTTTTGCTCATTAGCATATTGCAGAATGTGCAGATGCCACCAAAAAAAAAATTATTCACCTTCCAGCGCTTTGATGCCGTTTCTACATGTACACAAACCACACAGTCGACACTTTGCGCCGGCTGCCAAGCAAAAGCGGGGGGACGCGGCGGGCTTTTGTTCCGGATGTGCCGTGGGGTCGCGAGGAGTCGCCTGACGTTCCCTCCACGTCCTCCCTGCATCATCAGCTACTGACAGCTCCACAGAGGTGACGAGCTGAGCGCTTCATATTCGTGTGATCCAAGAGAGAGCTCATAAGACCGTTGAACGCCGGACATATGCATACTTATGCATTGTGGGCATTGGAGTGAAGGCCAGAGGAAGGCGAGGCTGAGCCGAGGCCCTCCTCTTGTTAAAGGGATGTCGGTGCTGGTTGGGGCGGATCTATAGCCATACGTGCTAGCTCCACGTCGAGCTTTGGCGCCCTGCGAGCAGCCGCGAGCAGCGAGTGCCAGAGAGGCATCACATGTGCGAACGCGGCCCCGTAAACATCCTTATTAAGCCTCCTTTCAGGGTGTTTTCCTCTGCGCAGACCACATCACAGGGAGGGACGAGTGACATAATGAAGCGCAGGACGACTTGGACTCGCAGCTCGCTTGGGCCACTTTCCCATTACCTGACAAGCACCAGCTGCCTAGGAAATGCCACCCGCCCCCCTGCTCTCCCCACACACATACACAAAATCAAAGCTCCATCATGTAGTTCATCACATAGGCATGTGCTTTCACTCAAAACAACGGCAGCCCACCCCCCCTCGCTCACTGATCAGCTCAGAGCGTCCTCTCCTCTCGTGCGGGTCGCTCTCAGAGCGTCCGGACGATAAAAACAAAGTGTCGGATCAGTTTCGCCGTCGGAGGGGAAATGAAAGGGCCCCCTTCGATCGCACGTGATTCGAATTTGAGTCTTTTTGCGCCTTCGGACTGTAGTTTGTATGTTCCTTTGCTCCACCGAACGAAAAATATTCTGTTTTCAATTCGGTCATCTGTTTCCAATCATCCACACTCTCCGGTCTGTGACAAAACAGCTGCAGCTACACTTTATATCAAGTTTCCCATATTGCACGTTGGGCAGTAACTTACCAGCATCTATAACAGTAGCATATTGGCTCTTTATTAGTTATTATAAAACACTTTTTAATGCCTTTTTAGGGCGGGTGAGACCATGTTTTAAAACTACTCAGACTCAGCTTCTTCTCTTGGTTCTTTAATTTGCTGCTTCATGATAGTGTCTTAATAACCTATAGAATAAGACATTTAGTAGAGCAGTAGTGTCACACATGTACATGCTAGTGACCCACAGGTTCAGACACATCCAGCTGGTCTAGGTTAAAGCATACGGGAAGCCTAGCAGAGCTAGGAGGTCGTGGGTGAGGACGCGGGTGATGAATCAGGATCCTTACCTGTGTGGATGAGGACGCTCCTACATGTGTTCCCTGTCAGGCAGAGTCGCTCCCTTAATCCTCATCAATCACACAGCGTGTCTGAAATGAAACAAAACACAATGCGATGCACATCAGTGAGGCCGACGAGACGCAGTCTGCTTTTTAGTGATGGGAAAACAAGACTTAGGTGGCATCATTTGTGGAGATGCAATAAAGCGCCCCGCGGTGCCTCTGACAGCCTGGAAAGCGCCTAACAAGGAGTGACAGAGCTGGAGGGAACGTGCGCGTCTGATCCCCGCCAAATATGAAAGACAGGGCAGGAGAAGAGTGACACAGAACGCCAGACGGTTCCTCCATCTTCCTTGGTTTGAACCTAACCCTAACCCTAACACCAACCCCAACCCCAACCCCAACCCTAACCCTAAACTTAACAATAAACCTAACCCCAACCCTAACCCTAAACCTAACCCTAACCCTAACTCTAACCCTAACCCTAACACCAACCCTAAATCCAACCCTAAACCGAAACCTAACCCTAACCCTAACACCAACCCCAACCCTAACCCTAACCCTAACACCAACCCCAATCCTAACCCTAAACCTAACCCTAACACCAACCCCAACCCCAATCCTAACCCTAAACCTAACCCTAACCCTAACACCAACCCCAACCCTAACACTAACCCTAACACCAACCCCAAAACTAACCCTAAACCTAACCCTAACCCTAACACCAACCCCAACCCCAACCCTAACCCTAACACCAACCCCAAAACTAACCCTAAACCTAACCCTAACCCTAACCCTAACCCTAAACCCTAAACCTAACCCTAACCCTAACCCTCGCACGTGCCTCCGAGCGGGACAGCCGCATGCCGACCATTAGCTCGCCCGCTTACTTCAGCCGGACGCGTCTTTAACTCTCTTATTACTGCTTTTGAAACTCCCACAACACTGCATTAATATTCTGCTCGTCCGCTTCCAAAAACTGTCTGGCTCACAGTTTTTTTTTTCCACATGTGTACTCCTACTGTAGGCGGAAAGAGGACTTCAGCTATCTTCACAGGCTACAGATTGCCCCACATTTAATTACTCTTAACACGCAAGCTAAATACGCCTCCATGATTTATTCATCCCCCCCCATATTTGAGTCAAATTAAATTAGTCATATGAGTTTAATTAACTAAATATGATCTGATATTGTAATTTCACACTCGAATATGGGATAGAGAGAAGGGTACTTGAGCACAAAGAAACCAGGGTAAACCAGTGCTCATTAGAGGCTCTTATGTGTAGTCATGTTGGCATTACCAACAGCAGCATTAGCTGAATGACTGCTCCCAATCAGGCTTTACACACTGGGAGGTGTACCTTTTATTTGCTACAGCGCTGGGATCACTCCGCTCACACCATTATTCACCGCTGCCATTAGCCATTGAACCGTGGCTAATACAAGCTACTCCCCTCGCATTTTCTGAGGCCTGCTCGGCGACTGCTGTTGTCCAAGACCACACAAGTGCAATTAGGAAAATAACAGTTTTCCCCTCCAGTCTGCAGGGTCGCTTCATCTCCCTCGAAACGATTTTACATGCAAAAACAGATTTTTTTTATTGTACTGACCCAGAGAGAGTTGGTTGGATAGTCACTGGTATTACCACCCCATCTGAGTACAATGAAGTTTTATCTTTAAATTCATGTTTGTGATTGTATTTTCATTACATATGCTAAGTTTTAACATAGCGACTCAGGGATTGGACTGTGTGCACAAAGGATGGAAAAAAAAGACAACTATCTGGACAATCATTAATAATTGGGGGTTTCTGAGAAAAAACATCATATATTTGCGAGTTATACTTTATCGAAGCAATGATTACTTCAAGATTCAATTAGATTCACACGAGTACACAAAAACTCTTTGGATTCTGGCAAGTTAATTGACAATCATTAACAGTCGTCACGTTGCATAGTCAGACTTTTGCGGGATAGTTTGATTCACTCCCATTGTTTCTGACTCAAACGCCTCCGTAAAAACACTTCAGTAAAACTCAAGTTTGAGCTGAGCCATTAAGAGCGCTAAGAACAAATCACGAATCGGGTTTTCCTTTCAGGCACTTTTATTGTGATTGAAGCACGTTTGAGACAAATGTTGCTTTCCCAAAACACCGCCACTCTGAGGCCGTGCGTGCGTGTGGCGGCGAAGGTCATCCTGTCGCTCTGAGGCATTGATGTTCACACGCCGCAGGACCTGTCTGTGGGCGCTTCCTATTCAACTGCACCTGGCAATTTCTATGCCCGCCAGTCTTTAGTTGACGGAGCAGCTCTATAGCACAATGTCTAATGCTGGTGTTATTTCCCCACTCATACAAATGCTGCCATCATGGCGCTAAATGAGCTGCAATGACTGATACCAAAAAAAAGAGTGCAATTGACTGATCCCCGGTAATGAAACATGCGGCCGGTGTGGCGTGCTTCCTCGCTCTCGCTGAGAGGAAATATGGCTGCCGGGAGCGGCGGCGGCGGCTCACGGAGCGCTGTCACGGCGCCTCACGACTCAGGCGCAGTTATCAGAGACAAACAAATGGAGCCATTGATTCACTAGTTGTTTATTTACAGCCCTCTCCGGAGAAGGAATAAATTCCCCTGTTGAGGCTTTGTTTCCCCATCATACGACACAAGGGGGATGCACGAGGAGGTAGGTGAGCGGGCCACACACACACACACACACACACACACACACACACACACACACACACACACAGGCGGGCAGATGTGAGCTCGCGTGCGCACACACTCGCCGGAGCTCGCGCCTTACATCTGGATTAATCTCCAACGGGCGCCGTCGCAGATGCCATTAAACGTGGCAGAAGGCGAGGATCACGCAGGAAAAAAAAAAGAAGCTGCCATCTGAATAATTTATTCAGAGGCTCATCTCGTCTCGCACCGGGGGGATTTCTACTTTCAATTTACACCGTTCTCCTCCCCTCCTTTTCAAACCGGGGAGCAGGTTTGTTGTGATTGGCACGCCGAAGGTCAGCGTCGACGCTGCCCCCTCGGCGGCCTGGTATGCTGGTCTATTAGCACACCGGGGCTGTGTGTGCGTGTGTGTGTGTGTGTGTGTGTGTGTGTGTGTGTGTGTGTGTGTGTGTGTGTGAGTGAGGGTGTGTGGCTGTCTTTGTTTACCTCAGTGTGCTGGTTGACACTGGAGAATAGGCCCGTGGTGCGCAGAGACAGCAGTGTGTGTCTGAGCTTATTAGGCTGCTTTCCAAGGACACGGGAGGCTCTAGACATTACACTGGCTGGGGAGAGGAAAAAAAAAAAACACTATTGCTAATCATAGCTGAAGATGTTGGGGGACTGCAGACGCAGAGCGCCGGGTCACTGAGGTAGAAGAGGGAGGAGGCTGAGAGAGAGAGAGAGAGAGGAAGGTCGCAGCTCTGATGCGTGTCCTCGCGCTGGGTGTCACACTGGGACTGAAGAAGAGGAGGAGGAGGACTGGGGAGAGAGGAAGGGGGGGTTTGGCTGAGCCACAGGTCATTTGTGACAAGACGAGCTGCCATTCGCCCAAAAGGCACAGGAGAGACGGGGGGGGGGAGAGAGAGAGGGAGGGTGGGAGGGTGGAGGAGGAGGGAAAGGGGGAAAAAAAGTCCTCTCTCAAAAGTGACAAAGTGTATTTCAAGTGTGCCGTTTGAAATTTCCTCCGTCGGAGGCGGCACAAAGGCTCTGTTTGCTTGTTTGGCGCTGTTGTCGCAGCGCTCCTTGGGGAACGGATCAGTCTGTTTCACTTTTCGCTCGGCGCGCACGCAGCCGAGGACGGGGAGCACATCCCAGACATGAAGGCTGTGTTTGTCTAAAGTCTTGCTGTGTTGGAGGGGAGCGCCGCGTTCTGCGAACTGTAATACTAACTTGGGAGGAGGAGGAGGAGGAGGAGGAGGAGGAGGAGGAGGAGGAGGAGGAGGAGGTGGGGGTGAAAAGAGAAAAAAAAAAGAGGGTTACGAGGTTGCTCGGGGGAAACTGTGCTTACTGAGCAAAATGCCCTTGTCATTTCCAGTAGTAAATTGGTATGTGCTGGCGAGCGCTGATGACAGGACTTGGCTGTTTGTGCCGTTGCAGGCATGAATGGCCCCGTAGTAGCCGGGCACAGTGCAGCGGTTCAACAAGGCCTCTTTAAGCAGCTGAGTGACAGGCGAGCAGACGGGCCCCGAGCCAGCCGCAGACATCGGGCCCCGGCTGCTGCAGCGATGCCAGGGCGGCCAGAGCACGGGAGGGACGCGGGACGCACGGAGAGGTGGGGCTGTGATCTACGAGCAGCGAGGCCGCCGGCCCGCGCCTCTCTCCCTCCTCCTCTGGTCCTCCGCTTCACGCTCGCTGCTTTTAAACCCTCCCCGTGTTGTCTTCTTGTCACGGGGGGAGAGGGCGTATGAATGCGCAGCTTGTAGCCTTGTTAAACGGTGGAAAGGTCAGCGTCCGCCGGCCCGGGCGGTTGCGTCAGCGGCCGGAGCGCAGCCCTCGCCGGGCTTGTGGAAAGCTCCGTGCAAAGCGAGGGGAAACTCGGCACCAGTATGACACAGCATGGAGGAATGCACCAGCGGATGTGGCTCTCTGCCTCTCCTCTCAGCCTCAGTCTACCCCCATCTCCCTCCTCCTCCTCCCCCTCCTCCTCCTCCTCCTCCGTGGGCAGGTCCATATGCAACCAGTAATTATCAGGTTATTTTCTCCAGAGGGCCAAATCCCTGTTTATGGGCATGAGCGTGTGTCACAGGGCCTTGGCTGTCAAGCCACAGGATGCAGGCTCTGTCGACAACACTAAACTAAACAAGGAAAACAAAAAAAATAGTAATAATAATAATTTTCAGTGGGACTGTGGTTGCCAGACTCTGCAGTTTTACCGCTTTTGCTCCGGTTTAAGAGACGAAAAACATTTGTGATTTTTGGTAGCGGAGTCGTGACCTCAAGTGAGACAGCAGGTATGATGGGGGTTTTTGTGTGTGTGTGTGTGTGTGTGTGTGTGTGTGTGTGTGTGTGTGTGTGTGTGTGTGTGTGTGAGCATCCACTGCAAAACTCCAGTGACTTCTTAAAACAGCCGGTGTGACAAAAAGTCTGAAACTAAAACATTTTTGCTTCAAATCTGTGCTGTTTATTTGTCAAAGACACGACGTTGGTTCTGCTGAACTGGAACAAACAGGGGACAACTCTCTGCTTTTATTGCTCCTACTCGGCCCCTTCCCACAGCAGACACCCTGGAGAGCTGTGACCTGGGCTACAGCGCACATTTCCTTTTGGCAGCGGCTGCACAGGAAGTGAGGACCGTGCGAGGCCAGCAGTTAACAAGCCCCGAAAAAAAAACCCACTAACCAATCAAACAAGCTGGGTATTACAGCAGTTAATTAGAGGTAAACAGAAGGCAACTTTGTCTTGTGAGTGGGCCAGGCTTGTTCTGGTGCTGCACTAGACCTGTCAGCAAACAGGAGGCTGGAGGAGCCTGAATTACAAGCTCTAAAGCAAATCTGCACGTAACAAACTGTTCACCAGGGTCACCGGAGCACACACACACACACACACACACACACACGCAAACACACACACACGCACGCAAGGCGAAATCGGCTGCTCCCCTCACAAAAGCTGCTTCCTCTCCGTTTCATCGCAGAGGCCGGGGCTTTGTTACTGTGCGGAA
>CM055200.1:16712578-16716982 GCA_029224185.1 Karalla daura | reverse complement strand
GGCGGCACGGAGGAAGCGCTTTCACCGACGCCGCTCCTCACTCCCCGCGCCTCCTCCTCCTCCTCCTCCTCCCCTCCTCCCGGGCCCCCTCTGCGTGAGTGCAGTGGATTGAGCGTCCCGGGCATTATGAGAGGCCATTAATGAGTGCGTGGCGTGCCGTGTTGTGATGCGCGACATATTACAGTCGTTCATCAGAGCCGGGAGACGCTTGACAGGCGGACAGCCAACAGGTTGTGTAATCATATAACACAGCCATGTCAGGCCTGCCACAGCTCCGTGTCCCATTCAGGCCTCTAATGTTATTTTCCTCTGGGTAATTGACGACGCCAGACAGAGAGGACCCAGGTGATGGATAACATCACGGCCCCCGGCCGGCGCACAAAGATGGCGGCCTACTGGAGTGATGTCATTTCAGGATTACATCAACATTTGGAGATGTTTTTTAAACAAAAATTACGGTTTAATAGTCTTATTTTTGTAGCCTTGGCCAATATTTCTATTGGCTGCCGCAGCTCTGTGGTCACCTCTGTGGCTGCTGAGGAAGATGACGATATCAGAAGAACTAAGGCAGATGCCCTGAGAACTACTACACCTGGCGTGATTGGACATTTATGACAATTATAAACCAGGGTTAGAACCAAAATATTAGATACAATCGGGGATTGAACAGATCTTCCACACAGTCCGGTTGGGAGAGAATATTGAATACTGAAGAAACTGAATTTGCTCCCACGTTTAACAGAGCTACAAAAGTAAGGCTTAAACTGTACGAAAAAAGCAAAATCTGAGGAAAGTGAAAAGTCAAGAAAACCTAGAAAAGTACACTCTTCAAAGCCCATCTGGAAAAACCTTTACGGTACAATATCAGTCTAAGTTAATGATTCATTATGTCAAAACATGACATGAGAAAAGTGTTGCTCTGGCAGTAACAGTGAACCGGGCATGCCATCTGACACTGAGGAATGTGTTGCAAATATTCAGGCTCCTCAGCACAACACACACACACACACACACACACACACACACACACACACACACTAGCCTTGGCTGCATCAGCGAAGGAGAGGTGGCCCTGAGGCAGTGTTAGACGTTGTTAAGGATTGCGAGTATCCTCACACAACCTGTTCTGCTCTGTCCCTAAGCTGGAAAAGAGAAGACAATGTTCTCTCTCATCCTCCCACTCCCACCACTTTATACCGCTGCTTGTTGTGAGATGCCTCGCGCAGCAAACAATCCGAAACAGGCCGGCTTTGCCTGTGTGCGCGTGTGGAAATTGGGCCATAAGTAGATAACCGCGATGAATTTCACCGGCGAGGATAAAAATACACATTCCTGCCGTTTGAACATCGTCACCTCGAGCTGCGGCACCCCGAGGTGAAACTCCTTGGGGAATTAGAGCCTTGATTAGACATATACTCTCTCTCTCTCTCTCTCTCTCTCATTCCATCTCAGTCTACATCTCTCACCTTCTCCGGTTCACGAGCAGGCAGTATGACGTCAACTCAGAAGAAGAGTGAGTTCTGCGGATGAGGAGGAACGAGGAGGAGATGAGTGGATCAACCATGGGCAGGGATCGGGACGCTAATCTAATTGGGTGTGAGTCAATCCCTCCAAGCTAAACCTTACCTAGGGCCCAAACACGGCCGGGGAACGGGCCTGATGATTTTAAAACAACCGCTCACATCGTCTCTCCAGGGTTGAAAGGAGAGGTCAGGTGCGGCGTGGAGGATCTCAACAGGTCGGCCTCACTTCTGAACACAAACTCGGCTGCTGCTGTTGACGTGTGGCTGACAAACGGCCGCTTTATGAACACAGAGTCAATATCCAAACAAATAGAAGCTAGAGCGCTCCTGATAGATGAGGGGCGACGTCTGCGGCGAGTGACGGGCTCGGGCAGGGTGAGAGGCACAGAGCTCTGCTCTTAACCTCGGCGCTCCGCCAGCCGCTCGTCCTGCTCACAATGCAACGCAGAGCGGGGTGCTCCACGCTGCATCTACTCGCCTAACAGTTTCCGAATAATAATCAATAGCTGGTGTAAAAACAGCCACCTTTGGAGGAATACAAGGCGGAGCAGGTAAAAGAAAAGTGCTAATAGGAGCGCAGTGTACACCTAAGCCGATTCCACAATCAATAACACCACTGCAGCGCGCCAGGCCAGGCAGATGTACAGTACACAATCAGCTCTTTATTGTGTTTGCATTCGTGTTTACATCCTTTCTCTGTGTTTGTGATGTAGAGGGTTGTCGGTACGACCTTCAGTACCAGCACTGGAAATGTATGGCACGACAGGCAGCCCACACTGACCAATCACAGCTGCTCTGGGGTCCCAGACGTGTTTGCACAGTGGCTGCGGGCCGGATGAATCCCGGTGCAGGGCCCGGAGCCCTTTTAATGCACGACTATAAATTGTAACCTTTACTGCGGGGATGCGACACGCTGAAGGAATCCGTAAGGCCATTACGCTCTCAGACGTTTCCCCTCCAGTCGCCACGCTCTCACCTCGGCCGCCTCACAACAGCCGCGTTGTTCGCCCTCCACAGTGGCCGCACTATGCGGCGCTCGCATTCAAACTGCATCCAGTTAGAGCGCTCCTCCTCCTCCTCCTCCTCCCTCCTCCTCCGCCTCCTCCTCCGGGGCTGCAACAGTCTGGAACATGTTTCGCAGCGATGATAGGCTTTCTAAACAAATTAAGCCAGGGGAGCTCTACGTTACTCATCCTGGATGGCTGTCTGGCCGAATTCTGCCTCGATTGCACAGGCGTTTGATCAACTGCCGGCGCGGTGTGTATGTGTTAATGTGAGAGGATGAGGGGAGAGGAGGGGGGAGGAGTGGGGGGAGAGAGACAGAGAGACAGAGAGAGAACAGATACGAGTCCATGGATACCAGGAGAGATGAATGCAGTACGACAGCAGCAGAGAAGCGCAGGAAAACTTCCCGCCTTCATGTGTCTGCAGCTCTGTTTCTCCGGGCTGGCAGCATCTCTCTCTCTCTCTCTCTGCACACTGCCTGTCACTCTTATGTGTGTGTGTGTGTGTGGTACGTGTGTTTAAACCTGTCGCACTCTGTGCTGACGTCTGTGTGCTTCTCGCGGTGGCTGATCCCTGCTGGTCGTGCGTGTGCGTACAGTGTCTGCCTGCCTGCCTATACGTGTATGTGTGTGTTTGTGTGTGTGGTGTGTGTGTTTGAGTGTGAGACAGATTTCCTCGGGCGGGTGTCACTGCTCCACGTTCTCTCTCTGCCTCTCTCTACCTCTCTCTCTCTCACACACACACACACAGACATCCACACACCCACACACTACACTAAGGAAGATTAACCAGCACTTTATTTATCCATTTGCTTCCTGGATCTGTCCCACCCACCTCTCACACACACACACACACCACACACACATGCGTACGCACACACACATGCGCAGCCCCTCCTTAATCCCTGGTAGCAAAGAATAGAGGAGAGAAGGCAGAACGAGAGTGTAAAATTGGAGCTGGGTGGCAGAGTTTGTATCAGTCTGGACCTACTTTGAAATTATTTTCCTTTCTGATTCAGGCCATGAGAAGAGTGTGAGGCGCTCCTGCAGCGGACCTCTGAATTTAAACCACTACACGCTCTTTTAAGTGTCACGTTTCTTTGGCACCGTGCTGTGGTGATATTCAGGTTCATATCAAATGGCTGCATGCTAAATGAAACTCCTACGATGCGTCCAGGCAGCTTGGGATGAGGGTTTAGAAGAGGGATCAGGTAAAAATTTGAGGTAAAATCTGAAATGCAAATATACTTTTGGTGACTAAAGCTACATAATCCCACATCTGGCCACTGTAAAAAGCCGAAGATGCGAGTGTTTTGGAAACAAATGGTTTCTTGAATCATGGCGCGGCGGTTTTGCTCCATTCTCCAAGTATTGACACTGGCCACAGGCTTCTCAGTGGGGACTGGCTGGGCTTTTTTGGACAGAGCCAAACAACAGGATCCTGCACAGCTCCTCATAAACAGCAGCTGCAGACTGCTAAGTTCCCAGTTCCTCCCCGGCCGCCAGCCCAGGAGGGTCCAATCAAAACCAGCCACATTACTCCCTCACTTTGCTCTCGCGTGCCAAGTCTGTCCCGCGTTGGAAAAAAAAAAACTTGAAGAAGGAGCCGGGACAGAACCAAATTGCATACCCAATCGGCGAGCTGTGGATTACAAGGGAAAAAATGTGTTTACCTGTGTGAACTTTGACCTCTGTGGTCCTGCCGCTGCGGTGGCCGCCCCCTCCCCCACCCAGCCCTTCATGTATTCCTCACGCACTCCTCCTCCTCGCTCCTCGCTCCTCGCTGACCTCCCCCCCCCTTCCTTGAGCAGTGATCTGAGTGGAGGGAAGACGAGAGAAAAGAGAAAAGGCTGTTAAGATTTCCCTTTAATGGAAGG